>JAODJW010000117.1:24129878-24143861 GCA_026777045.1 Hyperopisus bebe | reverse complement strand
TCCTGGAGGAGTTGGACTACCTGTGCAACCTCTGTAGGGTCCAGGTATTGCCTCATGCTACCAGTAGTGACACTGACCGTAAAAAAGATGGGGAGGGAAAAACGTCAATGGCCTCCACCTGTTAAGCCATTCCTGTATTTTCAATGCATACCAATTTTTGATTCTGTTATAACTGATTTATTTAATGAACAGATACTTTCATATAACTTGTCACCATTCAGTCATCACATAAGTTCAGGATATGTTTAGGAAAATGATTGGCTTTACCTGTGACCCTAACCAGGATATGCGATTAGAAGATGGATGGATGGATGGATGGATGGATGAATGATTGACTTTAAACTAGAAATACTTATCACAGCCAACCTGGTTCACCTGTCATTTGAAAAATCAGCACTCTTACTAGCATCAGAAGTCTTACATAGATTTTTGAGATTCTAACAGGCAACGTTTTGATTACAGGAGTTCACCACCATGGCACCTGGAGCCCAGGGTAAGTGTCTAATTTTTAAACAGATTAATGCTTCAATCTGAGTTAGTCATAAGTGTGTACATTCGCATGGAAGCATGCGGATGACACGCTTTGGCATTGGTGCAGCACGGTGTTTAATATGAAGCTTTTATTGGAGAACACTCATGTCTATCAAAATCCACCAAGAGACACTGCAGTAATAACGGCTTTAATAAGTAGTGATGAGAGAAAGGCTCTGTAACACATACTGTGTGGGATTATCACCCATCCATCCATCTGTTTTCTGTAACTGCTTGCTGGGGTTGTGAGTGGAGGTGGAAAGTTTAGGTCTAGAGATTAAAAGTCCAGGCTAAGATTACTTTTACTCTCTGGACCTGAACTATCCAGCTCTGGTTGTGGGGGTCTGAAGTCTATTGGTGCAAGCAGGGAACAACCCAGGATGGGGCACCAACCCATCACAGGGCACGCGCATGCATGCACACATCTATGGGCAATTTGGTAACTCCAGTCAGCCGCAGAATGTTCTTGGACTGTGGGGGAACCAGAGGACATGGAGGAAACCCCACAACGACAGGGGGGAGAACATGCAAACTCCACACACATGGAGCTCTGGCAGGGATTCAAACCCTGATCCCAGAGCTGTGAGGTAACAGTGCTAACCACTGTACCACCATGCCACCTCAACCTTACCATATACACTTCAATTTAAATTTACTATTTAAACCACTTGTCAATTGGCTGGTTGTCTTAAACCAGAGTCTGACTGACCCACATCACAAACACAGTAAACTTTTCACAGTGAGGGTTTCAAATTTTTTCCAGTCACTCATGATAAAGATAAAGTAACATATGAAGAACAGTCTGTATCCACTTGTTCAGTGTTCTACCACAAGGTGGGGTTATATTACAATTTCTACAAGAATAACATGCCTGTTCTTAAGGAAGATTGTATCATTCCTTGTGGGATAAAAGAACCGGTCACCCATTCCTGGGAGCTGTGTTCAGCACCACTGTGGGGAGCCTGTGCTTTGTATGAATGTCTGCTTTTGGTATAAACACAAACTCAACACATCACCATTATATTATTTACAGATCTCAGCACATCTTTCATGGGACGTTTCCAATGACAATAAATGCATAGCAAGTTAGTAGTTCTCATTCGCTTGCACACTTTCATTGGCCATGTTATCTCCCTGTAGCTATAATTCTAACCCTGAGGTGCATCCTCACTATCTTTTATTGTTCTCTTGTATCAGTCACAAGCAGGGGCTTCACTTAGAGATTTCTGGCTGAGCTTTTGCTGTGGGTTCTGATTTTAATATAAATGAATAAGGACACATAATATAAACTAATTAGCACTGATTTATTTGAGAGGGGGGTAAAGCACCATGAAATAGCCCTAGTGACACCCGTGTGCTGAAGTCAGACGGTACATCTTACCCTTCTTTGGTGTGGAAGCCATCTCAGGAACTTTTTCTGCCAACTTCTTTGGGGGGTCAAAAGCGCTCTTCATCTGCTCCACCTTCACAGTCTGCTCGCCCTTCCTCGCCTCTTCAAGCCTCATCCAGCTCTTACTCTTTTCTCGTATCTGAATTGTCTCCTTGAGGAGCCCAGAGACGTCCCTGGTACCGCGCGGGAGGTGGGCTTTGGGGGCAGCCAGGCTGCTTGGCTCAGCCCGGGCAGGGCTCGGGCTCAGGCTCCTCGGGTCGGGCCTGGACACCTGCTCCATCTGGGTCCCTGTGTCCTGTAGCTCGAGATCAGGTTCCAAGCTGTGCAGGTTCATAGACTGTGGGTCTGAGTCAGCCAAAAGCAAGGCTAGGTAGCGGTCAACTTCAGACAGACGTAATTTGGGCTTTTTGGGGACAGGCGGAGGGGGACCCTTCACCCTCCTTTCTGGCAGGTAACCCAAATCCCCCAAGAAGGTGATGTCATACCCCGTTAAATCTACATCAGGGGGAATGTCTGTTTCCTGTGGGTATCCCGTCATTTGATTGCCTCTATCAAAAGTTCTTAGTCCTCTTCCCTCCACATTGCCGTGGCTCCCAAAATCAGTGTGACTCTCATCATATCGTGTCCTTTGTCTTTTTTCTGAGTATGTTTCTGGCCCAAAATGAGCAACATTTGCTAGCTCAGCTTCAGACAGAATGGAGACTAAGTCCGAATGAGTAGCCCCCCTGCAGTAATCTGTTCCCGCGACATCTGCCCTCGTCCTGTCGCATGATCTCCTCACCCCGGTAGACTCCGGCAAGCGGGCAGCAAAAGCGAGATAGTCTGGCTCATTCTCCCACGTCACCTGTGGACCATTCTTTATATACTCATACTCCTTAAAACCAAGCTGGGATGATGCAGGATCTTCGACATCAGGGTTAAAGTGGTCTGAGGGGATTGTAAAGGAATACTCACTGTGTTCCCCGGCGCTGCCCATTAACACCAGATCCCGTTGCCTTAGGTGGCTCACCTCCATCAGTTCTTCTGGTGATTCTATCTCACAGGGCTTCATGGTCCTCTCGGCATCCCTCTCGCTGTCCGAATGCAGACCACGCCTCCGAACCTTCTGAGCCTCCAAAGCTTGCATATCCCCGTGAGGCATCTTCGGCTTTTTCGGAACAGGTGGGGGCGGCCCCTTCGCCTTAGCCCTCTTCTTCAGTGAGACTCGATCAAACGGGATACCCGAGGAGAACCCCCCGGCCATGTCCGTCTCCGCTTCAGAGTGAATTTCAGACCCAGAGATGCCATCTTTGTGCCTCTCATCCCTTTGTGATGGCCCTGTCTGTCCTCTTTGCATATCACCCTTATGCACGGTGGTACGAGAGAGAAGACCATCGGCTGTGGTTTTTGTATCTTCAGTCTTTATGTCAACATAGCTTTCAGAATTGGGGTTGCTCCCATCTGACGGTCTTGCAGGCCTGTTCGCTGTGAGGGTCGGTACTGCTGGTTTTGCATCTTCACTTTCTGGTAGGTTTGAGACAGAGCTGGTTTTATCTCCTTCTTCCATTGAGCCTTTTTCCCAAATGACCTCTGAGCTGAGCTCAGTATCTGCCATACTTGTTTCATTCCCCTCCGGGAAGATCTTTGACATGGGGGTGGTGACAGCAGTGTTATAAGCAGACTCTTCTCTCGTCGTCACCTGTGCAGTTTTCCGTTTGTTCTCATGACTTTGTGGTGCTGGAGGACCTGCTGACAGAGGCCTGGATGGTGCTGTCGTGGATAGTGATAAAGCCATGGAATTAGCACTTAACATAGCCCTGCCCTCGTTTGATTGGCTGGCCCTTACATCCTCTACGACTGGTGTTGATGTTCGCTCCGCCTCTTCTCTTTCTGTCTCTTTGCGATTTGCTGTCTTCTCGTCGGAACAGGGGTCATATCCTAAAACAGCAGTCATGGGCTTGACTGCATTGGCATTAGAGCATGGCTCTACCAGCTCTTTGAGGGAAGCAACAGGTGAGTCCATCTTATTTTCTGGCAGGTGGGAGGAGCCTACACAAGATTGATTTGGTTCTATTTGTGAGACGGTTTCCATCTTTGGTAGTTGAGAGACACGAGGAATACCAGACTTTTCATCGTCACATAATGCCCGTCTCAGTGCTGGTTGTTTTGAGTCTTTTTCGAGGCCAGACGGAAAAGTAAGCTGGCAGGTCACAGGTTCCGTTACTGCTGCAGAAGAATGTTTTCTTCTAGCAAGATGGATGTCAGGCACTGTATCACCTCCCTCGGGCTGTTTCTTTAAGTTCCCAGACATGATCTCCGTTGCTGAAGGAGCTGTTGTTGTTTTGAGTCCTGGTATAGCTGAAGCAACATCTGTTTCTTCAGCATCCTCAGCAGGAGGTTTTGCATAAGTGTCATCTGTATTCGCCACTCTGCTTAAAATCTCCAGTTCACAAGCTTTTGGGAAACTTGGTACCCCTGGGAGGAGAGGGAGCACATCACGTAGATGATGACGTTCTTCTTGCCATGTGGAACCCTGGGCCATGTTTTTAACCTCACACTCCTCAGCTGTAGAAGCTGGAGGACCCGATGAAGCTGGCTTACATGGCTTTGGTGCTGAGGGGGCTGATGCTTTCCCTGGAACCTCAGCCTCACTCGCATGGCTGCCCGGCGCTGTCCTGCTGAGCCTGGCGCTCTCTACGTTATTTGTCATCTTTGTTTGATGGTCCTTCTGCACATCCTTATGAGGAAGATGTTTTGCCTGGCCCTGTTTGCCTTTGGAACCTGGCCTTTCCTCAACCATAGCAGCAGGCTTCCTAGTAGCTTGTAATTCATCAAGGGCAACAATTGAACATCCTTCTGATGATGTCACAGTTCCCTTCTTACCCTCAGTGTTAATTTGTGGCTGAAGAACGATGGAGACAGTGTCATCATCCCTGATTTTCTCTTCTCCTCGCTGACACGGCTGTTCCAATTTCTCTTTTTCCCTGCTGATTTTCACATTTGATGTCATCTGGGACTGTTTATCTTCTTCCTGTACCGGCCAGGGCTTAGAGGTTGATGACATTGCTCGTTTTGGAAGGGCACTGTTTGGAGATGCATGGTTCTGAGAAAGCTGACTTGAGGTCTTTGCGTTTTCACTGGCAGCTCTGGGTCTAGCCCTGTGCTCCATCTCCACTCTCTGTAGATGAGGGTCATCATGTAATGGCACTCTGGGATCTAAGAGGATAGCTGGGGTCTTCTTGGTGTCTGAAGGAACTGGGACACCTTCCAGTGAAGTGTGTTTAATGGGAATTTCTTCAAATAAAGTTTCTTCCTGTTTGACTCTTGACTTAATTGTGTCTAGTGACGTTGGGTCTTTCTTCTTGCTTTGCTTTGCTTTTTCTCGCACTGGTAAATAACTGGTAGCAGCAGGACACTTTCTGTCCACCATCAGTAGATCCCCAGTCTCCTCTGATTTGTTGTCTCTCTGTTTCGTTGAAGTACTGAGTTTGTGGTTTGATCCACCTGCAGAAGATAAGTTTAGGGTGTCCACACCATTATCTTCTCTCAGTGACAGATTGGTTTCTTCAGCCTGGTTTGTTCTTTCTGCATCCATTGCTGGCCATTTGCCTGCAGTCAGCTTCTCCTCACCTTGCTTATCAACATCTCTTTTCCCAAGTTCTAGTTTCGGAGTTGCACCTTTGATGTTGCTCTTTGATGGACAGTCCTTGTGCTTGACTTCAGGGGAAAATATGTAAAATGTGTTTGTTATCTCAACTATCTTAGGATCAGGGATGATGGGTAAAACACCAGCAGTGTCACTATATTCTCCATCCCTTTGGTCACAGATGTGCTTCTCTTCTTCATGGCAGAACTTAAGGTCTGAGGGATTTGTGGTTGCATGAGCTGGCTCCATCTGAAGAGGAGGTTGCTCCTCTAAGAAGTCGCCCCGTATACAAGGGTCCACCCTGGGGGAATGATGATCAGATGTATCTCCTTTGATGTGGTCTGGTGTTGATTTCTTCTCTGCTTGTTTATCTGTTTCTTCTGACCAAGCTGTCACTCCAGACTCCTGGCTTTCTGCAGGCAAAGGAGGATATTTATCAGCACAAAGTTTATGGTCCCCCGTGTGGCCTTCCGCCCCCCCCTGGGCACCACCTTGTGATCTTGGTTGCCTTAGTGGGTGATGCAAGGGCTCTGGGTTATCTTTGGAAGGACACACCGGTGTACCTCGATTGGCTCTAGCCTTACCGCCGTTAAGGGCATTTTCCTCCCTCCACGAATTGTCTGCTGGCACAGCGACAGCAGAGCAAGCAGCCCCGCCTTGGCCCTCTCCTAGCGTCCGAGGGTCTCGGTCCTTCTCCATTTCAGGATCAGTCACCCAGCCGCCACCTTCATTCTCCACATTCTCAGAGTTCATTCCTTCCTCTCTGCTCCCTCTCTTCTTGCCCTTTCTGTTGGTTGGGGGTTTAGGCTCTCCCCCTCCCAAGATAACAAAATCGTCTTTGATAAAATCTTCCAAGTGTTCTTTACTGTCAGAGCGACGTTCTGCTTCAGAGTCTGGGCTGTTCTCTCTGTCTGCTGTAGCTTCACCACCCTTGGAGGTGGCACCATGCATGTCCCACCCCAGGCATTGGCTGGTGTCTCTCCCAGGAGCTCCGCCTCTCCCGCCTCCGGCCAGGCTGCAAACCCTTACATCCCCGAACTCCCCTTCATCCCAGGTCGCGCCGGCTGCCGCCGTCTCGCCTCCTCGGGGCGTCTGCTCCATCTCATCCCCACTGTTGCCCTCGTCCTCCTTTAAATCTCGCCCTGAGTCCTTGTCCTGTGTCTGCCCCATTCTTGTCTGCAGGACGACAGAAGATAATTCACTGTTAACCTCCACAGTGAAGCACTTGCCACTTCCCAGTGATGATGTGAAGCTGGCTACCAGTCCAGCTGTCCTTATCCGGCACAGAAGCCTGTGTCCGCACCTCTCTCTCTTTCTCTCTTTTTCACGCACTCTTTTTGCCTCTCATGTCTTTTGACCTTAATTGGAAACAGAATAATTATATATTCCTTATGTATTCCACCTGTGTTTTTTGCCAAGTTAAAATGCTGTTAGCAGAGTTTTCGGATGGTAAAGTTCTATCTCTCTCTGGCTCCGTTCATGCCTTTGCCCTCCGCAACGCTGTGGAGTCTATAATTAAAATCTGTCTCATGCAGCATGGCTGAACAACTGCCTGTGAGTCAGAGGACGGAATGGGAAATGACAGCTGGATAACAGATCAATCACAGGTGCTTCGGCGGCATGCGAGCGGAGCCGCTCTTTTCAGGAACCGGACTCTACTGCCAGTGTCGCTTGCGTTTCTGATGTTTGTGTCACCCTATTTGCATCCTCCTGCTGTCATGCAGTACTTATCAAATAGCCCCATAGTGGCTTGCAGAAAGTAGGTGGTTTAGCTGAGGATAATGAGTAAACTGAGTTAGAGAAAATGCTCAGATTAGAGGATAATCAGCAGCACTGTTTTAGCTGTACATTCCTCCTCTAATAAAGCCAGGGGCAGCAGCAGATGCAGATGAAACTGGTATAAGATGCAACATTCTGTGGGGCGCATCGCAATATGCATACTTGACCGTAGTTGTGTTCACGCTTACCTGTTTTATGTCATCTTCCATTGCTGAAGACCGGTTCCAATACTAAGAACACAAGTACACAAGGAGGGGAGAAAGGAGGGGTCTTGCTCCACCCCAAATATCAAGGACACATCGGTTGCATGCTCACCAAACATGACCAATCCCATGATTGGCCATAGTTCGCTCTTGGGAGACAAGCTAGCAAGATCCGTCTTGCCAAGAGCACAAGTCCGATCTTTGTGTTCTTGATATTAAGAACGCCCCTTGATCGCTAAGCGATCCCTGGCGGGGAGAATTGCGGATAACATTCCTACCTACTGTGTGAGACTGAAGATCCACGTCAAACGATGGGCAGGAAATTACAGAGCAATGTAAAAATCACACACACAAGGAATATAAGGACCAAGTGCTAATGTTACGACCATGCACACTGAACGTAAGGATGTATCTCTGAATGACGGACCAGTGTATGGACCACAGCGTGGATGTAAATCAAGCAGCGTGTGCTGAAGGGCGCCCCCAAAAGGACGGCACACAAAGGACACTGATTGGCTCTCAGCACCTTTCAGGCTAATGGAGCTGCTCTCCGTTAGCAATGTTGCTGTTATTTTGATGTATAAGGGAGTTAATTATAAAGCGTTGGCTTAAGCAGGCTTTTAGGGTGAACAGTGGTAATGAAAACTGAGGTCACCCTCTATGCTGGTGCTTTTGTTGTGTTTCAGTTCCAGGCAGATGAATAATGACTATAGAATCCCTGCAGGATCCCATGTGAAAACAGGTGAGGGATTCCGATACTGAGCACTGTGACATTCATTCCTCTCATCTCCCACTCCTCAGTTTTCCTCATTGTTTCACTTCATTCCGGACCTCCATGGTTCCATGAGGCCAAAGCCGCTTTGCATATTCAACCCTGTCACAAATGATTCTGGAAGGAGTGAGCCAACTTCCATTTAGCTCTGTGACCTGGGATTGGATCAAACAACCCTTCTGTTTACGGAACAGTTGTCAGACGCAACTCTGATAAGTTCTTCAAAACTTTTAAAAGATCCATCATTGATTAAGTCAGAACCAAACGATTATCTCCTGAAATACGGCAGAGCTGGACGAGGGCAGAAGCTAATGCTCATTTCGCCGGAGTACCGTCTCGGCGCCCTCAGGCGACCTGTGTCACCGGGACTTTGTGGTTCCTGACGAGATGACTGGATCGGCAGGATGCCGTAGGGCTTCTCTAAATAGCAGAGTGCCAGATATCTTGGGCAGGCAGCCATTCTTGTTAGTTTAGCCTGATAAATCGTCCAGATGCGTAGTTGAGTGATGGGCCTGAAACAGAAGGCATGTCTGGCATTTATGTTCGTGGCCCTGTATGATCCAGAATGTTATTTTAGGCCAAATGCTGGGGGGGGGGGGGAGGCTCCACCCCAAGCAGTGTACCGGAGGCACTGCTGTACATCTGGCTGCTGTTGTGGACACCTTACTCAGCGTGGTAACCATGGTGATAAATCGCCATGGTAACCTGTCTGACGCACTACCAGACTCTGGTTTTCTAAAGCAGGCAAAAATGGTAGCCGGCTACTTGAGAAGCCAAAGAGACAGGCTCGCGGCCCGCCGCCTACGGGGGTCCAGCACGCATTCTGAACTCATGTTCACAGGTCCTCCACGTCGCAGCCCACTGGCCTCTCGTGTGCTCATGTTTATCAGAGACGAGTGACCCTCTGGCAGTCATGACATGTTGGCACATTCCCAAGGTGTGACACCCGGAGAGAAAAAACAGGCCGCTGCCTCCCTGTGGCCGTCTGACATCACCGAGGAGTGCAGTGAAAGACCCCTTCATTAGGTATATTGGTCAGTAGAGTTCATTCCAAATTTGGTTCTCGTTGTTGCGTTTTATGACATGAAAGTGACATGATTCTGTCCCGAATTCCTTCAGAAATTTATCAGAGAGGGTCAGAGAAGCTTAGACCTTAGAGCCGTGAGAGACTTGGGAAGGGTCTCCTACCAGCCTAGTCAGAAGGCCACTCAGCTGTTAGTGCTTTCGTGAAGCTGCAGTCACCCCAATCAAATTAATAAGCCTCTATAATACTGCCTACTCCCCCACCGGGTTCCACCACCACCACCCAGAACCACTGGTTCACAGTGCCGTCCTGCTCCATGTCAGACTGCTTGGTCCCCTGCATCGTCACCCGAGAGCCCCCCGGGCAGCAGACGCTCTGGTGTACCTGGGCTCCTAGTCGTTTCTCCACTTCTGCCCCTGTTTCCCCTGTCTGCCATCCTGCTCTCCCCAGCAGAAGCAAACATACTCACTCTGTATCGATAGCAGCCACTTCCCCCGCAGACCCTCCAGCGACTCCGGGATCTCGGATCCTCCTTTGCGGAGCCGCGTCCTGGGCCGGAGAACCCGGCCGGAACGTCACGCCTCCCTTCTGCCTTCCATGACGTGACATCAGGCCTCATTTGCTTAATGCAATAAAAGTGTGTCCACCTACACAGCACTATCAGTCAGGCCCTTATTTTCATCCTATGATTAGATAAACCGCCAAGGGACTTTCTGAGGGTGCTGTTGAGTGACTAACCCCCCCCCCCCGCCGTCGCCGTTACACATTTCAAAGCGTCCAGCTCTAAAGTTAGTCCAGTCCGCTAATTTTACACACCCTGTAAGGTGATATTTCCAACAGCTAGCAAAACATATTTAGCCACACTGTGCTTTGCTCTTATAGTCCCGCAAGTTGCTGTATTTCACACGTGGAAATGACAGGCAAGTGGATTATATCACGTTAATTTCCTCTTAGAGTATGTAGTTGGTCCGGGTCCAAAGTCGAAAGAGTGACGGCTCAAGGTACGAGAACCGAACATGACCACCAGGGGGCTACAAACACCCCAATAAGGCAGGGGAGGTGAGGCATGAGGAACCCACCGTCGGTTTTTCAGTCCTGACCTATTTCACAGACGGCATGGGAAGCAGGTCACAGTAAACAGGCGTGGTGGAAGACGTTTTCTGAGTTTGCCTCAAGCCGATAAGAAGCTCACTGATGTGATATTAAACGTTCACCGTGAGGCGTCAGGAGTCGGTTTCACTGAAGGACTTTAAAGGAAAGTCATCAGCTTTTGTTCTATGATTTCCCGCAGTGCTGTGTCCGTGGAGCGTGAGGTCAGTGCCTCTACTGGGAAAATCGCGGTCTGATGTTGCCATCAGCCAGAGGAACACGGCTTGCTCTGCAGCAGAGATTGTGTCTTGAACACATCACAGACATCTTGTCAGAAATGAAAAAGTTTATTTCCAATATTGAACACATACAGTATGCTGTTTTTAACAAATGTAAAAAAAGTGCATTATGCCTTAACACAGTAAAATAAACTTTGACTTAAATTAAAAAAGTAAAAATAAAACAGATGTGTCACAATTGTCATCCTCCTTTGATATTTATGGTTTTATGGCCTGCAGTCTTCCTGTTAATCACAGGCCAAGCTGCAGACGCGTATGTGTATCAGGAAGGATAGATCCCTCTTTGTCAAGGGTTGTTGGCTTAGATGAGGTCATATTGTAATCATGTGACTTCCCAATGCTTAGAGCATCTATTTACCAAAAGTCTATATGCCAGGTTTGGATGGAAAGGAAAAAAAAAAAAAAAACAGCAGTTGAATATAAGAACAGCGATGTGTTTTGGGTGCGTTTTGTGAGAGAAATCGTTCTCCCCCATAAAGTGGTAAACAGGTACCAGAATGACTTGACCACACTCCAGTTTCCACCCACCGAATTTACTGCTAATCATCCAGATGTCACCAAAGATGGTCATCAAATTGGGAGTGGGTGAGCGGCTGCAGCCAGCGCCCCCTTGTGGACACCAGCCAAACTACACGGCACATTAACAGCGTGATAGCACCAATGGGGTGCCCATACCCAGGGCGTCGTCACCAAAGGCACTTATGTCTGTGCATAACAAAGACGTGTTGACTAGGAGGGCCCAACGAGCTGAGCCAAGGCACGCCCTCGTGTCCATGCACAGTGTTTGGTACGGACGGGCCTGCTTCTCGAACCAAAGGCTCTACGAAATGCTTCAGGGGGTCTCAGCAGGGACCGGCCTTCGCTTAAGCCTCTGGCCATCGAGCTCTGGCTTCTGTGACAGCCGCCCAGGCTATCCACACACACCCGCATACACACAGTAGCCGTGTTCATGTGCGTCTATGAGCTACAGGGGGCGCCTCATCACGGTGAGACCATATTAGAACATGATTTAAACAGCTTATCCTTGGTGAGTCCAGTGATTCTTGCTTGTGCTGTGGGGGGGGGGTCATACTTTTGCACTCTGAATGCATACAGCAAACCAAAATAGTTTCCAGCTCTACAATTACGAACATTAACTAACTTCAAGAACATTCCCGTCATTTTTAATGGCCAATTTCACACACTGGGTACGAAAGAACACTCGGGCAGGAGGATGTCGTACGTCATATAGAGTCGTAGATGTTCAGTAACTAAATACTCATCTTTTGTACATAGTCATTACACACATGCACACACAAAGGTAGTGGACAAACCCTGTGATCCTGCAGGTAGCTGGGCGTCTGTGTGCAGCAGTGTGCACAGTGTTAAGCAGGGTCTGCTACAGAGATGTTCAACTGACTATTAACACCCCTCACCCCCTCCAAAAATGTCTCTACCTGACCCTGGCTCTGCTCAGTGGCACGGTGTCTTCAGGGCACGTGCAATCAAAAATGCGAGGAGCTGTCGGCAAACTCAACGAAACCTTGGGTGCGACGTTCTCCGGTGCTGCTTGCACGGGGACCACCTTTAGAAGGTTAAATAGTTCTCCTCCATTTGGCTCGAAGTCAAATCTAATCGTCGTCTGGGTCCAGAGTCACTAAGCGTGAGGGTTTTCCACCTTGCTGCATCATCTCCTCTTGGCATTACCGGCTGTCCCATGATTGCTTACACGTTTATGGAGTAATGTCATGGGGGGGGGGGTGGTTCTAGGGGTGCGAACTGATCACTCTTTTCTCACCTTCTTCTGACATATGGAGGGATGAGGAAAACAGGCTCTCTCGCCACTCGCACCAAAGTTTACGTAAACGTCGGTAAACCTCTGAACGGGGATTCAAGTGGCCCGGTCGGCCTGGAAGAGCTAGTCCAGCGAGATCAAAATGAGGAGATTCAAAAAACCAGTGGAGGTCCTCATCTTTGCTGTCAAACTGCTTCCTCTGCGTGAGTCAAGTGAACGTACGTCAACGGTCATGGCCTGGAGATCAGGCGGATGCCGGATCGCTCAGTAATTATACTTTTCAAGCAGCGTGCATTTTCTTTTTTTAGACAAAAACAACAAGCAGGAAGAAAACAAACTTGGATGAAACTGCCCGTCAAAAACAGCGATGGGAGAAACCACAACAGTATGATGAAGATTCACAGACTGCAGTTTCAGAATGGATCATTCAGCTTCCTGACTCACGACCTGCGGAGCCAGAGATGAGCTGTGGAGACGGTTCAGGGAGGAGAGTGGTTAAAATAAACATACCAGCGATGCGATACTTTCAAGGCCCAGCAAGGGGGCCCAGTAGTTCTTGCTACAGGTAGATATTCTGCCTCTGACTAACAGAAATCATAACCAGATGAGGTTAGTGCTGTAAAAGGCGATTCAGCAGACATGTACTGTAACCCAGACTGTTTTTCTCCTACCTGTGCAGGTTTTAAGAATTGTCTACATGATGTGGACAGCAGTTAGTCTGTTCACCAAAAATCAGCCATTAGACTCGTTCGCCATTTAAAGACGCTCTCAGGCACATTACCGAACGGCTCATATGTCATTCAAAGCAGACGACTCATCTGTTAACTGATCGGGGCAGTTTGGCACTTGCAGAACGTGACTGAAAAAGCAGTCATCCTAATTAAGAATACACAGAACTTAGTCATGTGTTCCTAAGAGGCCTTTAAACCTACCCTTCCTGTCTAGCTCAGAATTATACGGTATACGATACCTGGCAATTGAACGGTCTACAATTACCACATCTAGCAGTATAATTAAACTAAGTACCAGGATGGACAATAAATCAGCTACTAAGCATTAATTATCTTTTTTATCTACAGCCTGTCAAAAATGATCCACGACTGTTACACCATCTGTCTTGCTATTCGGAAAGCAGGAATGTACTACATCTGCACCAGGAAGGGGACAGGAAGGGGAAGACCTAAACAGGAAGTGACAGCATGGGTGCCTGGGGCTGAGCTGCTGGAACAGCCAGGGGGTCCACATGAGGTCTATCGGCAAACATTCATGGTTCTGTCAGTAGCCTGTAGATCTATCCTTTTTTGGCTTATCTTACATTACTCGTCAATCTGGAATTATAGCACTACAGACCCTGCCCCAATGCATGTCGCAGGAGAACTGCAGCACTACAAACCCCACCCCCATGCATGTTGGATGAGAACTGCAGCACTACAGACCCCACCCCCATGCATGTCGGAGGAGAACTGCAGCACTACAGACCCCACCCCCATGCATGCC
>JAODJW010000117.1:24103975-24123749 GCA_026777045.1 Hyperopisus bebe | reverse complement strand
GGGGGGGGGGGGGGGGGGGGGGGGGGGGGGGGGGGGGGGGGGGGGGGGGAGGGGTGAGGTGTACCTGTCTTTATTTGTGAAATCCATGCCCAGGAGGACACTCTCTTCGGCGTCCTGCCGGCCGCTGGTATAGACCACAACCATGTACCTGACACGGTCGGTCTGCACACTCTCTAGACGTACGGCCTGGGGGGTGAAGGGGGGGGCGAGGGTGTTAAATGCATTCTGACACATTCACAACTCAAATGAGTCATTGAGACCACACACACTTGCACTCACACACACACACAGGTTTGTATTCATATTTTCGTGGGGACTCTACATTTCATTTCTATGGGGGAAACTCCAGTCCCAGCATGACCACCTTAAGCCCTACCCAGTCCTAACCTTAACCATAAGTAACCAAACAAAATACGAGACTTTGGCATTTTTACTCTTTCAACTACATTCACAGATTTTTATGAAATTCAGGTTACCCTTGTGGGGAATGGAAAAAACATGTCCCCACAAGGTAAAAAGTTACAGGTTTTTTTTCACATTTCACAAATACAAGCACTAACAGTGGACACACACAAACACACACACATGCATGCACTCACATAGACAAACACGCATGCACACACACACACACACACACACACACACACACACACAAACTGAGGACCGCAGAGTGAGTCTCACCAGCTTGATTTTGTCCTCTGAACGCAGGATGTTAATCATCACCTGGAGGTGCTGCGGCAAGTCCCCTGGTGGGAGAAAATTAAAACGTTAGCACCACCCCACCTCACTTGCCTGTTTGCCATTGATCTACCAACTCATGTGCAATAAAAATCGATTCACAAGACTTGCAAGAGTGCTTATGACGGCGCCCCCTACCGCAATCACCCAGTATTACAGCTCAGCATGGTCACCCACCCCTCATACACAGACCCCGTCCCAGTCAGCAAGCCCAGATCTACAGCTGGGTGGGGACGGGTGCTGTGGGCAAACTGCGCTTATCCAGGAACGGGACGCCAGGGAGGAGGGGGGCAATCCAAAAACACTGCAATCCAGCACTGTGGGCCAGGAAGACCAAGCGGTGACCATAAGTGTTGGGGGGGGCGGGGGCACATCTGGGGCTCCTCTAATCTGACGGGATGCTTGAAGCGACAGCATAGACACCAGGTGGGAAAGTCAGAGAGGCATGTCCTTGGCCCAGTGCCTTCGTTTGGGACCCCGGGGGGAGAAAACACAACACTGCAGCAGAACTGAAATAAGTGCAAACTCTAGTAAAAAAAAAAAAGAAAAAAAAAAAAAACAATGGCCGCCTTAGTTATTGCGGTCATGACATCAGCTATAACGGATGAAAAACAGATGTCATAAACCTTTCTCTGGATGGTGTACAGCGAACACCGGCCACGCGGCCCGCCCTTTTGTAGAACCCGCACCGGCGGGGAGTGATGCCGTTTCAGCCGAAACCTGGCAGCCTGTGAGCGCGGGAAACGCCCCGGCATCCCACGGCAGCGGACATCCTGAACACGCCGAGGAGTCCGGGGAGGTCAGGTGTATGTGCGGGGGCGGGGGGGCGCTTGTCTAAGGGGTCAAAGACAGATGCGCTTATTCCCAAGTGTCGACGTGCATCTTTTTATATACACATATTGCGTAAATTTTTAAAGTAGGTTTTTTTTTTTCGTGAGGTTCTGTCTCATCCTCGTCCTCGTCCATACACACACACGCACGCACGCACACACGCGCAGCCACACACAAGCCTCAGCAAGCTGCGTTCCGCGCCTGCTGGCTCGAACCCCATCCCAGCGCTGCGTGTTGAATGATCCCACCCGGGTGCTGCATCGCCACATCACCCCTTCGCTATGTAACTTTTTAAAAAACGGAGACGCTTTATTACTTTCCCGCATTCAGCCCCAGCTCTCAGTCAAATGCATCACGTGGACCCGTGAGGTCTGATCAAAGATGGCCCCGTGTCTGACACACAGGTATCACGGGGATGGAGAGGTGTGATGTCCTGTCACCCTCACCCCCGACACCCTCAAGCGCCCCTGCCCCCAGCATCTGGCCCGGTGCCCACCAGCATGCTCCGCCCCCCTGCCACATACCGCGAGTTTGTACGTCAGCTGGCGGCCGGTCGGACCGGATAGGCCGGGTTACGCCACAGCGTGACGGAAAACATAAAAGGTCCCTTTTGTTTGACATGAACTCTACTTCCAACTCACATTGTGAACAAAAGTATTGTTTAAACAAAAAAAATATATTATTTTCATTATACTCATTATACTGAGCAAACTGACAGGTTAATGGCCCACTACTGCATGTCATGTGAGAATGCAACTAGATCCTTACTGGGGCAGCTGAGCTAAAATGCCCTGTGAGGAACTTCCCATATGGAAAGAGGCCCCCCAGCTGCAGTTACTCAGGATCGCCCTCTGCTGGATACAACTGACATAGCACAGCATTCCCAAATTCTAGATTCTCCTCTGCTTGAAAATCAGGAGGGTCTTGGAGGGTGTGGCCCTGGGCCAGCTGTCACTCACCTGCATGCCTGTGCTGGGGGAGGGCCCTGTGGCCCGCTGGGAGGGCCTTCTGGCCTTGCTGCAGGAGCAGAGCCGCATCCCTCACCATGAAGAAGCTCTCGCTCAGGCTGAAAGACAAGGCGCAGGGTCAGGCCGGGCACCCGTTTTCCTCATCCCCTCCAGACGCCCCCTGTTGTTGAGACACTTTGCCCTGCCACCGTCTCACGCTGCTGGGACTCATCTCAGGAACAGGGGGACATACTTTGCCTCCAAACTGTCTGTGGTAGCGGCCTGTTTGATTCCTATCTGATATTTACCATCTCAGTACAGGAACCGGTGCACGCGTGAGTATGTGAGAGTGTAACACTCACTGAGCGAGCTCTTAGCTTATCGGCTTTCGGTCACGGCGTGTTAACGCTGCCACAAAGATGACACAGAAGGAGATTACACACCGCGACGTCTGTCACCACTGCTTTGCGTGACATGCGTATGACACGAAAGGCTTGCCAGAGATTTCTGACATTCACAGTTTCCTAATTAATCGCTTAAAAATATTAAATGTGAATAGAAGCTATACAAGTGTATTCACACGTTGAACTTCTCAAGTTCAAGTTTTCCAGTAATAAGCAGGCTTTTCCCCCATTAGAGGTCAGAGGTCACTGACCAAAAATGGGAAGAGGAACCATTGTCTGTCGCGTCTGGCCTCTAGTTACACACACGCACAGCCCACCTCCCAAGCTGCAACTCAGCACGAGAGACTGGACAGGGCAGGAGGCAGCTTCTGCTTTGTGCACTATTGCACCAATCCTGTCTTTATGCCACCAGGGCGGCGCTCACAACACCGAAGGGTTCTCCTTTCGAAAAGCCCTCCGTTTCTGCCCGCCGCTCTGGGTGTGAAGAGGCTAAAGCAAGGCTTTCAGGACGTCAGCACTAAGAGGAACGTGAGAGGAACATCGATTCTATCTCCCAGTCAGAGCCACACTCAGCTCTCCCCTTTGAGCTGTTTAAAGCCAATTTCTCCTTACTGCCCATTAGCGTAGAAGTCTAAGGACAGAGTCACAGACACCAAGGCTGCTTCTCCTTTCAGACTCAGCTTATCATACTCTGCAGAACCAGGCAGTAAATGTAAAACATTCTGCTGATAATCTATCACATAAACAATCTGCCTATGTGTGCCTTTTTCTCCATGTTAATTCTGCTTTCTGCTGAATTTAAATTGCAGTCACAACGTGCATTAATCTCGGAAAAATGCACCAGTAACCAATCAAAAGGCAAACACACCTTCAGCAAACCTCCTGTGGGCTACATGCCTGCCCCGATTTCGTTTTAAACTGACACACACACACACACACACACACATACACACAATCCCCATCCTGGCTCTTACATTTGACATATCTGGCTCTGAGTCAGCATAGCGTTCTCCACAAAGTGGGGCAGCCCCCTCATAGCAGCCCCCGGGGGGGCATCCAACTCCAGATGCATGCTGGGCCGCTCTTCCTCCTTCTCCGGCCCGCCTCCCCGCGGCTCGTCCCTGTCGCCGATCCCTGAGGCCAGCCTCCAGTGCGCTTCAGGGTCGCCCGCAGCTGTCCCCCCCCCGTGGTCCTCTTTCACTACTCCACTAATAAAAGTTGCGTTTTACCTGGGGGGTGCGCCGCCTGCCGTGGGGGCCTCCACGCCGGAGATGTAATAAGGAAAGCCCAGTATTTCCAGTGTCACCTCGGGGGCACCCAGGAAATGACAGACACTCTATCTGGTCACCTTCCTGGGGTAATGATTTTGCCCGTGTCCCCTTCCGTGGTGCGTCCTGTCCGTCTTCCCCCACCCCCTCTCCAGCTGATCTTCCTCTTGTGGTTACCCACCCCAGCCACCTTGAGCCAATGGCAACACTGTTCCTCATTCAACAGACACCCCCCCCCCACAAATGGTGACCCTCTCCAGCTTCCTGTCACACAGCTAGCCGGCAGATCCCCTGCAAGGTCTCCGTCGCCCGCTCCTGTCACATGCTCCTCAGCGTAGCCGGGTGCCCCAGTTGTCGCAGCAGCAGCCAAGGACGGCAGAAAGTGAGACGTCCCGTCCCGAAGAGAGACGCCACTCCCGCATCTCGCCCGCTATGCTGCCACCGGCCAACCGTCCTGCTCTTTAACGCCGCTCAGAGTGAGCGAGGAACAGCCCGCGGCACTCCAGGGACAGCGTGCCAGCACGCCTCAACGCGTGTGAGCAGCCAATCAGCCTTCACCTGGGCGTCGCTGAAACTCAGGCACGGGGGTGCCCAAGGGGGGTTCCCTGCACCCGTAGCCTTATTGTTCCGCAACGGGGCCCTCTCAAGGGGGAGTCTCACTTCTCACAGCGACAGTCTTGTACTTACAGGGATTATGAAAACATCCGCTGAGAGAGAATCGTGCGTGAAAGCGATGTGCTTTCGTCATCGCCTGTAGACTTTACCGCCCCAAATATTTGTTTGAATGACACTAATTCCTTATGAAATTCAGTCAGTTCCAAAGCCAAACAAATGAACAAACATGCAGCAGAAATTGAAGCTTTCACGTAAGGGCATGCAGATCAAAAGCTAAAAAAAAATCTGTGCAGCCTGATCACTTCTGCCAAAACAGAGGAGCTGTTTTCTTGGTTTCCATGAACCTGAAGTATCGTAACTTTACAAGAAACTAAAGATTTCCCTGGAGATGACGATATATCACACTTCCTACGAAACTTTCGGTACAAATAAGGGAAAGAGGGTCGCGTAGCCTGGTAAATTCTCACAGAAGAGTGAGGTCTGACTCCCTTTGGAGGGCAGGGTATGTGGCTCATCGTCTGCCTGCATACAAAACCATCTTAATGTCATATAGGCAGGGATTTCCTTCTAATCTGCGTGGATTTGCTGGTATGGAAACAGACAGATACACACAGGCAGGTCGGTGGGGGCACTTGTTTGCAGATCAAGGGGGGAGCCTATATATTGACTCACATAAAAGGCACGAGTCCCACCTCCACCCTCGCAAGGATCAAAACGCATATCTAAAAAGAAGCGTCGTCTCGCTGCAGAAGGACATATACAAAGGGCCATTTTTCACCAAAAAATGTCCACACGAGGTTACAGAAACTCACACTACTAGCTCCGGGACATGCACACAATGGCGCTGGAAATCACTTACAGATTGCGACCCCCCACCACAAATACCCCCATGTCCACCTCCAGATATTCAAATGCTACATGAAACATCAGCATTTCACACGAGATTCCTATCAGCAGCATTCCAGCCTGCATTCCGCAGCGACGGACCATCCCGCCGGGGACCGAGATACCGGCACACGGCCCCGCCGCAACTGTTGCCATTGGCGCGCCTCCCGCATCGCCATGACGACATCACATGCGGCGATATCACAGCGTGGGAGGAAAGCGCTCTCCCATCTATTCCCTGACTGCTTCACCTGCTCCCGGACACAGGTCACCTGACACCTCAACCCCTGGATCACGTCATAATGCTCAAAGCAGCTGCTGGTGCTTTGAAACGAACGGCGTCCCCATTTATACAAACCCAGAACCTTCTGGTGTGGATCTGTAACCTGCCCAGACATACTGCCTTCAACACGAGCATGAAAAAACCCGTAATATTTGCCCAGTAGAGTCTGAGAGAGGCGCAGATTTTTGAGAGCTGGGCAAGACAGCGCCCTCTGGCAGAGGGGGGCAAGTCAGGTGTCACTGCCCAGCTCTCTACCCTGAATGGAATCAGTGTACCCCCCGAGCCATTGGAGCATGGGTGGGGCCAGACGTGCTCAGGCACGCTCTCGGAGAAGCGTGCACGCATTCAGGCCCGCCACGGGCGAGCAGGTGTGGGAGGACAGCAGGGTAGGGGCGAGGACCGCCCTGAGCACAACGAAGCTGGCGGTGAAAGATCCAGATGGAGACTAGCGAGTAGAAGCAAAGGAGGCTTGGTACTGAACTGCCAGGACCCCCCCCCCCATCCCCCCACCGCACAGTGCACGTCCACCCAGCATACCGAAATACCATATGCAAATGATTCCACGCGTCTTCCAGAAACTTCCACCGCATGAGTTAAGCCTCAGCTGGGCCGTCCGCACAGCCCGTCCCGTGCTTGTCACCACGCTGCATTCCATAACGCATCCTGCAGGGGGCAGTGACGAAGCCGCCCTTCCTGACAGCCACGCTCCTTACGCCATCCCTAGGGACCTCGCGGGATTAACGGTTGCGGTTTCCGAACGTCCGAGAAATTCCGCGCCGCGTTCCTGCAGTCGGCGTCGGCCAGCAGACACCGTGCCGGCCCACAGTTAGGATTCCAACTGGGCTTGACACGGAGCCAGCAGAACTCGGTCTGTCGAGGAAACTGCTACCGGCGTGATGATCAGAGAAGTTAAGGGACGATGGCTTACAGACTGGATGATGCAACCTGCAGTAACCTGATAACCTGGCTGTAGCCATACACCTTTCTGAGGGGGCGTCTGTCCCCCACTGGTTTCTACCTGCAGGACTCTAAGGGCACACAAGCTGGGGGCAGGGGGGGGCAGGGTGGTGTGTAACCTGAGGCCCGAGGACTAAGTTAGCTTCCTGTTTTCAGTCAAAAAATCCGAAAAGTCAGCAGCTCTGCCCCCCCCCCCACCCCAATGGCACAAAGGAAGACGATGGCAGAGGAGGAGCCTGATGAGGAAGGTGGGAAAAGGAACAGAGAAAGGCAGGATTGTTCAAACCGAGAGAGGAAGGAGGCGAACATTATGCAGGTCCTGGCTGCTTAATGTTCATTCTCGGGTGTTGGGGGAGGACAAAAAAGGTCACTGGGCCAAAAAAAAAAAAACAAAGAATAAATAGCGGATACAGCTATCCTGAACAGTGTTCACAAGTAGCCTGTTCCAGATGACATCATCATTAGTTCAGCTATTCAACCAATCAAATTGCTTCATCAGTACATAATGTTTTCAAAGGTCAGCTGGTACAATGAAGGGGATGTGTAGCCCGCCAGGGTGGTGGGGTTCCCGGGGGCTTACCTCCTGCTCAGCCTCCGCTCATCATCACTCCCCAAAACCTGCAATGAGAAGAAGGGAAGGGGGGGGGGGCGATTTAAGGACATCAGGATAAAGGCTGCAGAGCACCAAGCCCCCCCCCCATGTCAACTTCGCCTCACTGCCACGAGGCAGCCAGTGCTGACATCACACCCCGGCTGTCACTGACATCCACAGGCCTAATTAACCCGTAAACAATTTCATCAGCTTACAGGAATGCGCCGCCTTGTTGGTGCTGAGGTGCATTATGGCCCCGGGCCGGCCGTGTTGACAGCACCGCGTGCGTTACATCACACCGCAACGTGTCCCTTCAGCGAGCTGCGACCGAGAAAGTCAACACACGCTTCCAGGAAGGCACATAATAGGTGCCTGGGAGAGGACCGAAACTTCACGTTCCAGGCAGAGAAGAGTGTAAATACGTGTGCAGGGATCAGTAAGGAATGCTGACCGTGAGTTTGACGTTTCCTGTCCTCGGCTGTCGGCCGACCTGGAAACGGCGTGCGAGGCCAGAGCATCCGCTCCGAGACGACTAAGAAGTAGTTGCGTTGCCCCCCCCCCCCCCGACAAGACAGAACTTTCCAGGACACTCCACACGTGTGAGAATAGCTGGTGCTCCTTCCTCGCCGCAACCAATCAGCTCGCACACATACGTGCACAATGAGGTGTCGATGTTAAAGCCAGCTGGGCCTTGGTGAAATAAGGTGGAAATCAAGAGAGACACATCATTAAAACTCAACTGCTGGCCACAGCTCTGCAGTAATAGCAGCACTTTTTATATGGCGTGGGGGAGGGGCAGCGATGCCTTCAGCCGTTTCCCATAAACACCTGCTCCACATAAAAACTGGACGCGGCGGGCGCCTCATCCCCCAGAATTCACCAGCAGCAACAACAGATCCAAAATAGGGACCTTGAACCCCTTTCCAAACACAAGGAAAATATTAAAACTAGTAGAGATGCACTGACTGGCTGGCCAGGGACCGGAGGTTCATGTATTTCTGATACCAAACCGGTCCATTTTACTCATGCGCCACACGTTAGGAATTTGCCTCACAGTCGCATGCACACTCACAGCCACACGTTAACTGTGAGTGAAGACGACAAAGCTGTAATGCATGTAAAAACACAGTTAAAACGTTTTAGCGAAACTTTAACCCCCTGCGCTATAATGTCCGTACAGTATGGAAAAGCCTGATCTTAATCTAGCTTACTAGCCATGTAAGAATTGTATTTGCATAACATGAAATGTTGGTATTAATATTATTACCCTGCGCCTATTATTTGGGAGACAATAGTACACTTCAGTTTTATTTGGAGGTTTGTAACCTATGGACTTTTTATTTTAAGACGAGTAAAAAAAGAGAAAATGCCGAACATACTGGAAAATAAGTAACTGACATTTGTTTTGTTATTTAAATCCGTTGCGCCTGCTCGTTTGGTAAAGTAAAATATGTCAGATAAAGTTGGGTGTACAGCAGCTCATTTTCAGTTAATTATTTGTACCTCCTTTCAGTCAGCACTTATTTTGAGACTTAAGTGAGAGAAAGTCCTGTAACTTAGTGTAGTTTGGGGAAAATTGTAAAGTTTCACAATTTCTTTTTTTCTATCAGTTATAGTTCTTCGGAAGAAAAAGACAAAAATCAGTACTGGCAGGTCACACTTGAAAAAAATAGGAAATCGGAAGAAAATTGTAATCGCTGCATCACTAAAAACTAGGGATGGGCTGATCCACATTTTTTCAGTTCCAGTCCGACTCCGATACACAACTGCCAATACCAATAGATTCCGATACGTGAGCTTTTTTCCTTTAATATCATCATTAGAGGTGCACCGATCCCACTTTTGCAGTACCACTACGATCCAGATATCCGAACAGTATCGGCCGATGAGTACCGATCTCATACCAGAGCTCTTTTTTTAAAACCACTAAATACATGTGAAAAACTGTACTCTAAAAAAGCTTTAATTAGGCTACTAGAAACATACAAAACATACTGTTCCACCTCACTTGTACATCTTGTTTTAAGCGTTGTTGAGGAATTTTGCAGTTCGATTTGAATATCTTCCAAGAGAGTTTACGCAAGTGGTGAAATGCATAAAATGTCCCACAATTTTTCTCCCACTGGCAACAACAACACTTACTTTGCTGCGATCGCAGCCCCTAGAGTATCACAAGCTGTAGTGAGTATCACAAGCTAGCGACTCCCAAAGCATCCATTGCTTTTCTCGTTTTGTTTACTGTGATTTTCCACTAAACGCTACTTCCACCACTAAAAATGTCTTTACAAATATTGCAAATCGCTGTACTACTAGTTGCTGTTGAAAGTATAAAATACTCCCTCTTATCCGATGTTCTTACGCTCCTGCTGCAAAGAGTATGCACGTGAGGTCACCGCAGGCGGAAGTCACTGCGCTCACACCCACTGAGTAGCAAAAACACTGAGTGGCAGCATTAACGTTCAGCTTGAACGCCACTAAAATACACCTAAAATGGGAAAGAGCTGTCTTGCGATTGATTGTACAAATCGATTTAACAAGAAATACGATCAATCTTTTTACAGAGTGCCGAAAACTAAATAAGTATCGGACGTGGATCGATTACATATTACCGACCCGATCCGTCTAATTAGGTATGGATGAGTGCCGATATTGATCCCTAATATCGGATCGGTGCACCTCTAATTGAAGTTTATTAGCCAATCGTGTTTTCATCCATCCATCTATCTGTTCATCCACCTTCTAAGCATTTATCCTTTTTAAAGACACATAAGGCCCCGGAGCTTAACACAGACAGCGTAGGCACAAGGCTGGGCCATACAACCTGGACAGGATTCCAGTCCACAGCCACCGTGCCACCCACAGGATTTTCAATTTCCAATAAATTCCAAATACAATGGCAAATCATGCTACATTTTTAAGATGCCCCCACACCGTCTTCACATCCACAAATCATAAAGTTAATAAGTGACACCCTAAGAAGTACCCCACGCGGCTTCTGAGCTTTCGTCCTTTTGTAGCGTTTCAAACAAACATTTCGCTGTAGCAGATTTTTTTCTGTTACAGTGATGCCTGCGGTTCACGAACGCTGTGGTCTACGAACAATTCGGTTCACGACCAAAAAATTTGTGGGAAAAAAGCATTGGTTCGCGTACAAAATTTGGTTGACGACCAGATTCCTTTTTATACTAGTGTAGCACCGGCGGAGCACATGTTCCAGCATGGCCCGTGTGCAACTGTAAATAGAAGGACCACAACAGGCTCCCAACGAGCACCAAACCCGCATACACGGATGGGAAACAGAAGGTTGTCAGACGCCAACCTGCAAGACGCACAGATGGTGGGAGATTTACACAATGCAACCATTAACGTTAAGAACAAGAACAACACAAGGGTTAAGGACTGTTAATAAGGAGCGTGATTTCCCCGGCAAGCAAGTCTCCATGTCTCTCTGCTCCCGCGATGCCTCGGTCCGCCCGTCGCCACACTCTATTGTGTGTGTTTTTTTTTAAGTTTTTACTATAAAAACCAGAAAACCAAACAAAAATATTATTTGGTAGGCTTATGAACGAATTAATCGAATATCAATACTTTCTTATGGGAAAAATTGCCTTGGTTCGTGTACAGATTGGTTCACGACCACTTTCCTGGAACGGATTGTGTTCGCGAACCGCAGCCACCACTGTACTTCACACACTTATACGTCAGCATGTATGAATAAGTCGCCACCTGCTGGAAAAACGCTTCCACTGCATGGCAGCGCAGGAATCGATCCTTAGCGAGCCTTTAACCCTAAATGCAGCTAATGCAGCTAAATGCAGTTAATGCAGCTAAAGCTCAAAGGTCAACATCTCGCTTTCCCGATCATTATAATTTGCATTACCAACACCCATAATACTATCCGGGTAGAGAGTTTTTGGTGGCGTATCGTTGAGGAAACTACAAATAGCGTTTCGGCGTTCGTTTCTCTCCTGAGATTCAGATCACACGCTGATAAATATGAACGTGTCCTAAAACATGTATGGCATTATCACCAAAGCAGCTCTTCCATCCTTTACTGTATTTGTTGAGGTAAAGAACTGTGATTTTATTTTCATCACGTATCATGACTCCGCTGGGATCAGTCCATGGTGGAATCACACCCACAGTGACAATCAAAACGTGATAAACTGAGGAGCAAACTGAAATGATCGTCCCTGCTAACCTGACGCCAATTATATTTCATTTACATATATGAATGAATGCTGCTCATTGTCTCATGTTGCACGTTTAAACTTTCACGTATACTACTCATATATACGTATATGTATATGATAAGTGTCCATAAATAGCCTAAGGTGTCCATTTAATAAGGCAAGTGCCCTCCTTACAGTAATAGATTTAACAGTTACAGTAGAAATGCAATAACAGTGCAAAATACAGGCGGTGCCGCGAGATAATTGGGCTTTAATGAATAATCAGCTAATCATACCGACTGTTTATTTGGCATCTTCTAGCTACTCCGGTTTCACGGGTCATTTGAAGTGAATGTCGGCAGAGCATTTTGCCCGCTGGAACGACAAGCTCCCCAGCTGATTAAAACGACATTGGCTGCGAAATGTCACTCATGCATAACGCAAACCTGGTGCACTAACCAGTGCAGCGGTCATCTGCGGTACACTGGTTAGGAAAAACAACTAATAAATAATATTTTAATAAACCTACTGGGGATCTAAATAACGCAGACACTTAGCCTAGGAACACCGCCCGCTAACGTAATACAGTTCGTCCTGCATGCTCCCAGGCGTCCATTTTATAAATATTAGCAATTAGTATAAATCAAACCAGCTCGATTACTATGCACTGGTTAAACTAATCCCGTTTGACTTGCTACCGATCCTTGCCTAGCTAACAGGAGATGACCGTCGGTATTATTTATAAAGCGACACGCCTTCGTTGAGGTTTTGACAGTGCCACTGTTTTAAATCAAGAAAAAAACACACTGATGTGTTTTGAGCAAGCATATCGACAATGGTGCATTTATCCTTTAATTTCTGCGGAATGAGGGGCCTAGCTGGACGCACGCCTCCTCGGCACTCCCCATACAGCAAGTCTCCCCCATTCACTCACCTCCCCCGCGTTGGCGGTGCCGCTTGGAGTCGGCGATCGCTGCAGGGTGACGAGCGCCATAGCCGGGGAAAGGAGCGCCGTGCACGGCGATGCTCGCAAAACAGGAGTCGGAGGCGCGGGCTGTCCACGCCGGTGTCGCCGCTGTCCCCCTACAGTGGACGCGCAGGTCCGCTTTGTTAAATCTAACCCTCCGATTCTACCATGATGGCAAATCCATCATCCGCTATCGGTAGTCTGCCGCTCCCCGTTTCTTTTGTATGGTGAAAAACTACGGATTCGACGACATCACGAACACATGAGTTTCTACTCCACACAATAAGTTACGTTTCATTGTGCTGGATGAGACGCAGAGGGCGGATGAGCGTGATAAGAGGCAGACGGACAGCGCACGGCAGCGCCAGGGTGATGCTGCGCGGATGTCCCGTGCGTTCGGGAATGCGCCTTGCGGCTGCTGCACCGAATCACTGATCTGAAAGGACAGATATGACATAATCCATAAACACGTAAAGAACATGTTTCGGATCTAACAAACTCTGACAGCCTTCATCTTAATATGCGTTAAAATGGAATCACATATAAACTGACATTCCAAACTAATAATATCTAAGGTGCGCCGTTTTCGAGGTATATTATAATTCAGATTCGATTTCCTAAAACGAAAATAAATAATTTGCATGATCCATAAAATGTAAACATTTCAGGATCCTCTCCGTATGATTCCGAACAGCTTCTTTAAGATGACCGGTATTTACAGGTGATTGAGTTAAGGTCGGGAAGTGAGTTGGTAGTTAAGTATAGGTGTATTTAATTGGTCGCTGGGGGCTTTTCTGCAGCAGCTCTGGGAGGATATAGTAGTTTGTTTCAAGGACGACACAACAGTCACACAATGAATACAATGCACAATTAATAAAGACATTGCAATACAATACAATACATATACACAACTACACAAACATTAAAACATTAAACAGGATTAAACTGAAGTGGATTTGGACTCAATTTGGGATCAAATCACCAGGTGTAGGAAACGTAAGGAGACTGATAGCCTGTGGCCTTGGGGGGAGGGGGGCGGTTGAATGATTCCATGGCTCCTGATGACAGGGAACATAATTGGATTGGTATTCTTTTTTAATGAACTTACTCATTAAACCCATCAGAGCACAATGGCAAGGACAAACGCACTGGATACCACTGAGCAGCAAAACATGAATAAATATCTGTGGCAATGTACAGAAAAAACAACCCTGCATTCGACCAATTCAGAGGATGGATGTCATCGGTTCTAAGACACCGTGAAGTACGGTGAGGGCATGGCACCCACACGTTTGCGTGTGGAAGTCATGGTTCAGGTCTAATAAAACACCACAAGCCATCAGAGTTCAGACCTTATCTCTACTATTTTAAATGGCTGAGGCAGACATTACAGGACCCAAACCTCACTGGGGAACAAATCCTCCTCCGACTGCTTTTGCAGAGTGCATCTGTGTTATTAGCACAGTCTAGTTTGCTGTGCATTTGTACAGTACCACCACAGTGACTGGGCTGGCATCCCATCCTAATTACTGTATTTCCCTGCCTTGCACCCGTGAATAGGATAAGCGGGTACAGGAAATGGATGGATGCATGGAGACAGAGAACAATAGAAGTCTATCATCCTTTCTTGATGTGTAGCTGCAGGTTGGCACTGCACTGAGCCAAAGTCCTTCATCAACTTCTTACCCTCGCTTTCATCTCCCCTGTCAATGCCGGCCACAATACAGGAGTCATTGGGAAACCTCTTCTATCTACATCAGAAACGGGTGATGATCAATGTATCATTTTACTGTATTTTTCCATATGAATATTTAAGCTTTAGGAGCATTTACGGTCAACGTGAGGTTAAATTCATCCTGCCTAAGAACCAGGATGAAAACTGAGATGGAGCTGAATATAGGTTCTGGACATTGTCTGTTGTGCCACAGTCAGGTTTTTTATTTTTTTTGCTATGGTATTTGTCTAATGTGATGTTGCTGTCTATGTTTCAGGTTATGGGCAATGTTGATTTAATCTTA
This sequence comes from Hyperopisus bebe, assembly GCA_026777045.1. Classification (NCBI taxonomy): domain Eukaryota; kingdom Metazoa; phylum Chordata; class Actinopteri; order Osteoglossiformes; family Mormyridae; genus Hyperopisus; species Hyperopisus bebe. Next base: position 24,109,072 of record JAODJW010000117.1, on the reverse strand, counting down.
CCTACCAGGCTGTACTGAAAGCAAATTCCACTGACCTTGGTTGTGTGGTTGTTAAAAATTACTCTGGTTTCCCAAGCTGGATTTAGGAAGAGCTTGCTGTGGTTAGATACGGGTGGATAAATTATGAAAACAATAATATGTATCTGCCAGTCTGTAAAAATAGATTTTTTAAGTCTCCTGTGTCCATGAAGAAAAACTAACACTAATTAACAAACTAATTAGTGAATTAATTAACTGTGACTAACAGTATTAGAAACTGTAGCTTTGCTTTTTATAGCAGGCAGCGTGGAATCCCCCGTGATGAACGGAGCTGATGAAGACAGAAGGCCCCAAGGATTTCCCCGATTGTCAGCTGCTCCTGAGCGCCACCCAGTGACAGATGTGAGAACAGCCTGTCATCGCAGAAACTCGTTTACATACATTGCTGTGCTAAGCATGTTTGTTTTATGTGTTTGTGCATGAATGTGGGCACTACCTCTACCTGGATGCTTGGGTCCTTGGCGAATATGCAAATATATTATTTGCTTTTTTAGGTTAATTAACTCGAGTTTGCAAAATGACTAAAGCAAAATCCCTGTTGATGGTGCAGGTTAGGAATATGTGTCCATATCCAGAAGGTCATTAGTTTTAACTTTTTGGCTGGCAGAGGAATCATATTAATGTTAGGCCTTAACCCAAAAACCCTGTTCCAGGCAAGCCTTGAAAAACAGCAGCCCCTGCACTCTGACCCAAAGCCCCACTATTACCTGTGTATGTATGTCATACTTTTACAAATCAGTGAGCATTTTTACATTTTTAATTAGGTATTAATGTGAATCAGTTTAGAATCTTGCTGTCATTGTACCCACCTCCTGCATGGACCCTGTGTTGGCATAAAGAGAGTTTTTTTTTTTTTTTAAATCAATGCCCCAGGGGATTATGGGTAATCAATATCCATAAGTGTGTTGTTGCTTCACTCTCATCAGAGAAACTACAAGAAAGTGGTCTGATGAAAGCATGGTGCTGATAAGTCATCCCCAGGTGATGAGTCATCCTTCTCTAGCCATGCCTCAATAACACCCAAGGGAGAGCTGTGTACCTGTCCCTTAATTCATGTGTGAATCCAATCCTGCTCTCTCCCTCTGACAAAAATGGAGTCACACAGGTCTCAAGTAAACAGGTCTTTTGCTTTGAAAGCAAATAATAAGCCGTTTTTAATTATGTTTAGCACATTTATACGGTTTCCATTTTGAGTTATGCCATGAGCCATACCACTCCTATGCCAACGATGGTAATACCAAAATCCACGAGAAATAAATCAAGCCAGCAAAGAGGGCAAGGAGCCTAAACCAGACCTGGGTGAGTATTTCTTGGCTGTCCTTCTGTACCCTAAATATAGCTTCCAATACCCAAAAAAATCAATATGGGTGCTGGGGTACAAGGACGAAGCAAAACTCTGGGTAATACGGATGAGCGGATCCGAATAGTGATATTGATGTATGATGTCAATAAGGGAATTGCACACGTCAGTGTCTCTACGTTTCTCCACCCAATGTCAAAACACTGTGGTGCAGAAATTATATTCAGTTTCTTCAGTTTTTTACCAACTCTCACACACGCAAAATCCTAAGACTGAGAAATTAAACAATTAGGCCTATATTACTTGCTGGAACACTTACGTTTCATAGTTGTACAAACTTAATTATACAATATATCTGATCAACATCCATCCACTTAATTATCCGAGTACTTCCTCATCTGAAGAACTCTCGCGTTAAGTTTACGCTTGGCAGGAAATCGATTTTTCACAGCGACACTTTGTAAAATACGGACGGATCGAGTGCTGCCTGTGTCTCAGAACAGCGGATGCTGAAGGGATACCTAGATTAATACAACAAAACACCGACTGACACATTCGGCATGATTGGGCAGAAAACTCTCCACTCTTTCTTTGCTCCGCTTTCTAAAAAGAGGTCTGTAGATGGGAGCAACGAAACAGATGGGGACATTCAATCAAAGGATAACGTGAGTTTCTCTTTCTTTGGCAATTTACAAGTATAATGTTATAATTAAGATTAAGATTGGGAACGACTAGTACATTGTAAAATAGCCATATAACTGTATACTGTGTTATTAGTAAAGATCATGTGTCAATACTTCCGTTAATTCTGACGGACATTTTTGTCAATAAGCAATTTTTACCATGGACGTGGCACTTAAAAACGTAGTCTACATATTACTTTTCTCAATCAAAATATTTTGCCCCAGACACGTTTCTCCGTGTGCGGACAGATAGACGATCCCTGGTAAAGATATTTCAGCCATTCTTCATTCCCTTACAAACGTGCAAGCGCGCCACTAAAAGGAGGCGGACTACGGCGCCATCCAATAGAAAGCTGCTTGGGCGTTCTTAACATTGAGGATGCCGCGAAACGGCCACGTGGTCCAACCCGGATGTAAACATGTGGAGTAGTATATTTTATGTCGCAAGCCGATCACGAAGTGTAAAGTTTTATAAATGCATGTGTAGCGTGTCATAAGACATTCACCGTGTTGTGCGACATGTTTGTAAATGTGTGTTTAATGAGATTTAGTCAAAGTAGGATATACGATACATCGGTGGCTATGCGATTGAAGTTAAAACGTGGCATCACTAAATACACCAAGGTGTCGTCGCTGAAAAAATTGAAGTCGACCAGCGATGATGCAGTACCTTCGCCGCTCAGTTCGGAACAGCTGGACCGGATAGAGAAAAACAAACGTGCGGCGTTGGAGAGACTATGTACCCGAAATGTACCCGAAGGATTTGGAGAGAGCTGGCGTAATGCACTAATTGCAGAGTTTGGGAAGCCATATTACATAAAGGTATATTTTACTTCTTTACGTTCCATGATATACTTATTTTAAAATGGGAAGTTTACATGGTCCTGTGTTGTAAACGAGATGTTCCCTTGTTTATGGTGAAATTCATTAATGTATTTTATTTTTAACGAATGTGCTGCTGCTTCGTTAATTTGACATTTGAGATTCCTGCTCGTGGGTATTAAAGGGATTTAGAATGTGTGTCTGCGCGCAGCTAATGTCTTTTGTGGCGGAGGAGAGAAGACGGTACACGATCTACCCGCCCCCAAATCAAGTGTTTTCATGGACGCAGATGTGCACCATTCATGAAGTGAGTACTAAAAGTGCTTTCATGTTTTTTTAGGTAACGCGTCTGTTAACTAACTGCTCTGGTGTGTTAAATTTTGCCCGGCGTCTGTTAGATCTTTTTTTGTAACTCTTTGCCGTCGTGCAAATTGATTAAGTCATTGTTTCCAGGTTAAGGTCGTGATTCTTGGCCAAGACCCATACCACGGGCCCGGTCAGGCACACGGGCTGTGCTTCAGCGTGCAGAGGCCGGTTCCGCCTCCTCCCAGGTACCCTCTCTGCTGATAATGTCCTAATGTTTAGTCACTCTGGTGCCTTACTGCAAACGCAGGAGCCCCGGACAGCTGGTTGTTGGCCAGGGTTGGCTTATCAAGAGAGCTGCTGTAGCTTAACTCCTGAGCTCAACAAAGGGTCCAGCTGCAGGGGGTGTAGATTCTTCAGAAAGTAAAACTGTGTGTTCTAGACTTCAGCTGAGGCTTGCTTGTATAATAATAATAATAATAATAATAATAATAATAATTCTAACCAGGGGGGCTGCTACAAATTTTGGGCCCCATGAAAGAATATCTTATTGGGCCCTCAGCACCGACCAATCCAATTACACTTCAGATTTTTAGGGCTCCTGTTTCCCAGGATGAATAGTATGCCTGTGGTGGAATTCGAGCCTCAGATCCTAAGGGTACACAGTGATAATCCCGCCAGCTGAGCCATAGTGCCTCTCTAATATTCTCTGGTTTTCCGATAATAAAGGACAGAAACGGAGCAGATGCGCGATCTAAGCGGTCAGCGATCTAAGCGGTCGGCTCACGCAGATCAGCCGGTGTCTCTCCGCTTGATGTGCAGATGCTGGCTTGTGCTCCTCGTGCCAGGATCGCTTTGGCAGCGCTGACCGGCCCACAAGCCGCATTTAAACAGACTCTCCTACAGTGGTGCTTTTGTTTTCAGCTTGGAGAACATGTACAAAGAGCTGTCTACTGATATAGAGGGATTCCAGCACCCTGGGCATGGGGACCTCTCAGGATGGGCCAAGCAGGGTAGGAAGCTGTTCCCCGTGGGATGAGTTTATATTCTCCATCGGGCTGCACAATATCACATCGCAATTATATGCCACATGCGCAATAATCAGCAGGGCTTTAGATGATGGGTGTAAACATTTGTCCTGACGCCGGCTTTTTCATACTATACAGACGTCACACCTACAATTTGGTAAGCATATTAGTAGTACGCCAGAAATATTAACGAGAGACGTATTGTGATGCCCAAAAGTTAGTTATTTGATTCAGTTCCTCTCTCCTCTCATTACATATACCCTTCATGTCACATATGGCCGGTATAGGTCATTTTTCTTCCCCTGGGTATTTCTCTGTACTTTTTTTTCTTTTTTCTTTTTTTTTTTTTTACTCGCATTGTCTCCCCGCCCCCAGGAGTCCTGCTGCTCAATGCTGTGCTGACGGTGCGAGCTCACCAGCCCAACTCCCACCGGGACAAGGGCTGGGAGACCTTCACGGATGCTGTGGTGCAGTGGCTCAACACGCACCTGAGCGGCCTGGTGTTCATGCTGTGGGGGGCCTATGCCCAGCGGAAGGGTGACGTCATCGACAGGGTGGGCGTGGGGGGGCGGGGCTCAGCCACAGCACCGGCTGCTTGTATTACTGTAGTTTACTTGGATGTGGGCAGATTTCACACTTTATTATTCTTATGTAGTTAATATAATTAATATATAAATAACTTTGTATAAATAGCTGGATTTTTATTGAGATGGTTCAGACTGAGCACTTTGAATGTCAGCCAAGCTGGGGCTGATTTTTCATACCTCAAACATCATCCCTCGGATTTTGATGGTATTTCCCAAAGCAGCGCTATTCTGGTACATCATAGTGTTTCCAAAATACAGCAGTACACTGTTATACCTCCCAAAGCTAACATCGGCTTTTGCCACATCTCTTCCTGATGGGTTTGTGTGTGTGTGCC
>JAODJW010000117.1:24084702-24102777 GCA_026777045.1 Hyperopisus bebe | reverse complement strand
GGGGGGGTAGTACTGTGGCCACGCATCTCCAAGGTTTGTAGGTTTGAATCCCGTCTGATTTTGTGAGTTTGCAGAGCTTAGATGTTTCTTCTGTGCTGCTCGCACATGCAGACTCATCCATAGTGTTTGCATCTGCGCAGGAATGCATTTCGATCACTGAGGCTGATGTGATGCACGACCTGGTATATTAAAGATACATTTTTCTAACGTGACACGATATGATTCACCCCTATTGCGATGCTGTGCGGTTTGACGCGATTTGATTCGACACAGTGGGATTCAACACGATACGATGCAATGCAACAAAATATGATGCTACACAGTTCAATATGGTACAGATTACAAGAGCAGTTCAGAGAGGGGGAATACATCTAAGTATTAAAATATAGGTCTCATTTCTAAATAATAAACACATAAGGTGTCTAATAATAATTAAATACACTTCATGGATGCAAAGACGTCAGAAATGATCCTGAGTTCATCCTCAATTGTATCCAGTACACTTTTTTTAAAATTGGGCCAGTTGCATCGTCTTCTTTTACGCTGGTGCACCAATGAGGACTGGTGAATTTCATCATCCCTAATGTACAGTACGTGTGTGGTGACCTGGCGTCCTGTCCAGGATGTTCCCGGTTCTGCATGGATGGATGGATGGATGGATGGATGGATGGATTGATTGATTGATTGATTGATTGATTGATTGATTGATTGATTGATTGATTTGCCACCTGCATTTGCTACCCAGCAAAGAGCTTCTTTGGGCAGAAACAAAAGGGTGAAAATGGGCAGCATGGTGGCTCAGTGGTTAACTCACCTCTGGGAAGAGCGTTGAAGTGTCTGTCATGGTTCCATGTGTGTGGAGTTTGCATGTTCTCATGCTCTCCCCGTGTCATTGTGGGGTTTCCTGTGGGTTCTCTGGTCCCCCCCCCCCCACAGTCCAAAAACATGCTGAGGTTAATTGGAGTTACCAAATTGCTCCTGTGTGTGAGTGTGCCCTGTGATGGGTTGGCGCCCCATCCTGGGTTGTTCCCTGCTTTATGCCTGTAGCCTCCAGGATGGGCTCCAGACCCCCCCAACCCTAAATAGAACAACCAGTTACAGAAGATGGATAGATAGATGGATGGATGGATGGATGGATGGATGGATGGAAGGGGGGAAATGGGGCTCCTGGCTGGTATTAATAATCCTGACAGGGAAGAGCTGGGAAACAGTGTTGTGTTCTGCAGGTTTTTAAAATGGTCTTTTTAAAATCAAACACTTTAATGGCTTCGGATTAAACGATGGTGCCTGTGTACACTTCTGCAGGTCTGCAGATGGGAAGATCTCACATGCATAAATAGAAAAAGACACGCTAGCTAACATGCTAACACACACCAAGCACAGGGACAGTAAACACACGATGCCTGACTATCTGCATAAAGCTAACAATCTTAGCGGGTAAAAAGACGTGTTTATTGCTATTAGCAATAAATATTATTTCTTGATCAGTCATTTATTGGGGCTGGTGCTGTTTCTCATTTGCTTCATTTCAAACATTGGGGGGGGGCTGAAATCCACTGCTTTCAGTCCAAATCCAGCCCGTCCCCTGTATCTCCTGCACATCAGTCTCCCTTAACACTGTTTAAATGTCCTTGGTCGACCTTGGGTCCCTCCACAGGTGATTGAACAAAAGTAAACAAAAGGTCCTCTTTGCTGAATCTTCCCTGCTTCCTCGATGACTGACATGAGTGGAAAAAGGGCGTTAAGTGCCAGGGTGGTTCGAGGCTTGTGGAGTGATGGGCGGGGCTAAATGGATGTGGCCGGAATGAGTAGGTGGTTCGGGCCGCTTGACGCTGAAGGTCTCCTCCCCCTCAGTCTTGGTTCACCCTCATAGCAGCACAATGGGCCGACTACCCCCATGCGCGTTGGTGTACTGAGTGCTGCTGGTCCCTGGATCTGAAGCGGCGAATGTGGCATACAGGCCTGTCACCTGCAGGTCCGGGAAGGACACGGGGGCGGCGCTGGGACCAGATAGAGGCATGGCCTCCGGTAGGACCAGCTCGCAGTCAGACAGGCGCAACGGCGAGTCGCTGAGCGATCCCAGCGTCTCCAGGTTGAAGCTCTCGTCCTTCATTTCCTCCCACAGGTTCCCTGTTGTATGCAAAATGGGAGGGAGTCACCATAGTTACCCTTAAAGGTACAACCAATACAACAATAGACAAAATCCACTGTGATACATGGGCCATGATGTAATAAGCAGTTCCATCCCGCAAATAAATCAATTCGTAAATGTTATTTAACCCCATGGACCAACCAAAAAACAGGCTAGAATCAGTGTAGAAGAATCCACTATCATTTCACAAGCACAGTCTTGCATGTATACCAATACTAATGTTGATTAGACTGTCCCTACGACTGAAACTTGCATAACTGGTTTTATCAGAGGTTCCATGTAAGCTGTTTCTACGTCTTTTGTTCACCCTATATCCACCTTTGTCCTGTTTATGCTCTGCAGGTATCAGTCTCTGCAATCTGCTGTTCCTAACAGGTGCAAACATTCCAAAGGACCACTAGCCAATTACGGGTCTGAATGCTTCTCACCACTGGGTTTACATTAATGATTAATTATGTATTTTACGCCAGCTACTTCTTCAGGAAGTTACCATGTAAGGCAAAGTCCGTAATGCTAGGATCCAGTGCATCCACTTCAGGGCTTATGTCACCGTGGAGGCCGTAGAGGTCTTGGGGCAGCTCCATCTGCTGTTGGCTGATGTCGGGGACGGTATGGAGGGGGGTCGTCCGGGCCGAGCAGGGAGAGTCTGCTCTGGATAGCAGCGGGGCTTGGGCCACCACTAGCAACTGGTTCTGCTGCATGGAGTGGCCCATTCCGACGTGAGGATGGGTTTGGACCAACAATGCTGGGCTGGGAATGGGCTGGATGGCCAGATGGGTCACGCTGGGGTCACAGAGCTCCTGTCGGCAGCTCTCGGGCCGGTCCATGATCAGCTTGTCCAGCTCATCTAAGGGAGATGTGGGCAGCATTATTCTGGGGTAAAAAATTCATCTTGGATGTCACCAGGGGGTGCCATAAGGGAGGGGTGTGGTTAAAGTGATTCCAAGAGCCCCAAACTGACTGAGGCCCTAAAAAATTAGAATATAATTGGATTGGTCAAGGTTGAGGGCCCAATATGATGTGTTATCAGGATGCCCAAAATCTCTAGTGATGCCCCTGGGTATCATCACTATGGGTGTTTCTCAATATTTGTACTTCTGTGCTCATGTTACATCATCTTCCATTGCTGAAGACCAGTTCCAATATTCAAGAACGGAAGTAGAGGACAGCACACCCCCCCAGATGTCGTTCTTGCCCCCCTCCCCCAATATCAAGGATAAATCTGTTACATCCTTAATCAATCCCATGATTCACTGCGCTTCAAGTTCATTCTTGGAAAGCAAGTGAGCAAGACCGGTCTTGCGAAGGCCACGACTACAATCTTCACCTCCACGCCCCTTCGCCCCTCCCATTACCTGGGTTGGCCATGCTACGCCGGATGGCCGCCAGGTCCTTCAGCTTCCACTTCAGCATCTCCTCCTCCATCTTCTCGACGCGGGCTGGGTTCAGGGCCCACAGGCAGCCCTTGCGCGACGAGCCGTTTAGCTTGTTCTCCACCTTCTCAAAGCACTTGTTGAGGGACAGATTGTGCCGTACCGAATTCTTCCAGCCGTCCGGAGCTGTCTGATGGGGATGCAGGCATAGGACCAAAATGGAAGGTGTACCTTTTCATTTCTGAACGTGTGCCGAGTGCCCCCCCCCACCCCTGCGCTCACCTTGAAATAGGGAAAGTGCTCCTTCATAAAGCTGTAGATCTCACTGACAGGGAGGCTTCCGGTCTGGCTGTTCTTCAGAGCCATGGCAATAAGGCAACTGGGAAACAAGATCAAAGCCTTCCAGCCTGCTTCCGATCATGTGACCTAAAACGGCCTACGCTTGATGATAAACACCTCCATGGCGGTGAGGGCCCGGCTTGCCGTTGGGTGAAACTCACCTGTAGGAGTAAATGGGTTTGGGGAAGACCGCGGGCTGCAGCTCATGCTCATTATGTGGGTCAAGGTGTGGCTGCGGGAACTGAGTGTGGCTGCTGAAGGAGGCGCTGCTGTAGAGACCCACTGCCGGACACTATGGAGACAGGAAACAGCAAACGCATGCTGAGCCGCCATTTTGGATCCTAGTCGACCGTGACCTCACTGCTGACTTTACAAACAACCAATCACGTGCATTCTGTGAAATTATTCAAAGTTTCTTCACAGAATATTAATGACTAATGGTCGTGGGAGTTTTACTTACACAAAGATTTTCTAAAGGCAGAACGAAAAATGACTGGTTCAGAGAGACAACCAATTAGATCTTGGTCAGATGTCGGACCAACCAATCAAATGTCTTGGTCCTGCCTTCTCTACAATCTGATTCTCTCAACCAATCATTTTTCTTTCTGCACATTCTTGTGTAAGTAAAACTCCCATGAGCATGACTAGCTACGTCATGGCTGTGCTACGCTAAGTGTGACACCCCTCCTTGATTGCCTCTCTCTCGGCCGTACAAATTATTATAACCAGCTCTGGCTTGAATCTGTCCGACTGACAGCACACAGTCAAGGCAGACGTGAAGGAGACCATCTGCTTCCTTGTCATTTTCAGACCGGTACCTGCTGTCCAACTGGGGCCAGGGCAAACACCTGGGATGGTTGCAAGAGCGCAACATGAGGATGGAGTTCTAGAGGAACCTGCCCAGCTAGACAGGAAACTGCCATCTAAAAGAGGGAAAGATGTTTGGATGCAATGCATTTTGTATACCGTGTCATTTACTGGAATTTCAACCAGGAATTCATAGTTATTTCAGATTTAGATAGGGATACCAGCTGTGTGTCCCCCTGCTGTCAAACTGGTACGCCCAACAGCACCAAAGAGACAGAGATCACACTCACGTTTCCATGGTGAGCAACGGTGACGTGAGTCTCCGCACTTTTATAGAGCTGGCCCATTGCGTCCCGCCCCTCAGTGGAACTTATGCTGTTCACCTGAGCTGAAAAAAGATGCAAAACCCAGATGAGAAATTAGCAGAGGTGACCTTCTGTCCACCTTCAGTCATGAAAGGGCCTAACAAGGTTTCTACAAGAAATGAGTCAATAAGAACACTAGCGTAGAGTAACGTTTAGCCTCCAGATACTTAATTTGAAACCCCTTATGAGATATAGCTTGCTGCTTAAATGGATTCTAGGGCTGGGGGTTACTGGTTGATGTTGACTCTTGCTGTTGTTTTTCCCGGAAAGAGGCTCAATTACCCTTTCCTGGATGTAGACACTTTTATTAGTGCTATTTTTCAGCAGTTGCTTAGCAAACATTTTTATATGAAGCAATCTGCTTGACTTACAAGTAGCAGAGCCGTTTGCTGTGAGCACCTTCTAGAAGGACAGAGCCACAAAGCCCACGGTAAGAGCACTGGGCCACTGCCGTCATTCCACCATGACTGCACGAAAGCCCAGCCCTCCACGCAAAAGAGAAATAATTAACTGTTTGAATTGTTGAATAAATCACGTGAATGGATGAGACGTGAAAAACGATGCCTCTGCTACACTAACTGCAGGTATTCGAAAGTGGATTTGGGGGGGGGACGGTGCCTACCTCCCCCCAGCAAGCCGCTCTGAGGGGCAACCCGCTGCTGCAGCCTGTGCACATCCACTGAGGTGAGCCAGGATAAGGGTTGCAGGTCCCCCAGGGAGCCCTCCGCCAGCTGGGACGGGTCCAAGGTGAGCAGCCTGTGGCAGATGCATTGTGGGAAGCCATGTCAGGAAGTGCCGGCTCAAAACAGGATTATTAATCATTATTATTAATTATATCATGCAATTTATTGCAAGACCTTAGTATATTTCAAACATGTACATCTGTCAACAGTTCTGAAGTTAAGGTATTTTTTTAACTGACCTATAAAAAGCATTTAATTTTTTCTAAAAATAATTTAAAACCATTTGTTAAGTCATAAGCATTGTATTCTTGTGTAATATATCCAACCATCCATCTACCACTCAATCAATACATGGTGGCGGTGTTTTATAAAATAAAAAAATAAATGTTTCACATTAGATTTAAATCGCTGCCAAGTATGAAGCAGAATCTAAATCTGTTACTCCGGTGCTGTAAGAGTGATACGTTCTTATTCCTTTTTATGTGAATGGGTCCCTTTTTAAGAGAAGAAGGGTAAGAATCAGCCTGAGTCACCTCCGGCTCCTTTGTGTGCAATGCAAAATAAATGCACTCTTAAAGGGGTTACCATGACAACCCTTACAGTTTCATTAGGTTTTTAGTCTCAGTTCTGCGGGGTCCTCTCTCTCTACGGCAGCCGCACGCACACACACAGATGCACAAAAAGTCCCATGTCAGGTGACCCCGGGTCCTCCCTCACCATTGGCTGAATCATATGTACACAAGCACCCCACTACAGTTTGAAATGTGAAGTGAGCTCATGTTGTTTGTGACAGTTGGCTTGTCTATTGAAAGATGATCACCTATTGTAAGCGGGATTGCCATCGGCTCGGTGGCATGTGGCCCTATTGTCTCCCCGACACCCCTCCTTGATTGTCTCTGGGGTCTTCCTCCTCTCTCTCGGCCGTACAAATTATTATAACCAGCTCTGGCTTGAATCCGTCCGACTGACAGCACACAGTCAAGGCAGACGTGAAGGAGACCATCTGCTTCCTTGTCATTTTCAGGCCTTGTCCCCAGGGGTCCACTAGACCGTGAGGAGGCGGGGTTGGATTTGGGTCGTTGAGTGTGTGCAGGGGGGGGTCTGACTGTGGTCAAGCAGCTCTGCATGATGAAATTAATTTCACGACCGTTTGCCCTCAAACCTCATTTTCTCCTCCACAGTACCACAGCAGCCCAGGGAGTTTGGGGGGGGGGGGGGGCTTCTGGGTAATCCTTCTATCCCCGATGTTCCGTCCCCTGCCTGCCGGCCAAATAATCTTGACATTTGAATTCCTGCTCCTCCTACCAACTGTTCTCTCATTCAGCTGTCCGTCTTGACAAATGGTTGCCACGAGACTCGTGTGCCAATTGTTTCACAGGTAAACCGAAAAGGGAGGGTGATAAGTTATGGGTCACTTCATCTCCTCCACCTTTACACAGACACTCATTGACAAAAGTCCTGAAAATAATTTACTTAGGATCCCTAAGTCAAAATCTAGACCCTCCAGACCCCCCAATACCGGAATAAATATTGTATTTGTAATTTACACACACACACACGCACACAAAGGAATTTTAATTAACATAAAGATAAATAAAATTATTCTGTCTATGTATTTTGATAGGAAAAAAGCATATTTTGTATTCAGCTATTAAAATGACAAAAATAATTGCTATTGTTACGTGGTCTTTAACCAGATGCATAGAAATCCAGCGGCAAGGTTTAATTCTAGCCAACTATCAATTTGCATTTTTAAAAAGAAAGTGATGTTTGTGTTTCTTTTAATATCAGGTAGTTAATTATACATTATTAATACAAGGAACTGATATAGTCATAAAGCTCTTTCAAAAATCACAGAAGAAAATTCTAAGACTATTACTGGACACATAGTAAGGCAAAAGTAATGTCCTACATGAGTCAGGAAGTAAGATTCAGGACAATACCACAGGTCTGCTTACTTAACTGTCTCTCACATCTAGAACAACTAAATAGGCATCTTAAAAACATTCTGATTCAGTAATCTGATATCCATTCCTTCTGGAATTTACAATGTTAAAAGTGTGCTGACCTTCCAGTGGGGAACATCCAGTCTAGCAAAGCTGCAGTGAGCCTGAGCGGGCTGTCGACATGACCAAAGCACTGGCTGCCCGTTCACTTCCGCAGTATACCCGGCGTCGCCAGGTGAACCGTCGGATCAAAGCGTGCGGCACACAATGGAGTCGCCATTGGCTGGCAGGGGGTAACACAAGCATGCGGCCCTTTCCTCCAGATGAGATATCAGCTCATAGCTCTTAGGAACCTCCTCTATAAAAATCACCATTCATGTTTGTAAACAGAAATCGGTGCCCGACGATGTTTACGTTAATGCAGCCACGTACACAGAGGTTATTTACTCCATCGCAAATCTAAGTTCAGTCACAGTTTGTATATCTACACTTTGCATACAGCAGATATAATTAAGGGCCCCAGGTAACAGCACTGAAGGTCATGTGACCGGTAGGATGCCCATTCAAATCCCAGAGGACAAAGCTGTAGTACTTCACCACAATTACCGATTATTAAAGCAGATACAAGGCTGTATAAATAGACAGGCACAAAAAGTTCCAGAAAATGATTAAAATAAAGTTTGTGGATTGCAAAAAATAACATTGGTTGGCATGGAGATCACAGAGCCCCTCTCTCATACACAAAAGCACAATCTATGGCAGGGAAATAGTGAATTTGGGAAGTTACTCACAAAAGTAATACATTACAGACAGAGGTAGAAAGTTCAGGTCCAGAAAGTACAAATCCCGACCAAGGTTTCAACCAACCAGCTGAGTTCTCTGTGACAGTGACTCATTATACTCAACTGGTTGGTTGGAACAAAACTTTGGTCTGGATTTGTACTCTCTGGTCCACCTCTGTCATTAATGGATTACTTCTGTGGGCACTTTGCCAACCCTGCCAGCGGGTAACACTTCAGACAGCTTTCCAGATTTGATCCTTCTACTAAACGCTTAACCTACTAACTTGGAGCCAATCCCAAGAAAATCACAGAACGCCCTGGATGGAATGCCAATCCATCACAGAGCACACGCACCTTTATACACTCGGGGTAATTTAGAGACACCAGTTTGCCTACCAGCATGTCTTTGTGCTGGGGTAGGAACCCCATACAACCCTGGGGGGGGGGGCAACACCACTACCAACTGAGCCACCAAAGAATACCATGTTCTTGTCACTCAGTAAGACACTGCAGATGCACTGCATACTGAGGAAGCAGCACTGATTCACGCTTAACAAAGAGTAGATTGGTAAATGTCCCCCATGATGGTTCCACTATCCTTACTCTAATTAAAGGATCGACCCCCCCCCACCCCACTAGCGACCCTGAGGGTGACCCCTAATCCCCTGACGCTGTGCCCCTTTGACAACAGAAGAGTAAACAGGCATGATCACTCCTGACAGATTCACTCAGCCCTGAAACCACGTGACTTCACGGGGGCTTTGCACATCACATCACCAACCCCCCCCCCCCACACACACACACACACACACACACAGTACCGATAACACTGGCAGGAGAAGGGATGAAGCATTTCAATGAAATTATCACAAACGAACCTTAAAGTTGTGTTATAGCACCCAAACAAGTGGTAGTACAGCTGCAGATGACTTACAATAAAGCGTTTTCAATAGGTACACTGCTATACAAAAATGAAAAAAAAAACTGCTTTATGATCTGTATACCAACACAATAATGCTAAATAAATAGAGGCTTTTCATTATCATTGCTTAATCCTTTGGCTTTGGGTTAACTTCCAAATTTATTTAAGTACTGGATATGCAGAAAGTGTATTCCTAACGTAAGAATAAAGGTCGAAACAGATGATAAAGATCTCAAGAACAAAAAGTCATTGGAAAAGGGTGAAACGAGTCAAAAGCTTGGCGTAACAGCTTAGGGTAACGTTTCAGCCTTACCTGTAGTCTTGGGACGTGGCGCGCGGTCCCGAACTCCCGGGGGTCCCTGACAGCTGAGGCGCGATCCCACTTTCTATCATTTCTTCATTAGTGAAAAGACATTATGAAATATAGCACTACTGTAACTAAGTAGTTCAAATATACATTCATTATTAGTACAGAAATTATGTTGCTTTCAGTTATTGCAGGTCCTATGTTTACGTGTCCATAGTCCAGCAAAATATATTTCAGCTGTCCGTTACACTGAAAGTGAACTACCACAACAAGAGAATAATATGTAACAATCATACCACAACTGCCTGCAAATACGAATTGCATTGACATTTTGCTGTTTAGTAGAGGTCTATGTTAGGTTTAATATGCATCTAACGCCCACATAAAAATAGATTAAATAACTGGCTTTTTAAATGAAATGACAAAGTGATTATAACACTGTGATGAAAGTGTCATTATATTTGTTCTAACTGCTCGGCCATTAGATAAATATAAGTTTAATTCACAAATAGAAATAAATGGAGCGGGTACCTGTACGGGGCAGACTGGATCTCCGCTGCTGACGCCGGCCGGCTTCCCGTAGCGCTTTGATTTCTCTCCTCCTTCCCGAACCGTTTTTAAATTTCCCACCCCAACGGGGTCCGTCCCCCGTGACATGCGCAGTGCGGGCCGCACAGTCCCTCACGGGACCTCCGCTAACGCGGTTCGTCAAAGCGGGTCTGCAACAGATGCGTCTGCCGGCATCAGCGTGGTTCTGTTCGGTCTCTGCCTGAAATGGGACTCCATATGGCGAACACACTCAACACATTCGGCTCAGGTGAACCTTTTCTTGGTTCGTCTTACAATAACGATTTTGTACAATAACGACAGACGGAGCCCTCCATGCCAGAGCAGCTCCTATTATTTGCGTAAAAAGTGATTATTTCAAAAATGTTATAACTTTTAATAATCAACCTTCTAGCACATTTACAGTATTACAACCTTTTATCAGTTTATAAAGAAAACGGGCAAAACGTGTTAGAGTATATTGTGACCGGACAGTGTTTTAAAGTGTTTTATTTGTTTAAAATATATATGTTATACATACTACTGAATTTTTTTTACTTTACAACCTAGGTGAAATTGCCCCCCCCCCCCATATGTTTCAAATTTTAACAAACTGGTCTTAATCGCTTGTGCTGCGTTTTTGCCGCATTTTCGTGTGTGCTCTTTTAATTTCTGTGATATAAATGTTTGTTTACATGGTGACGTCATATGCGTGAAGTTGGCCGCCAGTTTTCGTCCTATTTCGACCAAACTGATGTCAATCGTTTATGCTGCGTTTGTGCTGGTTTGTGCAGTTAAAACTGTCATTTGTGCTGCTTTAATTTCTGAGATGACAATATTTGATTACATGGTCACGGGACACCGGCGTGAATTAAGTTGCCTCCCCCTCCCCATTTGCGTCTGATTTCGACCGAACCGGTCTCTAGTTTATGCAGTTTAAAATGTCTGTACTGTTATTTCTGAGTTATACCTCTTGGTTTATGCCATTACATGATCGTGGTATAGGCCTAGTACTCATGCTGGCTCATGTAAACAAAAGGTTGAATGTTGATTTAAATTTTACGTACCATTTATGGTGAGCTTGCAAAATATTATTTTAGTAAGAAGATGGTGGCTATAACCGTACAGACACTTTTAAACGGCACAAACTATTGAGACTAGTTCGATCGAATTCGGACGCAAATGGGGGGGGTGTCTGATGCCTTGTCCACACGTACACAGATATTTTTAAAACTGTGTTTTTCCTCCTTCGTTTAAAAAGAATTCCCGTCCACACTAACATTGTCTTCTAAAATTTTTCCGTCCACATGAAACCGCTAAAATGGCTGTCAAAAGCATGCCAAAACAGGCGGCACTATAACTCTAACCGTACTGCCATGTTAGCCAACCAGAAGCCTAATTGCCAATCCTGTTAAGTTGAAAACCATGGCGCACATTCCGACGATGTTGATCAATATAATGCGAGAGTGACTCAACATTTATCTGTACTCATGTAAGAAGTCCTGTCAGCAAAGTTAGCACAAACACTATTTCGGCTAAGTCCGCCATTGCTCAAACTCGCCTAATGTATACAGCAAACAGCGCACGCTCTGACGTTAAACAAAGTGCGCACCCTGAGGGTGCACCATCTGACATTTCGAGTTTTCCCTATCTACATGTCGACGCTGAAAACGGAGTTTCTTAAAATCCGTTTTACAAAAGCTCCGTATTGAGTGACCTAAGACGGAATGAGAGCACATCCTCTAGTCTAGGGTCTCGGTCGGGTTCTTTTGGTCTGCCCCTGACTGTGATTACTGTGTCCACACCTGCCAAAATGAATCACACCAAGGGGGAAATCGAACCAGAGTCCGTTTTAACTGGACTAAAAAGTGCTGGTGCGAAAACACCCTAAAACGGCACAAACGAAAATTTTTTCAGCAGAAACGTGGGACATAATTGAGACCAGTTTGGTTAAAATCTGAAACATATGGGGTATCAATTTCACGTAGGTTTCTTGCACCCACTTATAAATAAATGAAATGTAGAAAGTCCTGCCCTTGAGTCAGGGCTGGTCATCACACAAAGGCACCTTTGCCTGTATCCCAGTGTAACCAACTTTGGTCAGCTGACTGGTTTCAGGTTTACAATTCGAGACAAGTCTGCAAATTAATTTACATGTTTGTACCAGTTGTATTAACTTATAAGCTGTCTGTAGGTTTTGCAAACTCCCCCAATGCTTTTGATGCGGCTAATTTTAGTTTTATGATTTAATTATATAAATTTGCTGTAAGATTTCTTGCGTGAGCGTGAGAGTCAGAAAGTGTGTCACGGCAGATGCCTCCGAGTTGGCAACCCTGCTGTATCCTGGGCTGAAGGAAGTCATTGACTGTCTGCGTTTGAGTGCCGTTAACTGCTTTGTGGATCTCAGCATCTCTTTGCTTGGTAACCCAGTTTGGAGAGACTTTTTGACTCAGGCATTACAATTAGTCTCCATTTTCTTCATTGTTGGGCTTTAACCTGCATGTCATGCCTTAGAAGTTCCTTTGTCTCCATGGTTAATTGCATGTAGAGACTACAATTGTGTATCACGTTAGCAATTTTGCACAGATACACAAATTTACTTTTCCCAGAACAATGCATTTAATGTCCCTCGACATTCATTCAGTTTTCTTTGCTTGTCTATACAAAAAAACGGGTACATCAAATTCCCATAGCACCTGAACATAAAATAAATATAAAGGAAGTTAGAGGACCTGAATGATTTTGAAAGACTGCCTTACCAAGAGACATAGATCTAGTTTTAGGGCATCAGATTTCAGAGTGTAGGTCTCTAAAATTAACCCTTCATCAATCTGATCGTATTATTCATAAATGTAATGATATACTCTTCCTGCAGTCCAAAGCCACGTGGTTAGGTGACCTGGTTGGAAGATGGAGCTGGATTTGAACAATTAGTGCATGATCAGTGAGCCTGAATGGAGACTCACAATGAGCTGCTGCACTCTTCATGGACCGAGGCCTTGCTGTCTCCGCTTACGATTAGTACAATATCCTGATAATGAGTAAAGCATGCATAAAATTGACTTATCAGCCATGAAACGGAGGACATATCAGATGATTGGCCACACTCCGGAAGAAAGTTCAACAGAAAAAAAGGTTTATTTATTTTGAAAGACAAGCCACAAATTTTAAGAAAACGACACTAATAAGCTAGCCTGAGCTCAAGTCTGAAATATTCAGAAAAACAAACTACATGTGTCCTTAATATTTTCTATGTCTTTTTCCTCATAAACGACACACTAAATGTTAATATATACCTTTATAAATATAAAAGTTCCCCAGTTGTTTTTGTTATCTTCTATGTAAAATACACAATACAAATCACCCTTACATTTATCCGTTAGCTCTTGCCAATTTTAGAAGATGTAATATACTAAAATGTAACTTGAATCACACAAAAGAGGAAAACGATCACGTAATGATACATATATATACAAAATACATTACATTATGCAAATCCAAAAGAGAAAAATCACAAATGTACTCTTCCAAACAAAATTGGAATAATCAAAATTAAAATGCCACCTAAAAGAATTTCTTAAAAGAAAAAGAAAAAAAAACAGTAAATAAATAACATTACTTCGATTTGTCTTTATATTTACACCTCAGACTGTCTCTGGGGTGACCACAACAGGGAAGTCCCACACCCCAGAATGTTCCAGAATGCTTGTGCTTGCATCAGAATGCGCTACAGCAGGCCACCAACTCACTAAGACGACTGTCAAATGGCACTTCAAATATATCAGGAAATGATAATAATCAGAATAATAATAATAATAATAATAATAATAACAAAGCAAAAAACCCACACTGCATTCTGCCAACAATATCGAAACAATAAAACATTTGGAAAGATTAACCATGACAGTGATAGTATGCTGTTCATAATCAGCAAGATCCCAGCTTACGTCTGGTCACACAATCAAACTTTTTTTTTTTTTTTTTTTAAAGACATCCATAGCGTGCTCCATATCTGTGAATCGGCAGGCTTTGTTGAGACATGCGTCCAGTTACGCTCTACCCTACAGAACTGGCTCTCCTCACGTTTGCGGCACTGTAGTGTTTTTATGTTTTTTTTTTTAACCTCTCAGCATCGCCAGGCACTTTCCCTCGCGGTGCAGGTGGACGGCGTTTTCGGACGTCACTGTTACGTATCCTCGCCAAGAGATGCCAAAGAACGCAGAGGTGATACTTATCCCCAAATGCGCGATCTTAACTCCTCCCCCATCCTCCCCATTGTCAAATCAGCAGCAACTTAACAACAAGTCCACCGTTTCCAGAAGAAAACCTTCTCGGGCGTGGAGTTTGGCTGAGTTTGGACTCCACTACTAAGCCGAATTGCGTAAGGGCAAGTTAGCAGAAGGTATTGAACACCTGATGTGATGTAGAAGAGCTACATCATTCATTTCCATGGCAAAGTACACTTCAGTTTAGTTTCCCCTACATTTTCATAGATTTTTAGAATGACTTGGATAATGGACCCATAATAGCCAGTCTTCAAACAAAGATTGTCAACAAACTGTTTGGAACTGCGGAAACAGTCCCACTACAGGCAGCATGTGGAGAAGCACGCATCGGTGACGTCCGAAAGAACAGGCTGGCCTGCAGAGTAAGAGCATGGGACGGCACAAGAGGCAGCAGACATGATGGGCCCGTTCTGGTCCTGGAGGTCACTGGAGTGAAAGGCACTGGAGTCTCTTTCAGTGGAACTGCCTCGTCTCCTTGACAGAGGCAAATCTCTGCCCCCTGCTGGTCATTCCAAGGTGTAGCCTGGGATAACATGATATGTCTAACAGGACGTTAAGGGGCTTCCCTTGGACATTCTTTAAAAAAAATTTAAAAAAAAAGATGGTGCCCCAGGCCACCAAATTTCAAAACAGGCCTGAATGAATTTTGATTTTGGAACAGTCATTGGCCTAAATGCTAAATAAGAAGACCTTGTTTTTCACCCACCATTCACAATTTCTAAACCGAAAAAAATCATCATTTTGTGGTTTTAAAAATATATACACAATTAAAAACAACAATGTCTTAAACAGTGTATTGGCTTCAATTCAGTGTGCAGACATGCAAGACTCCGGAGGATGCACTACCATCACCAGGCACCCGAGGGACTGTCCAGCACATTGTCCAGAGGGAGTAAAACAAATGAAAATAAGGACAAATCAGATTCTAGCAGCACAAAAATGCATGCAAAACCAAAAAAGCACTTTCATGATTCTAATGCACATAATCAAGATATAATTTTGAGTAAACCAACCACTCTGAGAACTGCTTGCACGCCAGGCAGAAGACAATTCCAACAGAAAGGGCAATCTTCATATCGACAAGCCAACGTATCAAAAAGGGAAAATAAACACTAACAATAATGGAAAGACAGGCGTATGTTACCCTGGATAGTCAGTCAAACCCGACATCTTTTTTGTGGATTCTAAATTCCCACTGCAATATGAGCCACGATAGAAATCCACCTTCACCAGGTTTTGTGGTTAGAAGATGGATGGATGGAATAGTTAACACCTACCCGAATAAAGTAGTGATGTTAAAAAAACCAATTCCAAAATGCCCTGGATTTTTATAAAATAGGATTAGTATGAAATTAAGAAATAGCTTTTAAGATAATTAGTATAACTAAAAAAAATTACTGGATGAAGTAAACAAATTATCACTACAATAAGAACATAAGAAATTTACAAACGAGAGGAGGCCATTCAGCCCGTCAAGCTCGTTCGGGGAAAATCCTATTATAATTTAACATGTAAACAGTGCTACATCTAGTGCAGGCCTTATGCGTCTGCAGAAGATGGTAAAATGGGGTAGCAAACAACTACAGACGGTTCCAGGAGAGGGTAACGAACAGAACCTTAGTCTTTACTTAAACACAAATTTCTTGGTGCAAACAGTTCTCAGGAAATGACAGTTAAAATGCAATTAGTAAATAATCCATTCAGTAGCACTTAAAGCGACAACAAGTACCCACGTCTTTACCAGTTCAAACACATCTTCTGATGTTTCCTGTTAAATAAGAGTGATCGATAACAGTTCAAGTACAAAGCGTGTCTCCAGTGCAGCCAGGACTGGGAGTGAGCGTGAGCCTCACTCGGCACACACGCCCTGTTTGTCAGGGCAGAGCCACGACGCCCGCACCACGAGACCAGTTACGCCGTCGGCACCAGCCGCCACACAGGGACACTTCCTGTCGGCGTTGCGAGAGAGGGCTAAGCACTGGCCGGGCCCCCGTGTTTGTGACAGAAGGGCCTCTGAGGTCGTGTGACAGTGTTAGTGTTGGCCAGCTGCCAGTGACAGAGGGCAGCCTGCTTAGATTTGGCACACCTGGTGCAGGAACGGACGTGCAAAAACCCTTGGCTCTCTGGTGTTGGGGCCCGGGGCCTGGGGCCCTAAGCCTTTCACAGTTAATCACAGGAGGGCGACAAAAGTGGGACCACAGGGTGATACTCAGGGCCACCACATAGAAAAGCACTGAAAGCAAAAACAGTAAATATATAAGTACTGTTTTGTCATTATTTATGCGTGTATATATATTCTCATATATACTGTATATATATATATAATAGAAAATATCAAACTTTTGGTCCACTATACATAAGGAGAAGATTGAATAATTGTTGATGAGGTTTGAATTCCGTTTGTTTGTAAAAACACAGACAAGACAAGAGTTAAGTCCAGCGTCCTGTGTGAGAGCCTCAGGTTCAGCAACCGTGTCCCGGGGCCGGCAGCAGTGGTGTGAGAAAAGGGTGTGGGGGCAGCTGAGAGGGGTGGGGGGAGCGAGATGAGAGTCCGGCTGCTCCTGCCCACACGGACACGGACTCGGACTCACACGCACACGACGGACAGACGCGTGGAATCACAACGTCAGAACCCCAGCAGCAGGGGGCGCCGATGGACACGGAGTGCGGGAGGGAGCCCGTAACAGAGACGGCAGTCACCCCAGACGGGAAAGGAACCAGACGAAACAGACGACCAAAGGAGAGACGCCTCCCCACCCCGTGCGGCCAGCAGACTGATGGCAGAGCACAAATCCAGCCGTTTGGTAAAGCAGACGCGTGGGTGGAAAGGTGCGCGCTGGCCTCTGGGGGGCGCACTGCGTCAGAGACGAGCGGACGACACTGCGCGCAAAGCTCAACGCTGTGTTAAGGCACTGTGATGCAGCCGAGGTACAAAGATCCCTGACATTCGCTCTGCGTGGCGAATTGGCACTACTGCGGAAAGGAGGCGGGTCCTCCCATTGGCCACTAGGGGCCTCCCTTTGCCTGGCTCCACGTGTTTTTGGTCCAATCAGGATTGGGGGGTGGGGTGGGGATCAGCAATGCAAAAACACGATGGATACCAAAATAAACACATCCACAGGGTACAGTGAAAAGAGACCCACAGTATTTAGTGGTTTCTGGCTCAACAAATATGTCACTCTCGGGAGTTAGCAGCGACAACTGAAGTCACCATAGCGATGGGTGTTCAGGGGCAACCACCTGAACACGTCCAGTGTTTCTGACAGTCTCGTTACATTCTACAGCCGTACAGCAGTCATTTCACATATTGATGAGGAAACAGACACACTGAGTTTAGTCTAAATAAGGAAAGTAAAAAAGAACAGAAGAGCAGAATGGGAATGAGGCCGCAGAGTATTGTCACAGACTGATGCTCTCTCCTCAGCAGTTTGCTACACTAACCTTTGGTACATAAGAGCACGACCTTTTCTGAAACTAAGGGGGGCGATTTATGACACTGCAGGCTGAACACTGCAAGCATGGATTTGTGTTCTTGGCCATCAGAAGGAACAATCAGCAAACTCACAC
>JAODJW010000117.1:24033556-24045073 GCA_026777045.1 Hyperopisus bebe | reverse complement strand
ACTGGAACATCCCCCCCCCCCTCCTGCATCCTGCTCCCACTCTGCTTCCCCGGCACTAATTTTCCCGCCCGCCAGGAAGACGGATCGCCAGCTTAGCTCTGTCTGCGGGGCCGAACTAACCACACAACCATTCAGCAAGACGCAGCTGGAGCTGGTGTTGTGGCCAGGTAATTGAAATGGTGGCGCCCCAGCCCATGCTACTTGGGGCTATGGGGTGAGGGGGGGCGGTGGTTTGGTGGGGGGGGGGTCTCTCAATCACATAAAGAGACTGTCTCTCTGCACCTGAATCCGTCCTTGCAAGATCTGCCCTTTCCAAGGTCTGTCATATTGAGACCTCAGAGCAGTAATCAAGCCACACCACGGTCCAAATGACGGTTCCCTGGTGAGGAGGCCCCTCGTCCAGCTACCGCTGCTGTTTCCTGCTTTGGGGACCTTCCAGCAGTGGGCGACAGGCGCTCGGCTGAGTTTAATCCTCCTGCTGCTGGGATGTGTCACCAAACAAGCCAGACAAAAGGGCAGCCAGTGTAGGTCACAGTTTGCTGGCTACACGTGGAGGCAGGTAGGAAGCCTGTGAGCTGTAACGCTGCCAGAGGCTGTTCACCGACAGCGGGCGACGGCTTCGCTCTCGTGACCTGCAATGCTCACCGGAGGGCGAAGCCAGCTCCCCCGCATCTGTCAGACGGTGTCTCAGGCTTGTGGGTAAGCGGCCTCCCGTCAGGCTGAATGGGCCTGGAATGTAAAGGGTCACGTCTGCTTCACAGAGCTGAGCTCCGTGGGACCAGAGACTCAGGGGAACGAATGGTGGGGCAATGGGAGCTGAGATCTGGCCTTTTCTGACGCTGAATTTCCAGTTCAAATCCCACAATGGGCACTTCTGTTGTACCTTAATATAGTGTGTATATGTCCTCTTGAAAAAACACGAGGAAAAACAACATCTTTTTCTGTGAATCAGAGGATAAGTGACTCAACAATGACATATATCCGACAGCTTTGAAAGATTAAACATTAAACCGTCATTCACTGTTATGTACTTACAGTAATGGGCAGGGATGCGCTGGAGCTACGTTCAGCCTGCGTTTAAATGTCAGGCTGCGTTTAAATGACTCGCTGTTTTTGTTTTTAATGGCCTGTTGGTGAGCTTA
The DNA here is from genome assembly GCA_026777045.1 of Hyperopisus bebe. NCBI lineage: Eukaryota > Metazoa > Chordata > Actinopteri > Osteoglossiformes > Mormyridae > Hyperopisus > Hyperopisus bebe. Next base: position 24,043,931 of record JAODJW010000117.1, on the reverse strand, counting down.
TGCGCGGCCGGATGTACAGCGTGTGGTGACGCCTTTTATCCGGGGGTGGGGTCACACCTTCATGGCCACAGCTTCCCCTGGGGGTCTCTGCTCCCTCTCTCGAGCTGAAGTGACTGACCTGCGCTTTTCACCTCAACCTCCACCCCCCCCCCCCAAAAAAAAAGAGCAGGATCTCTCTCCACTTCAGTGCCTTGCCTGACATTACCCGCCGTCCACACCTGTTATTTTCGCTTGCCCCCCATCCCCGGAGATTGAGGAGGACAGGAAGTCTGTTTCTCGTGTGGTCCTCCTCTTTCCGAGTGATCGGGAGGACAGGAGGTCTTTTGTCTCCACCCCACTTAGAGGGGTCCTGTTAACACGGCTTTGACCTTTCACCACATGTCTCTGTCCATGAGAGACCCGGACCTTCAAATGTGTGCCCCCTGGTGGCCGGGTATTTGTGCTCGCTTTCCTTTAACCGTAAAATAAATATTGTGTGACACTCCACCCCCCATTGCTTTCTATTTGATGCATTTATGCATTAATTATAACTGAAGTCCTAAATAATTCTCCAAACCTTGCTATTCTGTTCTGAAAAAAAGTATTTTTTTGTTGTTTGGTGCTATTTAAGTGGACTAGCTGGATTGAGAAGATTTCAGCACAAGGCTTAACGATGTTGAAATATCCCTTGTTATTTAACCAAACGGGGTTTCCAGCACTCATCAAGTGAAGAATTTGCCCATTAAAACTTCTGCTGCCACACTGACACTATCAGCATCCATAACAGATGCCCCCCCCATCACCCAGGAAGCTGGATGCTCACTGTCCATTGAGTGGGGGGGGGGGCTCATTTTAACACCTGAATGAGTTTAATGAGGCCGTGTGTCTGTGGTGGCCTGTCGACGAGCCAGGCGCTGGCCTGCCGCTTCCTCTAATCCGTGTGGTCCTTCGCTAGGCCTCCTGCCTCTTCCAATCACCTTCAAGTCTGATTAAAATGAAAAAAAAAATCAGGCCCTAACATCCTTTCCTGAGGATGTTTGCACCAGGGATTTTCATTTTCTCTTTATCATCCTGTTTTTCCGGGTCCCTGAGCCGCCGCAGAGCACGCAGGTCAAACCCACCCAGGCCACGTCACGCACCCTCCCCCCTCCCCCCCCCGAGTGACAGGCCACGCACCCCAACCCTACTCGCTAGGGCTCCCTGCTACTGCTTCTGAAATGTACACCGACAGCTTGGTGACGGGGGCAGACAGGCCGGGGAGTGAGCCGGTTCTGTCCTGGGGGAGAGGGCGGCCGGCTGGCATAGGGGCTAATTAGCGCTTGGATCCTTATGTCCACCCGGCGGCCTTATGTCCAGGAGTCCAAACGACGGAGGGGCTCATACCGCTGGCCGCTCGCAGGAGGAAATCTTCCAGTCTGGTGGTCACCCCATAAGACATCTGGCATTGATTAGCACCCCAAAGTCCTTGGGTTGTTTCCTTTGTTCCTAGAATGCACTGCAGCCAGTGGCTCATCTTGCCAGAGAAATATTAAAACATTGGAAGGTTAAGAACGGCCATACCACTCCTCTGATCGACCCCCCATGCAAAGTTAATGAAAACCCAGTCACCCAGTAGGGGGGGGCCTTATACTGTAACTGGTCACCTATCCCTAATGAACATGCGTGTGAAGACCTACACCCCCCCCCCCCCAACTTGGGTCGCTGCATTTCGGAGACCGACGGCTTCATTACGATGGAGACTGCCGACCCAGAAAGGTGTAAAATTGCTTTGCAGAGGCCAGTATCGATTCAGCCCCCTGAGAGAAGCGTCTGCTTTCGAACACAATTGGAAGGCTGTGCACAGTAATCTGTACCTGTTGACTGCATCACGCAGGTCATGCAGAGACATCGTCACTGTCTTCATTTGCAAAACACCACAGCAACATAAACCACATATATTGCTATAGCCTAATGCAATTCATGTGAGGGAAGCCGTTGTCAAGGACAAGCCTGGTGTCTCATGGAATCTAGGGGTCTGTCCCCTAACGATGCAACCCTCTTCAGCCAATATGACTGCATAACAGACACTTTCATACAGTAAGACTGCACTCTTGGCTTTAATTTCCCAGATTTTCAATTCAGGGCAAAGTAAAATTTGCCTTTTTAGTTGTCGTGCTGGGGAAAAATGAATAGAAAGAAAAACAGATCATCGCATAGGAGGCATTTAAATTATTCACAAAAAAATGCAAATTCACCTGTAAGTCTTACTTCACATATCATCTACATTCCTAATCTTCCTCTGGTACTGACTTTATGTGAGGGATCCCCTCCCCACATCACACAACTGAGAGCCCAGTGCAAAGTCTTGAACTGCACCATCTGGACTGACCAGATAATTTATTCTTTCCACAATCTTCTTTAAAAACAGGAGGAATCCAGATCTCAAAGTCACTGCGGAGCCTCGCTTGGTGACATCGGCTCTCCTGTTACTGTTCGGAGGTGGTGGGGGCAGGGGTGGGTAGGCATGTGTGTGTGTGTGTGTGTGTGTGTGGGGGGGGGGGCTGAATGTTGCAGAGTTGGCCTTGACCTGAGTCACTTTCTATAAGATGTTTATATGGGAAGCGATGGGCATGGTCTACTAAGAGACAACTGGAGGGTGCAGTTTGTTACAGCGGGCTGTTGACTGCCCCCATCTGGATGCAGGATGGGTGCAGATGGAGTGACGCAGCGACGCAGTGAAGCAGTTCCACGAGATACCAGCTCAGGCATGGTCTGCAAATACATCCCCTGGATTTTAACTTTCCTGCATCTGAATTCCTTCTGTTTCCAGACTTCTTAACAAAGCAAACCAACATGCTTCATCGAAATTCTGGCCTTTTCCAGCTATGAGTCATTATTGCACAGATTGTTCGCTTCTATTTCATGACAAAGTCTGTCAGCCATTGAGAGCTGTTCAAGGTGAGAGTGTTTCTTCTCTGAGACCATGCTGCAGTCTGTCCTTCCCGGATCTTAGTCTGACGTCAGTTGGCACAAAGACCTTCAAGATCCAGGTGATTATATTCAGGGGCTAAACTGGATTATTCTTTCAACCACGTTTTTTTTTGGTTGAAAGTCAAGGTCACAGTTTGGGTAATTTGGACGGATAAATATGTTTGTAAACCAGGTAAGTTTTCATCTTCAGTAAAATATGTGACATAGCTCACCCTTACATGTTCCCATGCTGAATCCCCCCTCTTGTGGAATCAAGTAACAGGGTCATTAAGAACACAGACTGAGATCCCAGGGTGAATCCCTGCACGTATTGGTTGAACCTGTCTCCTGAACCATCCCCGCTCAGCTCCCAGCTTAATGTGGCTGCCCCTCCCTACCGTGGTGATGTAATGGGATGATGAATGAAGGCGGGGCCACGGGGATGCCTCATGCCCAGCCTAATGCATTATGGGAGATAATTGACTTTGCTGGGCCCCTTGGCTGCCCACCGCTAGTGGCGTGTCCTCAAGGTCGGAGCTCCACTTAAGTAACATGCAGAGTTTGAGCCATTTGTGAGCCGTATGAAAACACCAGAGACGACCCCCGCACACTGACTCCTTGTAGACAGCCATGCTCCTGCAGCCTGTGAGTCACTTCCTGGCGATTATTTTACCTGCCGTCTTTTTATGGAGCTAATTACAGCTAATTTAATGATAAAATACAAGTTAATGTTTTCAGAAACTGAAGCATTCAATCCCTAAAAAGTTCTACTATAATTAAACTACAATTAAAATTATATATCATCCATCCATCCATCATTCCAAACTGCTCATTCCGTACACTTTTGTATTAATTAATTGAAACAAGCAGTAATGTCTTTTACAACCTGATTTTCACTTTAATTCTGGAAAGCCAACAATATGTATTTATCAGTAATTTTTTTCAGTGGGTTAATGTTACATCATCATATATGAGAAATTTAATCATTGTTACATTTCCTGACTGGTCAGGCATCTTTCAGCATACAAGTATGCTGACAATGTGGAGGAATTCATCGAGGAATTCATCGACAAGAAGAAAATCAAGGTACCCACCTTGGAAACTCTCTGGATTTAAACCCTATAGAGAATCTGAGGTCGATCTGCAAGCAGCACCTTCGTGGGACGGACTGTACCACGAAAGATAAGCTAATTCAAGCGTTAATTGAAGTATGGCACTGGGACCCCAAGATCATCAAAGACTGCTCAGAATTGTTGGATTCTATTCCGAATGAAATCCTCATACTACTGCAAAACCGAGGAGGTCATGCTATATACTGTAATGCTAAATTGCATCAATTGATTTGCACAAGGTGAGTTCATTTATAATAACATAAAAAATAAAGTTTAAACACCGCAGTTATAAACACTCTCAACTTTAGCCATTGGCTACGTATGATAATACATTTATGCAGCCTGGGTTTCCATAAAGCTGAAAAGCACCAGGAATTATAAGACTTATATTGCGTCATGAGAGCATTCTGTCAGCTTAAATAGTGTGTTATCTACAGAACACCGTCTGCTCTGCGAGGTGCACAAACAGTGTGATGCGGTGGGAACACAAGCTGCAGCTCCTACGGCGATTACGTCGATGTCTGGCCACGCCCCTCCGGCCCCGGCAGCTGCTGACGGGCATCTGCAGGGATGCACCTCCACCTCCGCAACTGACCTCTTCCAATCTCTGCCAATATCTTTTTTTTTTTTTGGGGGGGGAGTGTAGAAATCCCTGCTGATGCGAGTGGGATTTGATTGGGTTCCAGATGCTAACAAGGCATTTAACTACAGAAATATGGGCTGTCTGGCATGAATAACGGTCTGGGTAACACCGTTCAGTGAGTAATTTTACAGTTGCAGGCCGACGGATTCCCATGACGGTGATGGACGGTGGAAATCCGGTCCACTTCGCTCTGCAGCCATGGGTAGTTCCGCTTTTCTTCAAGGCCCATTAGCGCCCCCTGCGGTGTCATTACACTTTCGCCGCCTCCTTCCCACTTGTCATTCCCACTGTGGCCGAGTCTGGGTGAACGGACACCTGTCAATGGCACCTGGCACCGCAGTATAACCCAGTCACCCACCCTCACTCCCCCCACAGCCTTTGGCTGCCCTTCATAGGAAGCTTCCCTGTAAACCCCCTCCAGCAGTCCAGCATGTGGTGCCAATGTGGAGTGGCGTAGAATTCATCCAGCCACTTCTATCCAATCACAAAACCAATTACAAACCAAATTCCCATGAAATTAGGCTGAAGGGTCAGCAAACCTCCTTAATCAGTGTCTGTAATAAAAGTCTCATTTCTATCTCCCTGTAGCGGAGCAGTCAACCGACGAACAGATATAGACCCCCTCAGCACCCTGCTGTCTTGCATATTTTCAAATTTGAAGGGGCAAAAGTTAAAACCCAATAGGAATCGGTTTCATTAATTATGTATTGTTCTCATGCAGAAAGGCGAGCTGGACATGAAAAGCACTGTCAATGCCCGTTTCTCACCAAGTCTCTGTTCTTAGGTGCAGAAAGAGTTGACTACTGGCCAGCCTCCTTGGACACAGCAGTGCAAGTCTACCCGCCTCCCCCAGCCCCCCACCCCCCAAAGTGAGTTTTGCCTGCTCGTCAGGTGATCACGCAATGCAGTCTGGGTCAGTAGCGAGGACCTATGTGTTGCGTGAAGCTCAGGGGTGCGGGATGACATCATCACCCGGCAGGTACACTCAGAAAGGACACTGAGAGCCTCCCCCTAGGACACAGGGCCAGGAGGATCTCCCTTCAGGGTCCAGAGGTTGCGAGCAGGATGGGAACAGAATTTTAATGGGAAGCTACCAGCAGGTGGGGATTATCCATTACTCCCTGAGGCACACAGAGACCCAGGGGAAGGAGATTTAGGGCACGGCGGAGCGCGGCTCCACCGTGAGACCCAAGCACACGAGAAGAGGAATGTAAACACGCAGACATTCAAATGGAGCAGAAACCGGTGCCACCACACCGTGATGGAAGCCACACTTCTTAGATAAACACAGAAGATTTCAAGAACCCTTCCCTGAAATCACAAAATATCTATTCATCCATCCATCCATTTTCTATTCAGGATTGTGCCTGAGCCTATCGAAATCACAAAATAATCTTTGCAAATTTATTTCAAATCTGAAATTTCATCCAAAATCCAAACAGTCATTCAGAAGGTTACTAAGCATATAATTCATTCCGCAGCATCCCTTAGAAACATAAAATATACCAACTGCAGAATGATTCAGGTGCCCTTGAAGCAGTATTTGTTGGAGTTTTGTATTAACGATAATCTCAAATTACTCTGGATAAATGTCTTCACTTCTGTAATTCTACCTTTTAGTCACTGAAACAAGAATGAAAATGAATCTGATGCCAGTCATGTGGAGGCGTGACAGGAGGTAGAGGCCATGTGGGTGAAGGTGAAGAGTGAAACTTCTAAAGACATCTGTTTTTCTTCTCAGCCTCCTCCGGGATACCGCATTAGCATGCAAGATGACCCAAATGACTAACCGTATGGTTAGGTTATGATACACCTAGACTTTCCAAAAGGCACTCCCCATGCGTACAGAACAGGCTATAAAACAGCAAGCAACACATTATTGCAGAAAATAATCTAAGTAGGTCTGAATCACTGTTACACTCATTATTTAAAGATAACCTATACATACTATGTCATTTTGGTGACATTCAGTTGGGTATAGTCAGGGTATACCTGGATAAAATTAACCCCCAGTGAAGAGGTAATAGCTGGCTTTCTAAGTCTCTTTGGTCTGGACTGAAGGAGAGCAAAGTTTTCCTGGTCTAAGTCACACGGGGCACAGCTAAGGTCACCTTAGAGCATAGCTTTAATATTGGCAATAATTCAAATGGGCTCCTTTCCAAAGAAGGCTCTGGGGGGTTGGGGGTAATAAGCTCATTAGCTGTGTAGAAGAAGACCCGTCTTTAAAATCATTCAGCACCCAATGAAATTCGTTCAACAGTATTATACTATATTGGAGTATCTAAAACAGAAAGATAAGCCATCTTATGTGATTTTTATATCTTATGGACTCTGGAGTTTAAGTTGCTGCTTTACACAGTTCCAAACACCAACTAACAGTGCCCCCCCACCCCCACCTCTAGCCCACCAGGCCTGGCTGTGTAGGGTTTTTTTTTACCTGTTTGCTTTCATTTTTATGCTCACAAACCCTTCTGCTCGCTCCCAGTAAACATCACAGCAGATACTGGAAAACGTCTTACCATTCACAATATTATCAGAGAATAACACACACACATTTGTGTTACCATTCATAGTGCAGACTTCAACGAAATCCAGCAAAACTCTTTAAAGTTAATGTGTAAACAAAATGTTGTAAAATCGGCAATTTCCCTCCAAAAACATCCACAGGAAGGCATGTACACTCCGACACAGACATAGACAATCACAGCCTCATCTGTCTCATGACTTTCATCAGGCATAGCTCCTCTGTCCCACCCTGGGCGTGAAGCTGCGGATGACCAGGGCAAACCATCACACCAGAACTTCAGCTGCTCGCTTCCTGCTCTTGTGCGCGTTGAATATCCTAGGGATGAAGGATTCAGCCTTCCAATGAAGTCATAATAGACGAAAAACCAGAGGATGACAATAACGAAGATGATGATGATGATAATGAAAATATGCTGAGGTTAAATATATAGTGTGGGTAATCAGCACCATTGACTGAGCAAATCCAGTGTCTTTATTTTGACAGGACTGGAGAACCAAGCCTGTTGAATACATTGCTGTGAGCAACAGTGACACTGTGAGCTTCTGTCTGGGAATCTACTCTTCTGGCCAGAAGGTCTATGCACCCCCAGAGGTTAATTTGACTTTCTCAGGTCCCTGCAGCTGAAATGAGTCTGGAACAAGCATCTGCTGGTCAACTGAATCTAAATTCAGCTCAGTCAGCCTTAAAGTGTATGACTGAATGGGCTGCAATAAAAATAATTTTTTTACAGTGAACCTATTACATTAAAATATCGAGAAAGCATTATGTTTAAGACATGCCCAAATAGTCTGAAGGCTGGGACATATGCTGAATTACTTCTTTTAAGTGGGCAGTTGTGTAGATCACTAATCGTAGACAGCTTTGCTAGGTAGGCTGGCTGACCCTTTGGGTGTACACTTGCAGTTTTTTGTGAAAAATATTTCCATGGCTCACGAACATTGTTTGAATTTCTTGTAAAAAGTTGTACATTAAAGTATTACGTTCATCCACCCATGAGGCTCATGGGAGTTTTACTTACATAAAAATGTTCTGAGGGCAGAATGAAAAATGATTGGCTCAGAGGGATAACCAATCAGACTGTAGAGGAGGTGGGTCCAAGCAACCAGAGGAGGTGGGACCAACCAGTCAGCCCCTAGTGCCCAGCCTGGAGGAGGCCGCTGCTCCGTCGGCATCTGGTCCAGAGGAGACCGCTGTTGCCTCCGCCCCTGACCCAGGTGAGGCCTCTGCCGCTATCAAACGCTCGGCCCAGCAGTGGTCACCGCTTTGCTGACATCTTGCCCAGAAAAGGCCGCTGCTTTGCAAACACCCAGCCCAAGTGTGTCGCTAACATCTTGCCCACTGCCCAAGGTCCCTACTATGCCTTACTCCCTGCCCAAGGTCCTTGCAGTGCCTGGCTTGTTGCTGGGGGATCCAGGTGTGCTCTGCCTGCCGCCGGAGGATCTCGCCATGCATTGCCTGCCGTGGGAGGATCCTACTGAGCTCTGACTCCAGGAGCATCTGAGCTCTACCTGCTCTACGACGTTCCCTGCCCATATCCAGAGGTATCTGAGCTCCATCCAACTTCAGGGGTGTCCAAGCTCCACTGGTCTCCTGAGGTTACAAGTCCATCTCCTGAGGTGCCCGCTGAGCTCTGCCCATCGTTCGAGGCATCTGAGCTCCGCCTGTCTCCAGTGATGTGTCTTTCGAGCTCCTCCAGCCTTGCTCGCCACCAGGCATCTTGCCTTGCCTGCAGCTGTCACCCAGATGGCTCTTGACTGCCTGCCTGCAGCCGTTGCCCATACAGCTCCTGGCTAGCTTGCCCCTGGCTTGCCCGAGGCCATCGGCGCTCAGCCTACTCTCACCCACTTGCTTGTCTGCTCACCTGCCTGATTGCCTGTGGCTGTTGTCTTGGTGGCTCCTGTCCGCTTGCTTGGGTCTTGCAGATCCACCTATGCCAAAGAGGAAGCGCACAATGGGTCCAACACCTAGCATTTTTCCTTCTCCCCCGTCAAGTCTCGATTTTCCCCGTCCCATCATCTTGCCCTAGTTCATTCCCCCTGTGGTCTGCACTAGTGTCCCTGTCCCTATCCTGGTGGTCCTTCCATGTGTCAGTCCTGTTCTTCTCTTTTTGGTCTTCCCAGCTTCTGGTCCTTGCAATCCCTCACCCTGTTTCTGCCCATCCCTTAGTTTAAGTAACGTCCTGCTTGGTGTCCCCTGTGATGTCTGCCGTTGTCTCTTTGATGTAATCTGCCCAGTCCTGTTCCTGGTTCTGTTTTGTCTCGACAGGTCTTCAATCTTGAGAGTCTGCGTGTCTGCCCCTTCTCCAGCGTCCCTGGTCCTGTTCTCTGATCAAATCCCTTGGGTCCCCTCCTAAACTTGCTTGAGGCGCCTGGAGTGTGTCCCGTTGTGTGTGTGTGTGTGTGTGGGGGGGGGGGGAGGGGGGTACTGTCATGTCCAGCCTCACCCTGCTTGTCTGCTCCCTGCGTTTCCCTAATCAACTGCACCCGTAGCTTGTTAGTCTTACCTCTTGTTCCTGCCCTCTTGTTAACCAGCCACAGCTGCCTTGTTTTTACTCCTCTGTTAGTCAGGTATATTACTGTGTCTTAGTCCTGTGCTCCTTCTTCGATCTTTGCTTCCTGTCTGCGTGTGTGTTCCAGCCTGTTTCCTGCAATAAACACCCCCATAAAGAGCTTACAGTACCTTAACACTGCCTGCATTCAGGTCATCCTTCTCCAGCTCCTTACTGTACGCGACACTAAGTTGTCGCACTGCCTCCTGCTGGATATAACTTTTAATCCTCCAGATTTGACTTAAACTTCATGTGCAAGTATGAGCAGCAGCACTGCTTTGTAGCGACAGCTTTGCTAGGGTTTGCAAACTACCCCAACATTTTTGATGCAGCTAATTTTAGGTTTACAATAGAATAATATACATTTACTGTAAGATTTCTCTTGTGAGCGTGAGAGTCTGAAAGCCTGAGTGTCATACAAGATGCAGGAGGGTTGGTAACTTTGGGGGTCAGTGTTGTAGCGAGGCATACAAGGTGAGGGGTCGTGGCTATAGTGATGGGTTGGTAAAGCATACCAGATGCGGGGGCGTGGCTACAGTGATGGGTTGGTAAGGATACCAGGTGAGGGGGCGTGGCTACAGTGATGGGTTGGTAAGGCATACCAGGTGAGGGGTCGT
>JAODJW010000117.1:24020277-24030534 GCA_026777045.1 Hyperopisus bebe | reverse complement strand
GGCTGACCTCAGGTAGCTCCACTGGAGGCCTGAGTTAGGGGGGAGCAGGGGATTCGATCAAATAGTGCACATCTAACTTTGTACAGTACCAATCCAATTAATAAAATCAGTGTTAAATTTGCCGAATTGTCCTTTTTGTATGGAAGGGGGGGCAGGGGATCGAAGATACACGGATGATTTTTTTTGGTGTGGGGGTGGGGAGGGGGGCGCTGAAGGGGTGATTCACCAGGGCACAATGCAAGCCAAGTAATGTAATGATAAGTTATTAGAGGATAAATGCGAGGAGGCCTGCCTTTGGACTGGAGTCCCCTGAAGGTCACCTTGCTGGTTGGTCATGCTGTTCTTTTCCAGACTGGACATCGTAAAACGGGCTTTAGCAGCCAGATAGGGCATAGGAGCAGTTTATATGGCTTTTTCTCAAACGACCAGGCCAATACGGACCTTTACAAGGAAGTAGTGCCGTAAAATGTGTAAGCACCTGTGAAACAAGGAAAGCTGATGCAGGCCTGTGTTAAGCTGCTTCTGAGCAGGTTTCCTGCCTGTGCCCGACACCTCACAATCACGTAGTGCATATATTTTTTGGGAAGCAGGTCACAGTTACAATCTAAAACTGATTAAATAAGAAGAAACCAATGGCTGAAAGCATAACAGTCATGATTCTTTTTCAGTTTTTAAAATATTGTGACGCTCGGCAGACTGACACATCAGGGCAGCGATGGCGAAAGAGGAGAGGAGATGGTTTTGCGTGAAGTTGCTCTATATGCAGTCCTTAAAAACACGGGGGCACAGAATGGCTGAGAAACACGGGGAAGGGACGCTAAGGACAGTAAGGCACACATGCGGCGGGTAATTACACATCACTAGAGCATAGCAGGATTACACATACAACACATCAGGAAACAGGAAATCGGAAGCACGAATGTTTACGTTGCAATTACACACAACAGGACACATACATGGGCAATTTACCAGCGCTCCCAGCATGCTCAGTGTACTTACTGGGCTCCGTTACTGGGATGCCATCTCCTCGGCGCTACGCTGTCTCTTTTGGAAAATGTGACACAATGGAAGTTCCCTCTCCCAGAGTCAGCATGATTGTTATGTTTGCTCAATTATCCCTGATTTAAAACAGAAGATGTCTGAACTTTAAAATGTCTGTCATTATAAAGAACCATTCAGCTGAATATGTTTCTAAATGACGCAGGAATCGCAGACATCGGAGCATCTTTTAAAAGCATGCCGATAGAAGACAGGGGTGTGAAGCCTAATGTGACAGGGAACTCAAAAATCCCATTTATTCGCCGTCCCATCGCTGTCGCCTTCGACGAAGGGCGCGGGGTGTCCGAATGACAGTAATTGGGCAGCTCCAACTCGATCTACAGTAAAAAAAAAAAAAAGAAAATGTTAAACTCTGCTCCAACCAGCAAACTGCTAAGAAAATCCATTTGCTGGCCTGTTTGGTCTGGAGGAAATCCGTTTAGTCTTCACTTTTCTCTAATGTTCTTGGAAGGCTGTTAATTAAATGCAAATGGGTTGGGGTGGGGGTAGGGGGGCTCAGACAAGAGTAATGGAAGAGACAGTAGTTAGCAGTCTGACGATGGATTGCTCACCGTCGTCTATGTTTGTCTCAATTCCAGACAACAAAAATCTTAATGAGGCACCATTACCAAACCATACGTCTTGTTTACTCCCTTTCACGCCTGGGTCCGGCTACGCAACCAGTGCTTACGTCCCAATTTGTCAATGCCATATGGAGACGGAGTGCGGATCCCCAGCGTGCCCCTCCCGGACCCCTCTGACAGCACTGCAGGAGTGATGCATATTTCATCCGAAAGATGGTACATTTCCTGGCCCTTCCTTTAATGGAGATCCGGGATCACCTGACGTCCTGGCACAAATTTCTCATTCTCTGACACGTTTCCCCCCAAAGAGAGAAGGCGGGCAGCCGTGAAGTTTGCAGATGTAGTAATCAGATCCAGACAGATGAAATTTACCAGTTCTGTTTCTTTTTCGCTGAAGGTGAGAAAATTTAGTATGTTTATTTGGAGCAATGTACTTTGTTTGGAATGGTGGGCCGGATAACGTGGGATCCAGATTAAAAAACGCCCCACACTCACTGATTTGTTCCCGATGGGATTTGAACTCATGACCTGCTGGTCTGTTTCCAAAGATCCAGCCTTCAGTGAGACGAGATTAGATCATGTGGGACCCCAGACCTGAGACTGGCCAACCCCTCGTCGCCGTAGAAACAGTTAGCCGTGGACGCGGTGGCTCATTCCAGTCTGAGCTGGATTTGGTTCATAGTTTCAATCGCCTGGTTGGGAGAGGGTTGCGGAGACGTTGCATCTCCCCCAGGCCCCAGAATGGGGGGCTTACTCCCAATTAGATTCTGAGATGTGATGCTTTAATGACTCTCCAGTTAAGGATTGAGGGGGATGGGGGCACTGACTGCAGACAGGGCTGGCATAAGGGAAAGTTCTCCCCAAGCTCAAACCCATGATGTGATCTTCTGAGTCTCAACCCCAGACCCCTACCATCTTCAGCTGCCCCACCCCCAAGCTAGGAGCCCTGTGATCTCACAGACTCAGTAATGCAATGCCTGCAGCACACACACAGCTTGCAGTGCTGTGCATCTCCGCGTGACGAGACTGACAAACCGCGTCCCTCTCCGGCTGAGGGACCCAGCTTAATACCTCCAATCCGCTTGAGAGCTGACCTTCCTCAATTGAGATGGTGGATCCCCCCCCCCCCATTGGAATGAAGGTTTTTTTTTTGGGTGGGGGGGGGGCAAGGGGGCCAGCTAATCCTTCTCGCTCCAAGAAGGGCATGTAGTCCGCTGGCCGTACTGATTTGTGGTTGGTTGGGGGGGGGGGGGGTTTCTCTATTTTAAATGAATCCCCATCTCTCATGAGCAGTTGAAGGACGCGAAGGCATGCCCTACCGGGACCTGCACCTGCTCATACCCAAGCTGTCAGACTTCACATGTTGAATCTGAAAGCCTTATTCTATTTCCACAAAACTCCAACCTCAAACGGCCATTTGCTGACTCAGCTCCCTTCAGGTTTGCATTGTGGGGAAAAGGCCCATACAGCGTGCCGTATGAACTGTGATGTCCTCACATCCCTACCTCAGGTCAGGGCTCAGACCCACCTGGCGGTCACTTCTGCAGAGAAGCTCAGCAGAGAGATACTGAGGGTGAATTCTTCTGTCTCTTGGCCCAGCAGCTCTGTGAGCAGACGTCACTCTTTCTTGGGACAGGTCACATCCTGCTGAGGGCCGCACACGTCGTTCACGCGCCTCATCTCACGCAATTAAGGAGGATGAGACCCAGCATTACATTTAGAGAACGTTTATTGATGTGTTTTTTTCCTTTTCTCTAGTCTCTACATCTCCAATCAGCCCAGCAATTAATAAACTAATTAAATTGTTTATCAAATTTTCAGGCAATTACGCTATCTAAGTGGTAGCTGTAATAATCTTAAAGTCCTTTGACACAGTCAATGTTTTTGTATTAAAAGCCCTTTTCATTAAAAGGAATTCATTACAGTCTATTATTCTGAAAATTTTACAGTTTATAATGTCATGCATTATTGCTTGCTTAATAATCATTTTTTGGATATTTAAATGTGATGGGATAATACTCAGCATGGTCACTAGAAACATACCAAATAACTTTAATTATAGCACAGCCAATCAGAGAAGAGCCCCGAAACTGTAGCCATCTCCCTGCTCTGTCTATGAAGGTGGGGGTGTATTAGGCGACAGGCAGCCCCCCCCCCCCCCCCCCCCCCCCCCCCCCCCTTCACTCAAGATACACGCAGGCTTCCCTCATGGCTTGAATTTCTCAGATGTACCTGGAAAAATTCTCATCCTTGACATTACGGTAGAATTATTTAGAATTATGCATGATCTTACCTACTGAAGAATGGGACAGTTTAACAGCCAGCGAATCCTCACTGAATGCTGAGCCACTGTACAAACACCTTCCCCACTGACCATGACCAAGCATCTGAATCCATCTCTCCTTACCCTCCTTAACACCTAAAGTCACTTCGCTGGTGCCCCCAAGGTGATGTATTGCCCCCTCTTACCCCTGACACTCCTCTGCCAACATAACTGTACGTGTCTGGCTGGTGTTCACAAGCTGGCAAAAACAATCCAGTGAATCGATTGAAGGCAACGGCAAGCTAATTTAGAGCAGAGCAGGTTAGAGACACTGCAGCTGGGGTCTGTCAGCGGAAGCCAGCGATGGGGGTGGGGGGGGGGGGGATGTCTCTGGGCTCTGAATGGGAACTGGCACGGTACTGGACTTGCCTCATGCCCCGTGATAGACTGGCATCCCGTCCAGGGTGCATCCCTTGCCTCATGCCCTATGATAGACTGGCATCCCATCCAAGGTGTCCCCTGCCACGTGCCCTATGATAGACTGGCATCCCATCCAAGATGTCCCCTGCCACGGGCCCTGTGATAGGCTGGCATCCCATCCAGGGTGACCCGCTGCCTCATACCCTGTGATAGACTGGCATCCCATCCAGGGCGTCCCCTCTGCTTTATGCCAATGTTACACTCCTGGTACTTCTGGGGATATTCTATAACCTCACCAAGACCCTGTACTGATATGCGTTTATGGACAATGAATGGAATAAAGATTTCTGTCCTAACTTTACACCAGCGCATAATCTGTGACAGAGGAAGATAAAGTTAACCACATATGGCAACCTTTGAGGGTTTTTTCACCTTCCATCTTCATCCATGAATGTCCTTCTGTAGATATTCAGCACTGCAAACCAGCAGTTAAAACATGTTTCGAGGATCTAGCTTTTCTACGGCCCCCAAAGGAACCGAGCTCTCCTCGTGTCATGCTGGGTTTCAGGGGGTATTGCTCATGGGGTAGGGCGGCTTTTCATATCCCTCCTCCCCCAAACTGCACCTTAGGGCCTTGAAGGGAAAGACTACCAGTAGGTTGTGTTTCAAGAACCTTGTGAAATAGGTTAAGATCACTGTGACGACAGAAATGTTTTTTCTAGATTATTACCTGAACGCGTCGATAGGTGGCTGATGATGTGCCTAGCCAGTGGCACTAGTCGGACCAGCACATCTTAGCATGTGCTTAGCGTACGAGTTGTAAGAATTTGAGAAATGATGTCCCAGTACTCCAAGCGGCATCCGCGAGCCCAGGACCAAGCCACCGGCAGTGCCTTCCCTTTTGATTTGAGCTGATTTCCTGCCAGGTTGGATAAGATGCTAAATCAGATAGAGTTATTTATTCCTGTGAGTTTGACAAGCCCCCACCCTCCAACTGCCAAAAGAGATAAACGTCAAATACGCTAGACTTCAGTGCCGCCCACATAAGAAAGTGTATGTTTCAATGCGCACAGTAGTATTTTTAAAGCCATTCCTCACCATATGAAGGGCTGAAATTTATACTCTGATATAACTTTGTTCTTGCTCCAAATTCTTCATCTATAGCATAAAATACCAGCTTCAGCATGACAGTTTTCCTTTTGTGGGAAGATGCATCTCATAGGTACTTCAGCTACTCATGGGTATATCAGTCTGTATATCTTACATTAGAAACCCACAGATACCAAACCCAGGAAGGGTGAAGTTTACAGGCCAAACTCACAGACAGTTTACACAGGTGGAGTAGAGTTTACAGGCCAAACTCACAGGCAGTGAACACAGGTGGGGTGGAGTTTACAGACCAAACTCTCACACAATGTGCACAGATGGAGTGGAGTTTACAGACCAAACCTACAGACAGGTTACACAGGAAGGGTGGAGTTTACAGACCAAAATCACAGACAATGTGCACAGGTGGAGTGGAGTTTACAGACCAAAATCACAGACAATGTGCACAGGTGGAGTGGAGGTTACAGGCCAAACTCACAGACAGTGTATACAGGTGAGGTGGAGTTTACACACCTAACTTACAAACAGAGTACACAGGTGGAGCAGATTCAATGGGGTTAACACACAGATAATGTCAATAGGTGGAGTAGAGGAGGAACTGGAAGGTGACTGAAGATGTCAGAAGAAAAACACATGCAACAGTTGACTACACCAGTCCCATCAAATTATTCAGAGCGAGGCCGTTTTCCCTATTTCCTGTCCTCCGCAGGGAAGGCGGGGGTGGGTGGGGGGAGCCTTTGGAGTGACAGCTGGCTAGCTCAATGCCCAAAAGGTCTGGCTTCTCGGGGAGCAGCGTGACCTCGCCAGGCTGTGACGGCTGTCGGATGGGTGGAAGGTGAAGCTGCCCTTCGGTTAGGCCCCCATGCGCGTCTCATTATCGCCCCGGCTGATTCTAATGCAGGGATACGCACTTAACTCAGAGAGAAGCACGCCGGGGAGGGACAATCTGGGCCGGTGACGCTGGTGAGGCTTATGTTTATACGAGGGATGCATTATTTCCTTTAAAGTGTGGAATATTAGTCAGTAATCTTCAAGATAGACTCCCCCCGAGACAGACACACAGATGATCTGGCCAGTGGAGGAATGGCGAACGCAGACACCAACCTGGCCGACGCCCAGCGGCATTTGGACCGGCCACACGGACCAGCTGTGCCCGTAAGGCGGTTGGGAGGGGTTCCGGGAAACATGCCACAGAATATGCCCCCCCCCCACTTCCAATGGCAGAAGGACATTATTTTTCACATCACATTTTCCTCTCTGGTCTCACCTTTTCTTACTACTATCCACAACATGGAGATTAGCGTGTGAAGTAATTAAACTGCATCCCAGCCAAAGAAAAGGCACCAACTGAGCAGTCATTATGTACATCCCCCCCCCACCCCCGTGAGTGCACCCACGGCTGATTAGTTTTTTTTTTTTTTTAATAAATCGTCAGGAACAGCTGGCAGGCCATAAGAACTATTTGCTC
The DNA here is from genome assembly GCA_026777045.1 of Hyperopisus bebe. Taxonomy (NCBI): domain Eukaryota; kingdom Metazoa; phylum Chordata; class Actinopteri; order Osteoglossiformes; family Mormyridae; genus Hyperopisus; species Hyperopisus bebe. The sequence goes on along the minus strand of JAODJW010000117.1, from coordinate 24,023,654 downwards.
ACATAATCATTTGTTCAATTTTTTATTCTCGTCATTTTTATACTGGTCTTGGACACTCCAGAATGATATTAGATGATCCAGTAACGTGTGTGAAATACGTGTGTAAAATTCCAACAATTAGGGTGCCTGTAGACGCAGAATTTTATTCAGTTCTTAGTGTTTTCGTTAAGCCACGTTTTAAATAAGGGAAAAGTCAGCCGTCGAGTCTGATCTCTCACCTTACCTGTGCCTTATTGATGAAATACAGCTTCTGTTTTTTCCCTCAGACCCCCAGCCCCTGAAGTCCGATGGCAGCCCACCCCAAGCTTTGTCTCTGTTTTGTTTCCCTGACCATGTCCTGTGTGTAGACCTTGAAACAGCCATCTTGTATTCATTCTTCTATGCACCGATTTTATTGAGCAGGCCGCCTCCCCCCCATACCCCTGATAAAATCCCCGTCCCTTCCTCCCACAGCCAGGTCACATGATTCGCTTCACCACTCCTTTGCATTCCACTCTCTCTTATGTGCTTGATGAGTTTCCGGAGGAACCGGCAGCACTTTCTCCACGCAGTCCGGCCCCTTAACCGCCTCACCAATGTTAATGCATCCTGGCACCCTCCAAAACGCCCCACGTCGTGTACTGAGATGTTAAACTCATTCTGTTACTCAGAAATGTTGCCAGGACCAGCAAGGCAATTGAGGAAATTCCCAGTACCTGGTTAGGCGGGGGGGACCTATAAGGACCAGGAGTTATTGCTGAGGTTAGCTGACACCAACACATTGAGGGTTATCCTGAACTGGATGGGTACCTGTGGAGGCAGGGGGGTGTAGAGGTGATCATCCGGATCTGCTGGCTGACAGAAAACCCATTAATCTGCTGAACAATCTGATTCCCCCGGAACTGACGGGAAATGCTCAGCCCTGGAGTGGCCGACAGATGTGTGGTGCTGGCAGTGATCTGATCAAATAGTCATTTGTACCATTTTCTCTTGATGCAGTTTTTGCCAGAATACTGCATGCACGCCACACCAAATCTATGCCGTGTACGGCAATAGGAACAGACATAATTCCCCTTACCACTCAAATGGGCTTCCTTCTATAGATAATCTCTTAAAAATGTGAAAGCTTTGTTTCAGATAATGGTTCTTATATAAAGATAATATTTAATAAGAATAATTCGATTAACAATTACTAGAGCTTAAGAACAAGCGTAGCTCCCATACCGTTCGAAAAGCCCCCACACGCTCATCCACCAAAGCCGAGGCAGTGAGTGTTATGAGCAAAGGTAAACAATTTGCTTGAACCAGATATAGGGCTTAAGCATAGTGGATTACATCACCTCTAAGATGCTACAGAAAGAACTTTCTCTTAGACAGAACTGTTCCCGTAGACCTAGGCCTGGCATAACACCTGACCCGACAAGGGGGTCCCCCCAGACTCTCGGGAAAGGCCAAAGAAAACTGAGAAGGAAAGTGACCCACAGCAGAAGATGACACTACTGTGAAAGACAACTTGTGGCTCTGCGCTCAAGGCCCGTGGGCCCAAAACAGTGATGCATGCAGGTCGTGTTAATTTCGATGGCTTCACAAATTTCCTCTGCAGTCTCTTTGAGGCCGACAAAGAACAATGCAGCAATTATTTATACATGTTTTACATCTTGTATGATTATTTGCAAGGTAGACAGTGAGCCAATATGCAGTTGACATCAGAAACACTTACAGCCTTAGAGATGACATGCAAGCAAGCCAAACTCATGAGAGGCACCTCACACCCTTAAAGGTTCAGATCATCAGCTCCTCCAGGGGGCTCGGCGTCTTGTAGCAGTAAAGATCTGAGCACCGTGATGCTCATTCATTAAATGAGAGCTCTATACTACAACCAGGACAAGTACACGTGCTACACAATTAAGCAGCGTGAAGTAATTTCACAGAGGTTTTCTCCTCAAGGAAGAGGCATCCAGATAAACAAGATGAATAATTTAAAAGGCTTGAATAATGAGAGCCCCCACCCCCCTCTAAATTCCCCCTGCGCAGATAAAAAAAGAAGGCTTTGAACCTAACACAAAACCAACTTAGCAGGTCAGCCAACAGACTAATCTAATGTCAGTTACAATTAAACTTCCCCAGTGGTGGCACTAAACATTTTCACATCTGCTCCAAAGGCAGTGCGCAGTTTCTCACAGTGGACACGATGCAAGCGTGTGCAGTGGCGGGTGCGGTGTGCTCACATGCTTCCTCAAAAAGGGGGTTTTGGTTTATTCAGTCACGCTTAAACTCCAGCAGAGTCTATTTAGCCTGCAGCAGGGTCTGTGTATCAAAGGCCAGACATATACAGAGGAAATTCTGTGATACAGATTCAAGGGAATTAGGTATGTGTAGATATTTGGCACAAAGATATGGATGGATTTGTGTTTGGGGTATGCGGGGCAGTAACAGCCTTGGATTGGTGATTGCTCTGGGGACAGAGTTGTTTTGCAACCTTGAATCGATTCTGACCTGGTAAAATACGCAGCTGTAAAACTTTAAGGTGTGTAAAACACCGCCTAATACCATCTTGAGGGGAAGAGCGTTCTTTAATCTGGATGTCGAGAGAGCTGCTTTTGAGAATTATTTATTAATGACTTGCACTGTACCCTTCCCACCCCCCCCCCCCCACCCCTCTTTTTTGGATGAACCCATGTCTCAATTTAGCTAAATTAAAGAAAGAAATAATGTAGTGAATATCAGAGACACCTGGATGCCCCCCCACCCTCACTGTCAGAAAAATAGGGTGCAGCCCTGATACAGTTTTGTATCCCAAGGTACAAACAACATTAATGTACCCCCAATGGTACAAAAATGTTCCTCAGAGTCCATTTCTGTACCTTAAAAGGCACATTTACCTCCATCTAGGGTTCAATTGGCAGACTGTTCAGGATACAGCCCCAGTGACGAGTAATTGTACCCTCAGAGGTACAAATTGCTACTTTTTTTATTCTGACAGTGCAGTGGGTCGACAAGACAAGAATGCTGGAGTGCGTTTATTTAAATCTTATGTCCCTGTCTAAGCTGTGTGCCACGTTCATTTGACATGTTAATGCACTATTGAAAGAATAAGGCGAGGAACTGAACAAACTTCAAAGGGACGCTGCATGTGTGAGTGAAGAAGTTTGGCGAGCGTGTGCAGGCTGCACCCAACATGAGCAGTGCTAATTAGCATGAGTAGTAACATATCAGTCTGTCACAAGGCACCAGCTCCTGCTCTCCAAAGATGGGGCACTGTTTCTCCATCAGAGCAAAAGTAGACCCACCTAATTCAGGTTTGCCTGGACTTTGGGGAACTTTATTATATGAAACCCCCTCAACTTTCGGGGCCAGTTATCAACTCTCCCAGAACTTCTTGTGGGCCAGTAGCCTAT
>JAODJW010000117.1:23978304-24008909 GCA_026777045.1 Hyperopisus bebe | reverse complement strand
CACCTCTCGGGATTACAGCCCCCCCCCCACACACACACACACACCACAGTAGGTTAAGGAACCTGAATATTACAGCACATATTTTCCTGTATTGTTTTTTATATACATCAATTTCTATGAAAGCAGCATCACTGTTCTGGATAACATGATGGCTGGATGGATGGATGGATGGACATACCCCATATGACACCACAGACATGTTTTTATGCAATAACTCAAAGTGCCCTATTTTAAATCCCACTACAAGGTGGCGCCAGGCACAACGCAAGTGTCTTTGCTACCATGAGCCTGACGCAGTTGGCATTTTCCCATCCAGAGCCCTGTTTAAATATTAAATAAAGTTGCGCCCATTTGAGCACCTGAGGCAAGTTATGTCCTAAATCACGAGCCTGGCACTGCAGCCGTTTTTCAGCCCATAATCTAGCAGAAGTGACTTGGTCATGCCCTAAAAGAACTTACGCTATACGCTTCAGACCGTGAGCTTCAGATCATTAAACGAGGATCTAAAAAGTGTTTGATGGACCTTTTTCTGGCTTTGAAAGCAGATTCTCTGGGTGATGAACTGGAAGTTATCACATTTTGACACAGCACCAAAAATTTGAGCAGCGCAACATAGTTACAACAAAGGAAGGAGCAGTTTCAGACATTTGATCCTGTAGGCGCAGCAGACATGTTGTAAAGGTGAACAAGTGAAACTGCTCAAATTTTGAGACAAATCTCCCCAAGACTGAAGCAAGTTAGTGCCACTTACAGCCAGTAAGTGACAGCCAGAGCTGTGATTAGGGCTGTGCAGGTGGTATAGCCACCAGGTGACAGACCCCACATCCCAAGGGAGGTCCATCCAACAGGGAAATGTATCTAAATACTGATATGCTAAACAATAAGTTATTGAATCGTTTTCTACTATAAAACCCATAGTATTCTCTCCCTTAACTCCAGTTTCTGGCTTTGCAAGCATTGATTCTTTGGGCTAGAACTCAAATCAACCGGAGAATAACTTAATCCAATTCACAACTTAACTCAAAATAGCAAATTAACAGCACAAAGCATATTCTGAAAAGAAAATGAAAAAAGACAACGTTGTTTCTGTTTATTGTTGCTATTGTTGTTTTTGTGGTTGTGATACAGGTCCTGCGCTGACAGCGGCTGTTCCCTGATGGGATCACCACCCGTTCTCCTGCAAAGGCAGATAATTTCTCTGGGACTACATTTCCATATTCAATATCCATACTTTAGAAACATGTCTGCTTATGGCTCTGGTTACTTGCTCTAAAAACCCTGCGTGTTTGTCTGTCGCGGGCTCATCAGCATGCCCCTCCCCGTGACGGCTGCGGGAGTGCGGACAGCAGACAGGCAGAAGGAGCCAGGCCTGGCCGCTTCTCTGGCTGCGGGGCATCAGGACCGGAGGCCTCGTCATGCCGTCTGAGTCATCGGCTTGCCGCGTTCTGAGGAAGACTACCAAGGTGGCACAGTGTGCCAGGCTCCCAGTTTGACTGAATACGCCTCTCCTCTCTGGGTATGCTGTTTGCCAATTGGAGGGGGAATGTCTTAAACACCATCCCTCTGGATCTGACACAGCAGGCTCTTAACAAACATGCCCCTTCATCCTAGGAAGAGGAGGAAGAGCTCAAGCTGAAGATTTGCTTCTTTGTTACAGTATGAAGGTGGGCCTGGGGAGCTGGTATTGTTTTGGGGGCGGTCCAGCTCAATCAGCGGATTTATAAACTTAATATATCTGCTTATGCTGCTTCGACTTAAGATGTCAGCTCAACATATGGAGGCGAGCAGCCACGGTTAATAAAGAGTGAACTAGAGAGACATTGACAGAATACAAGCTGCAAGTGTTTTGTACGGCTAAACATTTCACCATCTAAAGCTTTTAGATCATGAGTCACACCCCAGGGAGTGGGGTCCTGGAGTCTTTAATGGGCTCATGGCAGTTTTACTTACACAAAAATGTTCTGAGGGCAGAATGAAAAATGATTGGTTCAGCGAGACAACCAATCAGATTGCAGAGTGGGGAGGTCCAAGCAACTAGGGTAGGTAGGACCAACCAATCAGAAACCTTGGGCCCACCTCCTCTAGTTACTTGGACTGACCCCCTCTACAATATGATTAATTATTGCTCTGAACCAAATATTTTTTGTTCTGCCCTCAGAACATTTTTGTGTAAGTTAAACTCCCACAAGCATTCAATGGGAGACCGGGAGGTACCTATTCTCCATATCAACACCGAAGGAGAACAGAGATGAGAAAAGATCTAACAACACACATTCCCTACACGGCCTGCAGCTGGAGGTCTGGGCATATGTGACACTCTCATAAAATATTAAGGACGTCCAGGCAGCGAAGATCGCTCACGCTCAATTGTGGATCAGGCCCTCGGAGTCACACGACCGTTCAGATGGGCCATTTCATTTCTGACCCATGAGTCAAGGCCAGATTTAAGCATTACAATGCACTGCTGCCCTGTGGTGCTACAAACCCGCCCTAAATGTAGCACAATATCAGATATGAACAAAAGGAAGAATTGAAAGGCTGTTATTCAGCGCCAACCCAAGTTCTCATGAGTTCATTGTACTGAAGCTTACATGTCTCAACAATGGATTCCCTAGTAAAATGTGTGGCTGTGGTTTTACAGGGTTTAAAACATGTGGGACTCAAACAGTCAGACTCCATAGAGAAGCTGTGTCAGGAGAGGATGCTCTGTTTTGCGTGGTGAATTCAGTATTCCCCATATTTTCCCAGAACAGAGCTTGCTGTTGTCAGAGCAGATCACCAGAACCATGGAGAATTTGCATGTCTGATGCTCCCCCATCTTCACTCAAAATCCTCGAGTTTTTTTGGACTCAAAAACTGTTTAACGATGACTGGATAGAAATCCTGAGAATTCCTCAGATCACACGACTCGATTCCCGGAGCTGGCCTTTTCCACAGAGGGGTTCTATGTGACGCGGAATACGTGTTTATTTGACATTTTTATGATGAGTTACTATGGCAACTCGCCACCCGTCCCAGGTAAATTACGGCCCCTCCCTCACACCTGTCCCTGTAATAGAACCTCCTGGGCTTTGACCCTTTTTCTTGAGGCGTGTCCTTGTGTGTTAAACAACACAAACAATTCAATATATATTGATTCTCATGGGCAGTAAATTTACAGGATATGGGCCTGGTTGATAGTCCTGGACTGTGAATGTGAATATGTTCAGTGAATAGCAGGGGTAACAGAGTGTATAAGTAAGGACTTTATTTTAGTCCCCCCCCCACGATATCCATATATATATATCAGTGTTGGCTGGGCTCCTTGTTGCTTGAAGAAACTGCCGGAATGTCCTCGAATGACGGGACATCTTCTCGAGCGCCGCAGGAAAAGCCTCTGGATGAGGCGCTGGCACTGCCAAGGACGCCAGTTCGACGTCAGATGGCCCAATTTGAGCAAGAACAGTGGGCCTGCTTGTCTACTCCAGTGACAGCCTGGGGTGACAGGGGAAGGGCTGCGTGCAGATATGAAAGGGGGTGCCCCACAAACACGAGTCTGCACACACCAGGCGGATTACAACAGCGCTCTCTGTTGGGAGTGCTTTCTGCTAAAGGCTGTGTAAAATCTGTAAAATTCCAATTACACATTGACTTCAAATGCACCAGGGCCCAATTGAAACCAATTGCATTCCCAACCCATGCCCTACACTGCTTAATTGAGGTTGTTTTAGATGCAATAAGGTCATGGGGGGAATTCTCCTGGTGAAAAGTTGTAACTTAATGGCTTCTGCAAAAGACTCCGCCTCTCCAGGCTGGAGGACTCTTCTTGGTATTAAATCACCCCTGCAGTCTCCTGAATAATAAATCAGTGGCATCGCAGAATATATTTGCCCAAAGTGTTCACCAGCTTGTCTGCTATCTCAATTTTTGTTAATCGATAGAAGGCACTTCCGAGCTGTATTAAGATGAATTAAGATGAATGTGCCTCTGACCGACTCAAGAGGACGTGCAAAAGCAGTCACTTCTTTAACCTAAGATCCGTAGTATGCTTCAAATTGCGATATTTTTTTCTTTAATGAAAATAGTACCGCCATACACTTCAGAATTCAGAAATGTTATGTAATTCGGAGAGCAAAATGATTTAAGACATCTTAAACCATATGGTTTTTGTATTATTTACGCATGCGGCTAAAAAGCTGCTCTTTTAATTGGGAAGGTTGGTTGTCGATCCGTAAAAAGAAATGTGACAAAATATTTGCACTGTTCGAGCTCCTTCGGATTGATTTTGATTCAGTAATAAAAAGATGCATCAGTCCACGATTACCAAAAAAGAACTGGGTAACAATGAGAGACAGCATATTAAAAACTTTACTTAAGAGACCGGAGGCAAGGGCGACACTTTCAGACGGAGACAGGGTAGAGTACAGATCTGACTTTCCCGGACACGAACCGGGGCGCCGTCCACAGTCCCGACACCTTGGATCACTGCCAGTAAGATGAGCAAAACGCGGATGTTGTTCGCGCCCGGATTTAACACAGTGAGATGTTAACTGAGGTGATTATTATTATTATTATTATTATTATTATTATTATTATTATTATTATTATTATTATTATTATTATTACTTTAAACGCTGCAGGGTTTTTTTTCCTATTGATTATTAAATTGCGTATATCTGTAACCACACATTAAGCCGCACAAAAACGGGAAAGAACACATTATGCGGATTGTTTATTACACGACGGAAAGAAACGTTATGAACATGTATGGAATGGGTGTCACAGAAACAATGCCTAAATCACGCATAAAACGGCAAATAACAATATGCATACACTTACTCCGTGTTGTAGCCGGTATATGTAGTCTATGCCTATACAGTATGTATAGCGCAGTGAACACTGTTACTGCACCTCGTTGGCGACACCAAAATTGATTTCTTTTATAAACTGAAAGGGGCGATCGCGTCAATTAAATACAATGTAAAATTGTCTTATACCCACATGACACTTTAAAAGCCGATAAAGGGGGAACCCCGATCTCTCTGTCGGAGAGGCTGGGGATTAGGGGGCCGTTGACCAGAAGTGGAACACTGAGGATAGACCGTGAACAGCAGGGACGCGGGGCGTTCCGTTACCTGGGGAGGAACGGAGGAGGGGGAGACGGAGGGACGGCTCTCCTCCTGACCGCAATCCACTGTCATCACTTTAGAAGGGCTTGGAAGGATTCAGACAAACTGCTGGAACGTCTCTTTCCTCCTTCGTATAATTAACTAGCAGGAAACTTCGCTTAAATCTTAGTCAATTTTTATTTGAGAGGAAAAGCCCGACAAAATGAAAAAGGCGATCGTCTGTGATGGGAGCCATTTGAGAAGAAAAACAACGTCTTTCTCCATGCGATCGTAGCTGGGCGCTATACTACCTGTAGGATTTAAATCAATAATCACTTTACGTAGGATGTGGCGATCGGAAGCCGCGAAGACGTGCAAAATAACGTTTCTGAAGTAAAATGGAGCGCAAATTAAGAATCATAGAACAAAAATAGTCGACATCCACGCAGTGATCTTGGGATCGATTGAGAACCTGTCTCTTTTATGAAGAAAGACTGCGACTGGCGAGCCTCCCGCCTATGGAACCGCCGTGAAATATGCGCTTCGGATTTTTCACTGGGGGAAAGGCAATAAAGCCGGCGGTAATTCAGTAGCGCAATAATGCACGATGCTTGTACTTGTGCGGTAATTTGCATTGAGTTTGAAAGTTCGAGCAATATCTTTAGTAAGTACCAATGTAACCTTATATGTCGCAGGTATGCGTCTGCTAAGCTGAAGTGCGCGTCCGACTGAACCAGTTATTATACGCCTTGAACTTAAGACAGTGCCACCTTCTACTGTCTGCCCTCTATCACTGGGAGAAGCTTTTTCCCGTTGACACCAATAAATAAAATAACAAATATCAAACCAAAGGCTGGAATCAGGCTCCATGCTGTTTACTTGAGCTTCCGCAACCTTGCCCACAAGTGGAGTATTCCAAAGTTGTGATAAGTGAAGCGTGCTATATGAAGATCTCCGCATCGCTGTTGGTTTTCTCCCGCAGAGATGCCAGTGCGCGCCGTGACTTCCACGTTAATGTACAGGGGCCTTTGCACTATACCAGACATCCTATCGTACCGGACCCCTGTTACCCTTCCCGAGGACGAACTAGAAGGTAAGTCTTTCTGCGGTGATCCGTTTATTTTGATGCGAAAATACAGCGACCGTAGCAAAGATCTCGCTGACATGCATCAAAGGCGTTAACATATATCGTAGTGCAATGCGTCTCCAACTTGAAAAGGACTGGCGTACATTCAACGCCCAGATAGCGATGGACACCTGTTAATATCAAGGGGTTGGACTGAGGGTGTAGCGAGTGGCAGCAATGCAGGTATTGGCGTTAATTACGAGGAATTCATTTGTGCAGACAAAATGATAAGACCTATGTGTTCAGCACCACGGAAAGCTCCGCATGCATTAATGTAGGCTATTTGTGCGCCTGGGAGATTTACTCAAAACTCGATCCAGGTAGTAAGACTTTACAACTAGTTCATTTTGGTTTAATCCATGAGAATCGACGCGGGGAGGAATATGTTGCTTTAATTTTGCAACTCTCAACAAAGCGCGCATCATTTTACAGTGTACTTAATATTTAATGTTGTTCTTCGAGATGAACAGACGAAGGAATTGTGTGTATCAGAATAATATTTTTGTCTGAAATATATAATTACAATTTAAAAGCAAAGCAAAACTGATGAACAAAATATTGGAGTATCATCAAATAAGGCTAAAATTTAAATCGATGCAGATGTCAGTAAGTTGGACTAAATTACTGGCGCCTTTGCTATACTTAGCTGGAGAGTGCGGGGAAAACGGGAACTTGGAACGCGACAATGGATTAAGATGGTGTGCGTTTAGCAAGGCTTCTGCAGGTTGATTCAACAGACCGTTGTCTTCTGATTATGTATTCAACAGGCGTGAGATGGGCAGTGTTTCTGGCCATTTTACTCTTGATGTGCAATATTTACACAGTCAATACACAACAATACAGACTCATATACGTTCACAGTGCACAAATCAGTAGCTATAATCTTAAAAATATCCGTTGCTAATTTGTTTATGGTAGGACAAATATTGTATATTCTTATTAATTTACAGTATGGTTGTTTTTCCCTGCTCAAGGCTACAGTCATAGCACTTCAGTCAAAAGCGAAGTCTTCTACTCACGTTGTACTTTCGGTTAGAGAAAGAGCAGCGTTTTCGCAGTATTTAGTCTGGGACGGGAATCTTTCGATGTTGTTATTAGGTAATGGAAATATACACAAGCAAAACATCTGCGTAATTTTGCATTTAGGCTCCTAAAATACTACAGAGTAATATAGGCTACAAATGGCCTAGAACTTCTTTTTACAGGCATAAAAGAAATGTTTCCTTGAAATTATGCAAGTACTGAACGTAAATGAACTATACACTTTGCTGAAGAAACTTATCCCTCGTCAAATAAACAAATAAATGAATAAACATATTGCGCAAAGCAATCAATATCAAGGTGAATTAGACAGAGTTATGCGCATATGAAAAATATGTATTGCAGTTACAGAAGCGGCACGTTTAAATGTAGTCAGGTGTGAAGGGAGCAGTAATACAAATTATACGTATATTGAAAAACACGCAGTAAATCTGACTCTGCAGCTAGATGCTTAATCGAAAGTCTACTACCGATCTCCAAAATATGCGGTTCTCTTTTTTTCAAAAAGGTTCCAAGATATAAAACACAACTTCTCCCTTGGTGTTTCCCCCTACATTTTCTTGAAAAAATAGATATCGATCTGTTGGTATACAGATATAGTTATATATTCTATAGAGTGGACGATTTTTTTTTAATAGACTAGCCTACTTAAAGTGTGTAATTCAATTATATTGCTGTATGTGTCACCTATACTATTTGGGGGTCAGATGTATTTTCAGAGACACAAATGTTAATATTAATGTAATGTGTTGTTTAGTATCAGCTTTTAAGAAGTTTTACTATGTTTTAATAGTTTGTTTAATATAATTGGCCACTAATCTGCCACAGAAAAAAGCGATTCAAGTAGCCTAATTCAACAGGCTACAACCGTAAATTGTAATGTAGGAAACGGTACTGTGTTTGTGCATAACAGGTTTCTTTTCCAGTCAGAGCCAGAGTGATCGAGAATGTGCCGGAAACTATCGGTTCACATGCTGACTGAGGATGTGAGTTTATTAGAGGAGAGGAACACACTGGGATTTACGCATCCACTTGGGGAAGTTTAATTGCAAAGCTTCTTCTCTGGATTAAGGGGGAACCCCAGTTCCTGAAAGATTCAAAGCCGTTATTGTGAGATGATAACCCTAAATGGAGCCGCTATCTCTTACCGTTATGGGGGGGGGGCTTCTGACGGCCAGTTCATTAATCTCTGGGCTCCACGTATATGTAAATATATACTTTGGTATAACTATATATACGTGGAAGTGAAAGATAAGGAAGAAACCAAGATCTGCAACACATTGAGGTTTGTATGTGTATGTGGGCATGCGTATATTCGCCTACATTGTGGGGACCAAAGATCCTTCACAATGAGGAATAAAAATATTGTGGGGACATCTTCCAGGGCTAACTCAGTTTTATAAAAAACTGTGAACGCAATCAAAAGACTACAAACGCCAAAAATCTTGTGTTTTGTTTGGTTACTTACTGTTAACGTTAGGGCTGAGTAGGGGTTATGGTTGTCATTGTTGGGACTAGGGTTATGCCTATAGAAATGAATGGACGGTCCCCACAAAGATATGACCACAAACCTGTATGTTTGTGTGTGTGTATCTGGATTACGTTTATATTACATTGTGGGGGACCAAATGCCCTCCACAATGTGATAAAAACCTGTTATTTAGACATTGTGGGGACCATTTTCAGGTCTGCACAAAGATCTATGAATGCAATCAAAAAAGTAAAAATGCCACAACTCTTGTATTTTGTTTGGTTACTTATGGTTTGGGATAGGGCTGGGTAGGGGTTAAGGTCGTCATGTTGGGATTAGAGTTTTCCCCATAGAAATGAATGGAGAGTCCCCACAAAGATATAATTACAAACCTGAGAGTGTGTGTTTGTGTCTGTGTGGTTGTGTCTGTAGACAGAAGCGAAAAGCTGAAACAAACTGTAGGGGGGTATACATAGGCACCCCTGCAGTTTTTCAGATAATGCAACAATTCCTTTGCAAACATGTTGACATTACAAATGCTTTGCTGTTATCGTGGGCCTATGTATTTCCTTTATTTGGATTAGAACCATGCAAAAAATCTGTGAAAAAGCCAAATGTAATCTCATTTTGAACAATACCCCAGAATTTTATTGACAATTATTGGCACCTGTTATAAGTAATAAGAAATAATTGTATTTCAAGCAATACATTTTTACATAAATCTAATGCTGCTGCCAATTTTAAAATAACATATTCAAGCAGTTTAAGTAGAGAAAATTTGATCTGAGGAAGAAGAAAAGTAGAGAATTGTCTGAGGAGGTAAGAAACAAAATTGTAGACAAGTGTCTACAATTCTATGGCTACATGTCTTTCTTCAGAGACCATAATATTCCAGTATCCACTGTACACCACATTAGGTCCATGTCATTGTAGCCAACTTCCCTGGACATGAACGGAAACGAATAGCTGATGAAAGATTTCGGCGAAGGATTGCCCAGATGATGGAGAAAGAACCTCAATCGACTGCCAATCAGATTCAAGCTGACCTTTGGACACAAGGTACAACAGCTTCAACTCTAACTCTCTGGCACCTCTCAGTGAAAAGGGGCTCTGTGGTAGAAGACCTAGGAGGACCTCAATGCTGACAAAGAGACATAAATAAGCCAGACTGGAGTTAACCAAAATACCCCTGAACAAGTCAAAATCCTTCTGGGAGAATGAGCTGAGAACAAATTAGAGCTTGTTGCTGAAAAATATAACATGCATAAATAATGCTTTCAGAAAACAAATGGAAGCCTTCAAAGAAAAGGATAGTATCCCTACAGTCAAATGTGGAGGAGGTTCATGGATGATCTGGGGTTACTTTGCCATGCAAAGCTGTGATATCAAAAGATTACCAAGGCATTTTGGATAGCAATGTAGGACCTGGTGTGAGAAAGTTTGATTTCTGTCGAAGGTCATTGGTTTTCCAGTAGGACAATGATACAGATACAATTCAAAAGTACCCAGAAATAGTTTCAAACTAAGTGCTTTTGAAGTGGTGAGCAATGAGTCCTGATCGAAATCTCATAGAACACCTGTGGAGAGACCAGGAAAGAGCAATTGGGAGAAGACAGGCATCAAATGTGGGTGGCAGAGGCAGTGTGCAAACAAGAGTGGCCCAGACTTCCAGTAGAGAAGTACGAGAAGCTCATTGATGACTGCAGGAAGCACTTGCTTACTGTTATTCTTTCCAAAAGCTGTGCTACCAAATATTAAGTGTGGGGTGCCAATAATTTTGTCAATACAATTTTTGGAGTTGTCTGTGAAATAAGTTTATATTTGGCTTTTTCCCCCCAGATTTTTTTTTGTTGTTGTTTGAATGCAAATAAAGGAAATGTGCGTATTAACACTGAAACATTTGTAACGTCAACAGTTTTTGTGGGAGAACCGGTGCATTATCTCAAAAAAACTGCTGGGGTGCCAGTATTTTCAGCCTCATATGTAGTTTAAGTTTCAGTCTTCTTGACCCTGTAGGGAGAATTTTGGCAAATACTTGCTATAATAGCAACAACCACCAGTTACTGCCTGTGCACTGATTTTGGAAAAGTTTAAATCTCACTGTCGCTAATTCAAAGTCCTTCCCAAGCTTAACACTTTAAGAAACATATGCCTTTTAAAGGTAGCGTTTTTACTTTGCATTTCTTAAAAAAATCCCAAATCCCATAATGTCTACAAGAGGAGAAAGTAAGACCAGGAAATATCAGGTGATTAATTTAAGAGCTTTAAGAGAGTGTAATTTGTTTTAGGTTAATTTTCTCAGAATTACAGTAACATAATTTGACAGGACCCCCGTGCTGACCAGCCTCGAGTAATTTATTATGAGGAACCAGCAGTCATGGCTGACATCTGTTTAACGTGGGAGACGGCTGGGTCGTCAAACACATCCCTCACCGGGGGGGGGGGCAATTACTGCTGATAACAACAATGCTGAGAGGAATATTGAGTTACAGCTAATTGAAGGTCATCGTAATAATACTGAAATTAAAATGAATGCACATTATTCACATTGTAGGATGCTTATATAGAGACGCATTACACACACACCTACATACATATAGTGTGTGAGGATTTACATGTGTGTTTATAATATGTGTTTGTATATCATATGTAGAGTATTGTGGCCTGATGTGTAAGGAAAAATCAGAAAAACAGCACAGTAAAACACACCGAAGGCTTTCTGGGCTGCGGGCCCATGTGTTATACTTGCTCACAATTTCCAATTTCAGTTAAAGCTTTCCAAGGAGTATTGATCAAACTTTCTCAGTGTTTCCATTCACTGGTTACTGACCAATCGAATGTATGTTTCAATATTTTACGCAAAGCCTTGACTCAATAATAATGGTCTGCATTTTATGTCATTTTGTTTTATTTGTCAAGTAAAAGAACAGTATTATGATAATAAATTTCATTTAAAAGGAAAGCTTGAAGGAGAATTAATACCTTTAGCCCAGGATGTGTTTGACTCAGATCATGTTTCGGTCACTGGGTTCTAAGAAACCAAATGAATTCAATTGTCTGGCTGCATGGACTCCTGATGCCAAGTCTATTGGCAGCTCTGTAGGTCTGACGGGTTCGGTGTCTGAGTCGCACTTCCCATTTTCATCATCATGATAAATTGTGGCGTCTCATATGTGACTCTGCTAAATCAAATCCTGCTGAAAAATGCCAGCTCTGATTTCTCGGTACACAGAGTACAGCTGTACAATGGCCCCGGTCGCTGGGAAAACGTGGCATTTCCAGCAGGCTGACCGCGGCATGTCAACAGTGTTTCGCAATGAGTCACTGCTCCCTCCTTAGAGAGCTGCTGATGGGCAGCAGCTGGCTACGCCGCCATCCCTGAGATGTTATTCTCGTTCTTCCGTCGGGATCCCTCTGAAAACACTAAAGCGGGGAAGGGCTGTCCCATTACTATACCCTACAACAGAATGTGCACTTGCAAAACACACTGTTTTTTTCAGCCTGTGCCGAAGGGGGAACAAAGGGACAGCACTATTCTGCACTGAAGGCCTTGTGCTGACTCCGGGACCTTTCATTCCTTTTAGCGCTGGCTTGACGAAATGCTGTCCACACTCTTACCTGGAGGACTGCTGATTTGTTGTATCATTTTTTGGACCTCCTCACCTTTGAATCAGGCCTTAAAATCCTGGTTTCCAGGAACAAAGCCAGCTCTTAAACCAGTCAAGGACAGGACAGTGATGCACATCTGTCTGCTAATAAAGATGTGACAAAGCAGCTTGTTTTGAGGAGAATTCCCTTAAACTGGAAAAAGACACACTTACAGGGAAGGCTCCAGAGCTGGGGACACAGTTATACATCAGTGTAACTGCAAATCCATCAATTAGGCCCCTAGAAATTAAATCACCTTCGACTTTGGACAGTGAAAGAAAGGACACGATGTAAGACTCCTTGCAGGGTGTGAGCGAGGAGCAGGGATCCATCAATCAGCAGGACGAGGCGAGGAATTAAGCAGCAGAGTGTGTGCAGGTGTGAGAGGCGCACGCTGCCCAGCAAGGAGTGCCCTTGCAGTGAAACAGGCTGAATCGCAGTGATTCACCAGCCGTGCCGCGTCAGTTTCCCAGGGAACGTCGCCGTGATTTTTTTTTGTTTTTATTTTCAGCTTTTTTGTGAAGGATTTCACAGCCAATTGGATACGTGACAATCTCCTGCCTACTAAAAACCTCACAGTTACTAATTACGACGATTAACAAAATGATGATTATGACACTGACGATGATGTAGATGATTGGATGGACAATATAATAATAACAATTATAAAAATGAGCTCCTAACCATTACTATACCCTTTATGCTGTCAAGTTTTTATAGGAAAGAGATATTTCTTTAGTCATAGTCAGCATGCAAAGAACTAGACAGGAATGTCTTCTAAACTTGAAAACAATTCTGTTTTTTAGTCTCTGATTTTAAGTGAGGTGTAAAGGGTCTTGATCAAGGACCCGATGGTGAGATCACTCTGTTAATCACAGGATTTAAAACCACAACCTTGCACTCGCAAGCACAGCACCCTCACTCGCTGAGCCACACACCACCCCAATTTGAACCCGTGACCTTTAGGGCATGGATTCCTAACCTCTGATATGTGACCTCTTATCCACCTCCACAGTAAAGGCTCAGTCCCTATGGATTGAGTAGTTCTCTAGGTTTCTTCCAGCTTTTTTGGACCTCCTCACAGCTATCACCGCACACCATATTTCCCTGTAGTTAAAGATAATTTAATGTCGGAAATGGTCCCTGTCAGGTCCCCTTTGGTAAGTCAGTTCCCAGTTTGCCCAGCAGGTGTCACTGACCATCCCGTTATTAGCTCCGAGTGTGTTCTGTTGTCCCCTTGGCTGCTGGGTGGCTTAATGGGCTAACTGGGTACCTGTGTCATCCTGGCTTCCAATTTCTTTGCTAGAGATCAGTCTCATCATGTTTATAAGTTTTACATTTTTGGTTCTTGATATATTTCTATGTGTTTGTGTATTTCTGCTTGGTGTTTTATTTTGTAACTTTGGTTATTCCTGCCTGTGCCCCATTTTTGTAAGTCTTGTTATCCTGGTATCTCCTACTGTTTGAACCCATAAGTATTTGTTAATAATGCTCACCTGTCTTTTGTTCCCAGCCCTAGTGTTTTGTTAATTGTTATGGTCTGCACCTGCCCCTCCTGTAGTCCTTACCATCAGTGTATTTATGGGCCTGCCCTCATTCTGTTCCTCAGTTGGTCATTATGGTTGTTCCTTTTTAGCTCCAGCTTGCTGCTTTTGCTCCTGTTGAGATATATGTTTTGTTCCCTGCTTTACTGTTTTAGTTCCTATTCTGCTCCCTGCTTTAGTTCTTGTGTTTTACGTACCTGCCTTTGTTAGACCTCACATGGTGCTTTTTTGTTTCTTGTTTTTTTTTGTTCAATTAAGTCTCTAGGCTTGTAAAAACCCCAATGTAGATCACGCCATGCTGTAATAACAGTTTAACCCTTATTAGTTTTGTACTGATAAACTAAAATACCCTGCTGATCCCTTGTGGCTGAGACTGTGCACGTCAGTTTATCTACAGTCACAGTGTTTGATGTCATTCTTCCCAAAGGCTATGGTGATGATTAAGTATATGACAGTGAGGATGATGTTGGTGAGGAGAATTCTGGAAAGACGATGCAGAGCTTTGTAAGGTCCCTGCGACTAAACTAAAACGTCTTCCAGCATCACTGTTTTAGGGCGGCATGCTTGAGGGTTCAATTTCCACCCCTGCCTCTGTGCATGGGGGTGTCATGTTCTGCTGCTTGTATGGATTTCCTGATGGATAGATGGATCTCAGCACTACAGATACCTCTGCAGTATCGTGTCTCTATAAATGTATGCATATACATCTGTTATCCTTTTTTATTATTGAAGGTTAAGCACAACCAGATGTGGGTCTGTGAACACTGACTTTCTCAGAAGGGGACAATTGCAATCACATTTTTCTGTATCAGTGCAGTTCTTAGTCAGTCCTGCCATCATTCCCGATCGCTAAAGCACCAACATCAGTGAACTGCCTCAGTGACTCTAATGATCTGGTTTATTGATACTCTGCTGTGGTGCACAGTCACAGTTCTTGTTATACTACAGTACATTATGGGGAATAAGTGTCATGTCTCCTCCAGTCCTGCCAGGGGGCGACAGGACAAACTGGTTGCAGTTGTCGTGAATACCATCCATGATCTACCTCCTGACATGTAGACAAACTCAGCTGCCAATATAGACAGTCTGGCAAGGATTCTTGTTTTTCGGTATTAAATATCATGTCTTATTTGGAAGACTTCTGTTGCTCTGCTTAGTTGTAGACCTTGTTGGAGTTCGAATTCATCGCCCTTTTAGTTCCAGTGTACATTTCATGATTTTGGATCTCCAGTTTCTGACTGCTCGCATTGCACTGGTTCCCGTCTCCTGCTCTGCTCTCTAGCTTATTTGCTGGTTAGCTCCACATTTGGCTGTGCACTGCAACCTGCTGGCCATCCAGAACCAAGGGAGGAGGACTGACACTATAGGTAGATGTCCCTTGCGGCGTGCCCACAGTTCAGGGAGCCATGGCCCAGTCCCATGTAAGCAATAGATATCTCTCTTAATAAGGAGTTGACTAGATGATGCCTTTTTCTAAAAACAATGCAATGTTTTGTGGTAGGATATTTCACCGGGATAATTCAAGCTAGTAATCTTGTTATACCAGTTACACAGCAGGGCTCCTTCCAGGGACCAGAATCTAACTGGTTCTCGCTTTTTCTATAAACCAGTTATATTCTTTTTGGTTTGTAGCACCATTATTATTTTCTTCCTAACATCTTAAACTGTTTAAAATAGGTTTGCATTCATTTATAGGATGGAGCGCCTCTTGGGCACACTGTAGTCCTGTATGTTTGTCACATCTCTGTTTGTTAGCTCTGCTCCTGGAGACCATTGCAGTTCTAACGACTCTAACACACCAGGGCTTGATTGAAAGCTGAAATCACCTGGATGAGTGGTGGGTTGGGTTAAACGTAAATATGTCCTTAGCAGTCAAAAATCATGAGTAAAGATCCCCCTGTGAGACTCAGCGGTGCGGCAAACTCTGTTTTTTCTTCTTTTATAATATATCAGCCAAGGATATATTTTGGTTTTCTACAATCCCTGTGTAATAACTGGGCTTCAAACCTCCTGTTTATGCTACATGCAGCACACCTGATTGTTAGCTGATTAGTGTCCTTAGATTGTTTGGTGGAGGAAAAACACCAAGATTCCAAATAGCTGTGGGGGGGGGGAGGGTTGGGGAGAGGTTAGGGGAACACTGATCCACCTAATAGCCAATGCAATTTATTATTAAACTCTCCTAGGAATATCCATCCATCCATCCATCTATCCATCCGCTATCTGTCTGTTTATCCTGGTCAGGGTAGCAGTGTTTTTAAATTTGCCTGAGGGTCTTGATTGTATTGGTTAAGCTTCAGTGACTCTAGTAGAATACTGTAAGTCAAATACAGCCTCAGGTCAGGTATTGTATCAAATGAAAACCAAGCTAACAATAGCTTTACTGTTAACTCTTACCTACTTAATATGCTGCCAATGAAATACCTAGGAATACCCAGGAAATCTACTGTCATTTAAAGTCACAAGATGAGTAAAACCTTATATCCATCCATCCATCCATCCATCCATCCATCCATCCATCCATCCCTTACTGCTTATTCGGGGTCAGGTCGTGGGTGCAGCAGTCAATGCAGAGATGCCCAGACCTCCCTCACTAGCCACCTCCTCCAGCTCCTCAGGGGGAATACCAAGGCATTCCCAAGCCAGCCGAGAGATACAATCCATCCAGCTTGTCCTAGGTCTGCCCCGGGTTCTCCTCCCAGTTGGGCATGGTAGCAGTAGCAGTCAACTTGGGGCATCCTCTTTCCTCAGTCCTGTAGTCAGAGATTTTTGACCCGTTTTCCATCCCCCGAGAAACATCAGAAACTACATGCTCGCATTTATTGCGGCATTGTGCATGGCCAGCCATTCTGTGTCTGGGAAGGTCGATAAGCCTTAGGCTCGATGGCCCCACCAAAAACAATAGACAAAAAACACAAGGACATTGTCTCTGGTCAGTGCCTGAGAAGGAGTATGATGAAACAATGTTCCTATAGACCTATGGTCAGAGAGAGCATACTGGTTTTGGCTCCTTAATTCATAAACATTAGTTGGCTGAGCTATAACAAAAAACCAAACACTGTTGTTAAACCATATATCCATTTGGTTCCTGCCCATTCAACTTTCCCCCCCGTGGAAGATAAACTTGCAGGGTCATATTAACAAATACTGATCCCTGCTTGTGACTCAGCATTTTCTGGAATGCGACGTACCTTTCCATCTTCAGTGCTTTTTTATTTTTAAGTCGCTCGTCACTGAGTCATAAATAAGCAGGATCATTTGAGCCATGTGAGCAGGAAACAGCATCACGCGTTCTGCAACTAAGGGTCCCCATGCAGTTAAATGTTTTATTGTGAGGCCAAATGAAAGGGAGAGAGGGATAAAGGAAAGAGGAGCTATCGGGCGGCGGCGTGGCGAAGGCTGCGTGCCCCCCGATCCTGCCACTAGGGGCAGCGGGAGGTGTATGTACAGTACTCCAAGCAGGCAGGCTGTCACAGAGACAGCAGCTGGCACTCGGCCGCAGACGCCAGGTCACACGGTAACCGGTGAGATGGTGACAAGGAGTGGAGGGGCGACGGACTTTGCGGTTTGTAAGGCGCCAATCCCGACACAAAAAAAACAGGTAGTTTTGGCAACTGTCATGCGGAGGGGTAATTGATTTCTCCGTGGGGGTTACCACTCAGTAACTGCAGAGGCGCTCCAGGTGCGGGTGAGTGGTGCTGGTGTCTCGGGCGAAAACAAGGAGGGGTTGATGGGAATGAGGAGAGGCAGCACAGAGTGGGTCGGCTGGGGGGGGGGGAGTTCATCTAATTTAGAAAGCTACCTGGATTCAGCAGCCATCTTACATTTACAGGGCTGGATATTCCAAAATGGGAGCATTTATTACTGCTGAAATATTCATCATATGGTGATGATGATGATGCCAAATGGTGATGAAGACACATATGTCTCACATTCATACCCAGGCCAAATCACAGTGCCTCACAAATGCATTGGTCAGTTGCAGAGAGTAAAAGATTCTTCTATGGTTTATGGTTTTAAGATCAGTGACCAGCATTCTGTGTCAGTTAAAAGTCAAGCGTTCAGTAAAATAAAACATAGTTCATAATAATAATAAAAAGTCACCACAATGGCCTCCACCAGCAGGGGGCACTACACTTTAAAACTACATTATACTGTCAAACAAGTATAATGACCGGTGACTTGGCACTATTTTAAAGACTCTTTTATGGGTAAAACAGATACCGGGTTGTGCATAACCAATAGTTATGTAATGCCCATCTACTGTGGGGACTGCAAAAAAGTTCCCTGAGATTACATAGTATAATTGTGTGAGATGGTATGTGTGTCTGGGGGCCTAAAAACACAAGAGCAATAGCACGGGTGTGCATGGTGCAGACCTTTTGCTTACAGGTATGCAGAGGGGATGTAAGTCTCTGTGTGTCTGGTGCTTTGTGCGCAAGTTAAAGTCAGTCAGCTGCGTGTGCCACATCGTGTCGCATGGCAGATGAATGAGTGACTGAACCTCATGCCAACTTTGATTGAGCATGTCCTTAAAAAAACCTTGCTAATGCTTGCGTTCGCCCTCGTTAAGCTGTCATACCGGGTCGTTTGATATAAAGTGGAGTGACGCCTTCCGTTATACTTCCAGGGAATTAATAAATAGCGAGCTGACATTACACTAATGAGGTAAACAAACGGCGTGTCAGAGAAATGGTGAGGTAATTTACGGCAGAACATGAATTGCTCGCCCGCTCGCCGAAGACTGTTGAGGCAACGGTAACAGGCTGAGAGATGTCACGTTTGTCTGGCTAATGGCATCTTCTATCTGTGCCAGGACAAAAAAATATATTAAAAATATGACAAGTATAAAGGTGTGACAGCCTGAATCTTAAGCATAATACATCTGTCGATGATGTCACACATAAAGATCTCAAGCAGAATAATGTCATGAATGAGTGATGTTAGACGCAGGACAAAGCTGACCTCACACGTTAACTGTGAAAAGTTAAGCAGGCTAAATTTTCAAAGGCTTGATTAATTTTATCTAATGAGGCGGTAACACTATCTAACAACGGGCTGGATCTGCACGCTGTAGATGGGGAAATGCACACACACAATTTACAATTTTAGGCTTAGGTCTTGAGGCTAAACAGTGAACTAAAATTGTTTTTTCTAGCCTGGAGAAATCTAAAAATGAGATGAGGTTTCAAACATAGAGCTAATTAGCAATGTTCTCCTTATAGTGTAATTCTGGGGGAAAAAAAACACACACAACACCATATAAGATATGGTAGTCATCTAGGTATAGTCATTTTCTATTATAGCAAAAGAAACATACAGAATAAACTATGTATTTGAGTTTTTCATGCTTATCTGTTGTGTAGTGTTAGATGTTTACCAAAATATCTTGGTTATTAATTTCTTTACTGAACAAATTGCCTGTTCACCATGTTTATTTACCACACTTGTTCACCATACTTGTTCACCATGCCTGTTCAAAAAGGCTGATAATATCACCCTCTTAGAGTGAACCGCTTACACATCCAGGCCACAGGTGGCAGGATCTCAGAAGCCAACAGTGTCTGCAGAGCACCTGCTCTCCTGAAGGGGTAGCCTGGCAGATTCCTCCTGGGGTTTGATAAAATCCACTTCCTTCTGTAAAAGTACAGGTTCATGGCACTGAGGACGGATTAAAGCTGACCCCGGATTGGACAGTCCTTTAAGAAAGCAAGTACGAGCCGTCACCTTATATACAAAATAAAATCAATGATAAAGTAAATAAAAGCCAGTGGCCATCCCGGACCATGCCGGAGCTATTCAGCACTCGGCCTCCTTACGGTTTCCCAGTTTTCCTGTGGGTGTCTCAGCATAAGCTCCTTATCAGAAGTGCCCCATGGAAAACACCCCCAGCTTCCATTGCTCTTCACGGCTTCCCGTTCTGGTAATACAAACAACACAGCAGTGAGATTTAAATGACATGTGTTGCATTTTCAGATGTCTAAAGCAGAACTAAAAAAATAATCTTTCCCTGTGGCTTGCAATTACATGTTATACTTGTAAAGCTGTTTCTGCTATTTGCAGAATATAATATTTTAAAGAAATATTAAACAGACCTGAGTCTCAGTAAAATTATATGTGTCAGATATATCTTTGTCAATCATTCTTTGCGACATCAGCAACAAAAAAACAGCCAAAGATAAATGCATTGATTTAGCACAAATCCCGGTCTTAAAATCTAACACGTTTGTGTTTATTCCTGCAAAAAAAAACACCCATAAAGCATGAGGTTTGTTGTGGTCTTAGTGGAAACCTCAGTGGTGCTTCAGGCTGCCCCTTTATTCCATCTTCAAAGAGAATGTTGAGTTTGGTGGAAAAGATTTCCAGCTTTGGAGTGTGTGTGTATGTCTGTGTGTTTGTATTCATGTTCTAAAAAAAGGATGTTTTTTTTCTTTTAAAGGTCGATCACAAAGTTGAATGTTTAACTCCAAATGGCTAGTGACCGCTCCAGGTCTGAATATTGCATGGGGGTTGGGCTAGATGACTTGGATCATGTGAAAAGAGAAGGTCACGTCCCCCTCGCCCCACGCCGGCATACACACACGCTCAACTTCAGTTTCCCCTGCTGTACGGTTTCCCACATCCGTGGCCGAGTCGCCAGCGGTCATTCCGCTGCACGGGGTCAGCAAAGGCTTCGCACATGACCGTTTTACAGAAGGACTGGCAGCCCATTTTGGTAAAAATAGTACCACGGTCACAGGTTTATCTGTCCAACAATGGAGGAAGATGGCCTCTGCAAACCAGCAATTGACATTGTCCTTGAATCATCCGCCTTGGATTGTCGTTTATGGGAGCGGGATGAAAACGCCTGCCAACGTCTTTCCGCATTCTTTGAAGCTTGTGTTGCTAAGGGGAGCCAACGGCCCCAGGCGAGATTTCTATGCCAAACATATTCTGGCGCTTTGTGAGAAGACTCATACCATATTTTCAGCTACATCTGTTTGAACTAAAATCGTCCATTTTTTTTGGTTACACAGAGGATGCGGGTGATTAGCTCGGCCGTGAAGATGTTATCCAATTTCCCTCGACATGGCGAGGACATCTCAGATAATCCAGCAGCAGCGCACAGGACTGATCTGCAAAGCACTCAAATATTTATATAGTGGTTGCACTCCTTCGAGGGAAAGGAAACGTGGGAAAAAAGAGGTTTCAAGATGAAACAGGAGAGGCAGGGCAGCAGGTGGCTGCGGAGGCAATATCGCTGTATAAACACAGCATCCCATCTGGTGAAGGAATTAAAGATGTGTATTTGGGTTTTCCAATAAGTAACTCAAAATTCTCCGCCAGGGAGACATCTCATCAAAACCGGCACAGTACATATATCCGTGTGGAGGCTAACCATCATTTTTAACTAAAAAATATGATAAATCATTTAGGCAGAACCTTGGGATTTCGGCATCACAAGAGCAAACCTTCGATTGAAGTGGGTCTGGACATCCATCCATCCGTCCATCCATCCATCCATCTTCTAACCTCTTACCCTAGTGATGATAAGGATGCCTGGAGCCTGACCCAGGCAGCATATGGGACAAGGCTGAGGTTTGCCCAGGACAGGGTGCCGGTCTGGGATGGGCCGCATTGTCCCCTACAATGAATCTCCAGTTGCTCTTTATACTGCCTGCCCCCGGAACACACAAGCCGGCTGGGGCCAGGTGAAGCGAGGCATGTGCCTGACAGCCTGCCGGCTCAGAGACTGTAGACAGGGGGCGCTGTTCATACTTCTCTCCTGGCAGACAAAAGTAGGGAGTGACATCCAAGCTTTATAGGAAGCCAGTCTGTAGACCGCACACTATCCCAACAGATAGCAAACGTGACACAGGGAAATCCCTGCTTGTCACAGGTGCCCTGCTTTGACCCATACATTAGTACTGGGGAGGCGGAAGACTTTTTAAAGTTTCTGCTGCTCTTAATTCTACCATCCATATATCTTCTGTTTGTCATGGATAGGGTCCTTGGAGGGACATGACGCCTGTCTCTGCCCACACAGCACAAAGCTACGGCATCTTGGGCATTCTTACGGGGTTGAAAATTTCTCAAATAAAACATTTGTCTTTTGCCTATAACCGTAGAAAAGTGTGTTATGTATGTATGTGCTGGTCAGGAAGTTCCTCTGGAATCGTTTTGCGGTTTTTAGGTCAGAAGCTAAGCCATGAGGCACATATTTCAACGTCAGTTCCTAGGAAAAGGACATCATTAGAACAGGTAGCCATAAAAAGCTTCAACTTCCTGTACAACAGACGGAATTCAGTTACACTCGCAGGAGCTAAAACCATTTTTGTCTTGATAATGTGAATTATAGAGCTGAGGTACAATGTAGGCCAGGTTAATACGAAAGAATGGTTTCTGACACGACTAGATTTTCTGGCCACTGACAAAGCTGCTCAGCTTTTGTTTAGTTACACAGGTCTGAATGAGCTCTGTAAGGTATTATAGTAAAGTACAGTCATGATTTTCCAACAAAAAATGTTGTTTGTATACGGTTTTGTTAAATCCCGGCTCTTGCTGATGATGTCACAGCTGCAGGAAGTGAGGCAGTCTTGTGGTTTGACTGGGTTAGGCTGCGTTCGCTGTCCACTCATATTGATGACCGTTTACCAGATGATGGGGTCCTGAAGTGTTGACTGCACTGGTGTTGTGGGGGTCAGGGCTGTGGGGATGTGCATCTAAAGCTGTTACCCATGGTGCTTTAGGCAGAGCTGATGAAATGTGCTGAAAGCTGACTCGAAAATCCTTCCTCTCCTGCGGTTCTGCTGGGAGCCAGAGGCAAGGGGGATTGTGGGTGATGGATTGACCCCAGGGGGCCATTGTTATGACAGCCTTGAGCGGAGCTGTGCGGGTAACAATTGACCCATGACTTCACATTTCGGTACCCTTCACCTCTGGCTGTGTGAGTGTTTTGGTTCAGATTCCCACACAACATGACAAAGAATTTAAATGATTTTTAATATTCGATATGGTGCAATAAGGGCTTTATGCAAAACCCAGACATGATTTTATTGGTAAGCTACTTAATTTGATGTGTTTTTGCACATAATAGCCTCAGATAGTCAAATTATACAGATTAGTTACAAATTAATGCAATTTATTCTTCTTTAAAATTTTATTAATGCTCTGTTTTGAATGCAGAAAGCAAGGCAATTTCTAGTACACTACTGAAGGCACAGACACAATGAGGTTACACCCATTTGGAAGGAATTGTGAATTTAAGTAGGATTATGTAAAAGCACACACAGGTTTATTAATCTCCAAAACCATTAGGACTGAATTTTAAGTACATTTATCCCTCTTTATTATTGATGTGGGTCTATGTTTTTGTTGCTAGGTGCTCCTCTCCTTAGACTGCGTTAGAAAGTCCAGGGTTCGATTATCCAGCAGTCCTGTAGACAGACGACTCTCTTACCAAATGACGCTTTGCAAGTTCTGGTTAATAGTGGATTAACCGTGAAGTGTTGCTTATTAGGGATTACATTATAGAAGTCTATTTTGTCCTAAAATACATTAATTTATGTTTATGTTTTTTCATGTTTTTTCCCCCATTATTTTGTTTTACTTTCTTCCTGTGTATGTAACAGACAGCAGGGCCTGTGTCCTCTCGACATGGTGTTTTGTAACATGGTGTGTCACCTGCGGGACACAGAAGTAGAGGAAAAGGGATTAGTGCCCTAAAATGAGATCACAATTTAGATCACAACTCCGGCCATTAAAGGACGCGCAGACAAATAAGCTCGAGTGAATACAAATGATGGACCCAACTTTAATGTGCATTTATTGCGCATCTCTTATCTGCATATTTTATTCAATACCAGGATATCTTAGAAGTTATTCCCACACGATACCTGTTTCACGATAAAGCTTTGGGCATCGCGACCTCATTAGCACTATAGCTGTGCTTCTGAGCATGCTGATTGAAAAATCCTCTCAGCCTCACAAAGAATAGGAAACAGCCCCAAAGACCTGGCCGGCAGCTTATGCCTGTCTTCTGATATTGTTGTGTGTTAAGGTTCAAGTATTGTTTCTGGAGAGGGTAAATCATCTAAAAAAATGAGGCTATCCTGAAATCCCGCGATTTTGAGTGAGACGGTGAATTATTTCGTTCAGCCGAGGGAAAACAATTATACTTCTTTGGACGTGATGTAGATGACAGCATAGGAATGCATCTGCCAGTGGCGACTTTTATCGTGCCAGCGATTTCGGGCCAGTACTGTTGAGCCGGTGGCCCGTTTCCAGTTGAAAATGACAGTGGGATTAACGAGGCTGCATCTGTCAACTTCTGGTGTGTCGGGCTATGAGGGTCTAAATGCCCCATCCCTCGCTGTTCCCTCCCCTCTCACAGAGATCCGAGAAGCCTTCAAGGTGTTTGACCGTGATGGAAACGGCTTCATCTCCAAGCAGGAGCTGGGCATGGCCATGCGCTCCCTGGGCTACATGCCCAACGAGGTGGAGCTGGAGGTCATTATCCAGAGGCTGGACATGGACGGTGAGCTGTTAACGCTTTCTGTTGTGATCTTTCGATAATCGATAATTATATATGTGAGCAATCCAGTCTTTCAGGTTGAAATTGCTGGGTCATTTGACAAGCTGCTTGAACTTCTGCATGTTTGTTCTTTAAAAAAATGAGAAAGATGTTTGATTGGAGACAGTATGTTTGCATGTGCCCATGTCTGGGTGTGTGTCGCTCATGCAGCTCCTTATACTTATTCGAATGCAGATTCAGAAATTTTTAGTACCCCGTAAGAGAGAAACTGAAGCAGTTACGTGCCACTAACACTGCAAAACAGGCCTCATTACCTGAGGAGACCACTACACTGCAGGGGCGGTTTGGGGGACAGGGGACGGGGGGGTACTGCACCCATGACAACATGCATAGCCCCCCCTTGGCCCCCTTATGTACATTTGAAGCAAATGTATTATTATTATTATTATCATCACTATTATTAGTATTTACATTGGAATATGTGGGCTGGGAACAGGCGAAACACGAACGTAAGCACATTTTCTGGACCCCAGGGGGCAAGAACATCATTATTGACCTCGACTGGTGACTAGTGAAAAGCAAAGTTAATGACAGAAAAAATAATCAAGCTTGTGGAAGCAAGACAGTCTAAACAAGAAATCAAAGTAAGTTACGTATTTGTAAAAACTGCAAAATGTAACTGCAAAGTGCTGCGTGAATTACAATGATCTTCAAAATCGCCTTTCGTTTCTTACTGCTGGCAATCTAGTGTATGTGACACTTGGAGGACATTAAGGTCAAATGCATCTGCCCCCTCCAATATAACAGCTGGCCTCAGTCTGCCCCCCCCCCCCCCCCGCAATTGAAATGGTCTAGAGCCACCACTGCACTGCTGATATGATTCCTGTATTCACTCACTGCTTGGGGTATGAGGAATGTTTCCGAGAAGACTGAAGTCGGAATTAATAATGACTTTCAGGAGATGGCCAAGTGGATTTCGACGAATTTGTCACCCTTCTTGGACCAAAGCTGTCTGCAGCCGGAATGCCAGACAAGTTCAATGGAACGGACTTCGATTCTGTATTCTGGAAGGTATGGAGACTTTGTGTTCAGGGTGGTAAGCAGATTTTGATTGTGTGTTCTGGAAGGTAGCAGGCTTTGATTCTGTGTTCTGGAAAGTATCAGGCTTTGATTGTGTGTTCTGAAAGGTAAGTGGGCATTGATTCTGTGTTCTGGAAGGTAAGCAGCCTTTGATTAAGTGTTCTGGAAAATGGTTCGACTGTGATTCTGTGTCCCGGAAGGTAAATGTTCCAAAATTCCCTTTTCAGTCTGTGTTCTGGAAGGTAAGCATATCAAAGTTCCCTTTTCAGTCTCTCCCTCGCTTTTTACTGGACTTAATTAGAACTTTCATGAGATATCGCCTTGGTGGGAGAAGAGATATCCCTTTGATAATTCTATTTTGCAATAATAAACCAGGCGTACTAATTAAAATTACCATAGGAGAGATGCAGTCAGGACCATTATTAAGAGGAAAAAAATCAATTATCTTTTGTCCCTGAAAGAATGATGTTAGCTTGCTTGAAACGGTCATAGAATAACCAACCAGACCTGATGGACTTTATTAGCATTTTTCCGATTAAAGCTTTATAGTCATTACATGGTTATGCACACTGAATATTAATAAATTTGATATAATTTCTTATAATAGCAAAGCTTTAATGAGCTCTGTTATATTTCTGTGCACAGACACCATGTGACAAAAAACTTCAGAAAACCTTTGAATAATTCTATTATGTTGGTTTGTATACAGAACAGTATAGGGGTGATAAGCCAGTAATAAATACATCAGCTTGCACATTCATTTGTTTTTAAATGCATGTTACATGTGACGACATTTATAATGAATTGAGACTCTGTATCAGGTTAATATTATCAAATGGTATAGCACAATGTTATAGGAAGATGGTGGTGCAGGAGGTAGTGCTATCGTTCGGCAACTGGAAGGTTGCCGGTTCGAGCCTGGGTTCCTCTTGTGCCCATCAAAGTGTACTTGAGCAAGACACTGAACCCCAAATTGCTCCCGGTGTGCAGGTTAGCACCTTGCATGGCAGCCTTTGCCACCAGTGTGTGAATGTGAGGCATAAATTGTAAAGCGTTTTGAGTACTCGTAAGAGTAGAAGAGCGCTATGTAAATGCAGTCCATTTATTTGCTGATGTATGTAATGATTGTTTATTAAAATGATCTAGCCTGTTTGGAACTAACTTGGGGCTGCTTGATTAATGATTTCTGTGTAGCATTTTAACTCCTGAAATAGGGCTGGGCAATATTATGTTGAGATGCCCAAAAGTTAGTAATCAATACAAATTTAATGTTTAATAAATGTGTTAGACTTTAAACTGCAGAAAGTACTGCCACACCACAGACATCTTTTTGCCTTGTTTATCTACAAGATCTCCTCTTATAAAAGGTGTCGTAGCTGCTAAGCTGTTCCCAACATGATATCGCTCAGCCCTCTATAGAGGCACTTCCTGTTCCTTTCATCACTGCCACTTCAGTGTATTTCACGTTGAAGTATACCAAACTATAGTATACCAAAACAGTATCACGTGGTACGCTCCACTGCGGTGCATATGTCACTGAAGTATACCAAACTATAGTATACCAAAACAGTATCATGTGGTATGCTCCACTGCGGTGCATATCGCACTGAAGTATACCAAACTATAGTATACCAAAACAGCATCACATGGTGTGCTCCACTGCGGTGCATATTGCACTGAAGTATACCAAACTATAGTATACCAAAACAGCATCATGTGGTGTGCTTCACTGCAGTGCATATTGCACTGAAGTATACCAAACTATAGTATACCAAAACAGTATCACGTGGTGTGCCCCACTACAGTGCATATCGCACTGAAGTATACCAAACCATAGTATACCAAAACAGCATTATGTGGTGTGCCTCGCAAACCAAATTTAATAAACATTAATACACGCTGAGTTTATACAGATTACTAACTTTTGGGTGTCTCAGAACGCTTCGCATTAATATTTTAGCCAAATTACTAATCTGCTTACAAAATTGTGGGTGAAAATGAACATGCGCATACAACCCCAATTCCAAAAAAGTTGGGACATTGTGAAAATTGTAAATAAAAACAAAATGCAATGATATGGAAATCTCATACAGTAAACCCATATTTTATTCATAACAAAACATATAAAACATATCTAATGCTTAAACTGAGAAAATGTACCATTTTAAGGAAAAAAAAGGTAATTTTGAATGTCATGGCAGCAACACGTCTCAAAATAGTATGGACAAGGCCATGTTTACCATTGTGTGGCATCGCCTCTTCTTTTAACAACAGTCTGTAAACATCTGGGGACTGAGGAGATCAGTTACTCGGGTTTTGGGAGAGGAATGTTGTCCCATTCTTGTTTGATACAGGATTCGAGTAGCTCAGCTGTCCTAGGTCTTCTGTGTCATATTTTTCTTTTTGTGATGTGCCAAATGTTCTCAATGGGTGAAAGATCTGGACTGCTGGCAGGCCAGTTCAGCACCCTGACCCTTCTTCTACTAAGCTATGATGTTGTAATTGATGCAGTGTGTGGTTTGGCATTGTCATGTTGGAAAATGCAAGGTCTTCCCTGAAAGAGATGTCATCTGGATGGCAGCAAATGTTCCTCTAGAACCTGGATATACCTTTCAGGACTGATGGTGCCTTTCCAGATATGCAAGCTGCCCATGCCATATGTACTAATGCACCCTGATACATCAGAGATGCCGGCTTTTGAATTGAACAATGACAACACGCTGGGTGGTCCTTCTCCTCCTTTGTCTGGATGATACGGCATCCCTGGTTTCCAAAAAGAATTTCAAATTTAGATTCATCTGATCACAGGTCAGTTCTCCACTTAGCTACAATCCATTTTAAATGAGCTTTGGCCCAGAGAAGACGTTGGTGATTCTAGATCATTTTCAAATACGGCTTCTTCTTTGAATGATACAGTTTTAACTGGCACCTTCGGATGGCATTACGAATTGTGTTCACTGACAATGTTTTCTGGAAATATTCCTGAGCCCATTTAGTGATTTCCATCGCAGAATCATGCCTATTTGTGAGGCCGCCTAAAGGCTCGAAGATGATTTTTGGCCTTGTCCCTTACACACAGAGATTTCTCCAGATTCTCTGAATCCTTTCATTATATTATGTACTGTAAATGATGATATTTTCAACCTCTTGTCAACGCAGTATTAGGGGGATTGGTGATCCTCTGCGCATTTTTACTTCTGAGAGACACTGCAACTCTAAGATGCTCTTTTTATATGTTACTGACCTGTTTCTAGTTGACCTAATTATTTGCAAATTGTTCCTCCAGCTGTTGGGTTTTTGTACCACTAACTTAGCCTCCTATTGCCCCCGTCCCAACTTTTTTGAGACGTGTTTCTGTCATAAAATTCAAAATGAACCAATATTTTTCATGAAATAGCAAAATGTCTCACTTTAAACGTCTGATATGTTTTATATGTTCTGTTGTGAATAAAATATGAGTTTATGAGATTTCTATATCATTGCATTCTGTTGTTATTTACAATTTGCACAACTTATTGGTTGGTGATTATTGCGCATGCGTGATATAATATCCGCATGATATCACACACTTAAGCTCCCGCCTTAACAGGGAGGTGAAACAGCTGATATTTTGATAGCAAATGGGATAATAGCCATGGCCACATTCAGAGACTCCTGTGCATGCAGAGTCCAGGCTGTGAATATCTCATGGCAGTGAGTCCCACCATGACCCCCCCCCCCCCCAGTGTGACATGCAGAAGCTGACAGTGGACGAACTGAAGAGGCTCCTGTATGAAACCTTCTGTGACCATCTGACCATGAAGGACATCGAGAACATCATTATGACCGAGGAGAACCACATGGACAGCGCAGAGTGTCAGGTGGATATCGACAGTAAGCAGTCTGCCTGTTTCCGTGGCTTCCTCTCCATTTTGTTCAGGTCACACAGGACCTGCAAACATCTAGGGAAGATTCTCTCTCTGACACATTTGTCTCAGATCTCTCTCTCGCTCTCTCCCTCTCTTGCTCCCTCCCTTCCTCTCATCTTCCCTGCAGCAAGTCCAATGCAACAGGTCAAGCACACCTGTGTTCGGAAGAGTCTAATTTGTGCCTTCGCCATTGCGTTCATCATCAGCGTCATGCTCATTGCGGCCAATCAGATGTTACGCAGGGGTATGAAGTAGGAGGAACCAGGGATGGACATGTCCACATGGGGAATCCCCTCCCCCCTTTGTCTTTGTCTTTCGTCAGACGTCTCAGAGCAAGACAGCAAAAAGTAACACAGCTTAAAGAGAAGTAACCATTGCAAGGGGGCCTGAGTCTTTGGGCTTGCTGTAGCGACCTACATCCTGCCTCCTTCCAGGCAGAAAAACAAATTTTTCCTGCTTCGCTGGAAGAAAAACAGACAGATGAGTCAAAACGCAGTGATCATTTGGGACAACTATACCACGTCTGCCCACCTACACCTGCTTCTGGAGTGTCAGAGTCTAAGGGAAGTAGGCGCAAGGCAATATGGCTGGAGACAACCATTCAGTGCATGTACTGCATGAAACATCCATCCTGATGCAACTGGTGTTTTTCCATTCGTGCAAGGACAAGTATCTGTGCGTGCATAAGTTGTTATTAAATGTGCATCATAACTTCTTGTCGGTGGTGTCTGAAAACAGGGTCCAGGGGATGGTGGCATGCTTGGTTTCAGGACTAAAGATGAATTTGTGCAGAAGATGAGGATTAGGCTACACGGACTTCACATGAGGATCGTTTAATGCTACATTGAAGCTTTGCAGAATCGCAGGAAGATCTTCCTCCCGGCTGTGTGTCCTCATCATCACCAGCCGGCGTGCAGACCAGAGTGTTTGCTGCTGTTAAATTATGCATTGGAAGATGTTGGAACAAAGCCCTGTGTCTCTATGTATTACACCCCTCACCGCCCCTTTTTTGGGATGCACTGGTACCCTCCAGGGTTTCAATGATTTTGCCAGGTTGTTGTTGAGCTAAAAAAAAAAAAACCCACTCGTTTTATTATCAGGACACAAGACAAACCGAAGTGCGACAGCAGTAACAAAGCAGCCAGGAAAAGTCCCACCCTGATTCTCATTCTGGAAGCCCTATCCCC
>JAODJW010000117.1:23936460-23978204 GCA_026777045.1 Hyperopisus bebe | reverse complement strand
CAGAATACCCTGATTCAGCAATGTGAGTTGGAGCAAATACATGCGACATATTAAAGAAACATCTGAACCTTGACATCGGGAGGGCCCAGCGAAGTCAGTAGAAAATGTGATTTGATCACTCAAGCTGTCCAACAAAATTTATTTAGTTAGTACAATTTTTCCTAGCAAGTCACCCAGAAGTGATATATAATGGCTAATGGTTTGGGAACCACCAAAACAGAAGGAAGCCCAGAGTAACTGGGGAAAAACCCCTTCAAAGCATAGGACTGAGATGTCCTGGAAAATAGTGTTGATTAAAATAAAAATGGCGAACAAGTTGTAAAGAATACACAAAAAAGGCCGCATCAAGGATGTCCGCAACCACAAATGAATAATCGTGGTCAGGTGACCCAGCTGGTAAAGGCATCAGACTGAGGGTGGGCGGGGTATTCTGGATCTTCTCTGTACTTGGATCCATTTTCTACGCACTTTTACTTGTGAGATGTCTTGTCTGGAATATTAGTTCAGGGCTAGGTGGACATTGATGCTTCATGGAAACCAGAAAAAGGGCTATGTGTTTTGTCGAAAAGCATTTAGTATAAGACAGTAAGTGCAATATGGTGCAGTCCTGGAAGAATGAGCTGCGTCAACACCATAAAAATGTGGCAAAGGATGTACCTTGTCAGATGGTCAACGCCACAAGACAGCTGATAGGGGTGATCCCTCTATGGCCAGGACCTTTCCTCTGCTCAGCACAGGTCCAACAGGCAGGTCTTCACACACTCTACACACCCTGTGGAGTGTTTGAACTGTGGGCATGAGTAGGTAGACCTTTTGAAACATGGAAAGTCGAGAAGCGGGAAGTCTACTCTGCTTCCTCTTCTCTTAGATTCCTGTAGCGAAAGATAACCAGCTTATTGTGAATGTAGTGACTGGGGAAAAGCTGAAGATCTCGAAGGTACTTTGGCGGAAATCCATTTAAGGCTTGAAAAGGTGAGAATCAGTATTCTGTATTCTGCTCTAAATCTGATGACGGGGGTGGGGGGGAGGGTGACAGGGTGGTTAAGGCTTCAGGTCTCTGCATTTAGTCCCTGCTGAAGACATCTGCTCATGCATGCAGCCAGACTACAATGTTCAAGTGCGACATTATTCTGACCTTGGCTGCATTCTGCAAAATAGAATGTTTATTATTCAGTATATCTGCTGTGAGAGTAGCCCAGGAGAATGTCTGTGTATTGTTGGTTCCTCACAATCTCGCCATGGAAACTTGTTAGATAAACAGTGTACCCAAAAATAAGGTTCAGGAAGGTGAAGACAGTTGGGTGCCGACACCCAGACAAGCAGGGAAAGCATTGTCAATTACTAAAAATCGCTCCTTTTCGATTCCCAGATCCTAAGCATTCCGTAGTCAGCGTTCCATTCAACCTATACAACGACACACATTTTCACTTTCACGCCCAAGTGAAATCTCATGTCTGTCCATGGGCCTAGAACCAAAAATCCTCCCTAGTAATTTGTCACACACATAAGAAGATTATTTTGTGTGGGTCTTGTGGTTTTCCAAAATAATGAAACAAAGACCATATGGGAGTACTGGCATGGCTCAGTACTGCAGACAAGGGAGTCAGACACTGCAGTCGTACCACTACTACTACTAACAATAATAACAATAATATTATAAATAATAATAATTAAATCAGAAGAGCACTTTGTTTAATTTTCCAGGTTATTTCTTGAGCTGATATTTTGCTTCACGCCTGTTCATCAGTCCTCACTAGGATTCATTATGAAAAGCAGACAGAATGGGAAGGCTAATGATGTGACCACCATTGAGCATTTCAGCTGGTAATAACCTAGCAGCGAAGAGGTCAGACTGGTTTAACTGGGGTGGGGGATCAGGACAGAAGGTGTTTCTGATAGACAAATGTAAATAACACTGACTAAATTATATTTTACCAATAATCAAGATAGAAATTAGTCTGTTCCTCTCAACTTTGAGGTCTCTGTTCCTTTGAATTAAATATGCAAATTGAAGGTATATTGCAAAAAAGTATAGTAAATTACACCATCGTAAACAAAGTCATATGCTGTTTTGAGGCCAGAGGTTGGTTAACACATCATTGGCCTCTGTTTCCAAAGCTGAGTTCTGTAGTAAAAAAAAGGCATTTTAACATATCATGTTGAACAATGTTTAGTTTTAATCTTGATGTGATTATATTTTTTTAATTGGGGAATGGGTGCAAATATATATATATATATATAGATATATACATGGTTTATATATATATATATATAGATATATACATTGTTTATTTATATATATATATATATAACATTTAAATTATTATAAAATATATGAATATCTGTTGTCTAATACTGTTTGTTAATTAATATGAAGTTATTATATTTAAAAATACATATGTGTTTGTATTGCACTAAAAATGTAGTGAATTTCTCCTTCAGGGTCATTTTCCACATTATTGTGAAACTATATTCTGGAAGATTTATTTCTTATATGAAAAATAAAAACCGAGTGTAATTTTCATAAATTAAATATCTATTTTTTTCTTTTTTTTCCTTTTTACAGAGGTTCTTAAAGTACAGCTATTATGACAGTACTTTTTTACGTAACAATAGCATCGAATCAACTGGAAACTAATGGTGTGAATTTGTTCAGTTGAGGAATTGTTGCATTTTACTCCGTTCATGTTTCTTATAATTTTGTGTTTAATTCATATCCTATTCATTTTACACGTCTCCACATTGGACGTCATTTGTGGAAAAACAAGTCTTACTGTGTACAAATATTATATAGAACCAATGATATGTGTATGTTGCATTATGAAAAGATATTTTCCTTTTATATGTGGAAATTGGTTATGGAATGTTGATAATGTACTTCAGATATATGTCAGTTTATATGTTACACAATCATATGTGTTTGAGCACACCTGTAAGATACTGTATTGCCAACAATAAAAAAATGAACATAAAAAATCACTGGCTTAAAATGGTGTGTTACATTTCACAGATAAAACTAACCTGGGCTCTTTTACCACAAATGTCTCCTTGTCCGCGCATCTCAGGAGTCCCTGTGCCCGTTTTCTGGGTTTATTTCAGCCCATCTTCCATTTACCTGCCGTTTCCGTGGTTACTATGACATGCGCATGCCTGAATGGCTGACAGTGACATCCAGTACAGACCTCCCCCGCCAGCGTTCACGGCTGGCCACATCTGGGGAATCGCTGGCTCTCTGAGGGGGGGTTCCCGTGGTTGAGCTTCACATCTGTAGCAGTCCTTCAAAAAGCCATCTGGGGGGCACCTCCCTCTGCCATCCTGCACCCCTTATACCCCAGCGCCTCCCACTGCCACCCTAGTCTGTCTGTTGATTTAATTCTCACCGGAGGACACGTCGACTGCTTTGAACTGAAAAGACATCATTAGCAGGCTCTGTGTATCCAGCAAATAGATTTAGGGAGGGGTTGGGGGGGAGGCTGTTCCAGATTTCACTCAGTTTAATGATGGAGTGCTCTCTCATTTTTTTTTTTTAAACAATAGGCATAGGGACAGAGGTTACGCGCCGCAATGCAAACAGATACTGGCATCATAATAAATTCTGAGGGCTGTTTATATCCCAAGAGAATACGACGCTTCTCTCTCCTTGTCTGAATCTGCAACTTAATCATGGAAGGGCGGCGTTTCAGGAAGTTCATTGTGTGTCTTTGGCAGATTTTGCAACAGCAACATTTTAATAAGTAGGCAGACTATCTAGGTCACCCAAAATGCTTCTGTGAGAATCACAGATGCTATGCGGAATGTCTGTACCTTGTAAAATCATATCAGCTCTGTCGTTTTTTTTAACCTACACTTCACATTCAATGGCCATGTGCAATCTGTCATCTTTATGTCAACGGAATGCAAGGCTCATTTGGCAGAAATTAAATCAATATCCCCCAGAGGAGATCAAACATATTGATTAGCTATGATTTTCTAGATCTTCTTTTTAAAGTTATATACACAATACATTATATTCACATTCATTTTATAATCAATTACAATAATCTTGCTTATTAATAGACAACATAGAGAAAATGTTGCCGTGTCTTCTCTCATCAAAGCTGAAGTTTAATATACATATTAAATATTACATGGACACCACATTGGGTTGGCAGAATATCACTTTTTACTGTCTGTGAAGTTATAAAGATACATGCAACGCATGCAGTCACAGTGTAGCATGTTCAGCTGATCCACCCACCAGCTGCAACCCATGTGTGAAAAACGGTGAAACAGATTTATGCTGAGGGCTGGCACATGACATGACACTATTTGTGTAATGTGGTGCTATATTCATCATATAAAATCAATCAACAAATGAACAAATAAAATAATTTCACTGTGGGTGTTCAATACAAAAATGCTTTATAATTGAAATTTCAGTTTGTTGCAACATTAAGTTGTAACTTTGCTTATTCACATATTGGGCAATTTGCAGTAACCAGATAAACACATTACTGTATTCAGTTTTGGTTGGTTGTAACATTACATGCTGTAATGATTATGATCTAATGAGCTTCTCTAATGATTCCTATTAAAGGTGCGTTCAATAACCATGGAGGGAACGCCATAAATTAAGTAACAATTTATTAATTGTTTATTAAGTATTTTGAACTTTAAACTGTAGCATTTCACTTGCTTTTTGTGGTAATATGATTAAAAGTAGTGCTTGTCTCTTTCTTCCTGTTACTGTGAACTTGTCTGTCTCACCACACTTCTGAATTACCCAGTTTGGTATCTCCCATCAATAAAAAGCCATATCTGACAGGTAAGACTCATTAAGTCGGTAATTTTCACTAATGAGACATCATTAACATCCGTGCATGTAAGCAGGTGCCACATAGGGGAACTCATCAGCTAGCTGGTTTGTGCCAAAAACAAACTCAACCACAGATAAATGCCTGAACATCTCACTTGCTCTCAGACTATCTTGTAGGTACCAATGAATTTACTACTGTTTGATAGCTCTTCCACTTTATAAGCTGTTAAATCAGTGGAAACCTTATCGGCCTAATTAAGTCACACCAACAGAAAGTTTGGTAACACTGTACTTAAGGCCATATTTTTAGTAATTTATAAACACATTCATACTGCCTTATAAAGTGTTAATACAACATTATAAACATGGCTATAACTATTTATATAAAGGTATAACACATTATAGCCATGTTTATTATGCATTATGACTGCCTTATGAAGCTCTCATCTATAATGCACTATAGATTCCTTTATAATGGAATACAAACCACCCCTAAAAACATGGCCTTAAGTAAATTGTTACTGAAATTCTTTATATTATGCCTGTTTAGCTACATTATTTTGGGATGTTAGAATCATGTCAATTGTCTTTTGGGCCAGTTAACACTCTTAGCACTCTGTGTAACGCGGCCCCTCTACGCTCTTCAGTTTGACAGTTCATCCATTGACGTCAGTGGTGGATCCTGGCAAGGGCAAGATGGGAAAATGTCCAGGGAGGCATTTTCTGAGGGGGCACTGACTTGGGGAAACTGCTGGCACTTTAACAGTAACCAGGGGCATATCTAGAAATCGTGGTCCTCAAGCGCCATGCTGGAGAAAACAGGTCAAATCCAGTTTATAGTGGTAGCTGATTTTAGATGGTCTGAGATGGTCTTAGATGGTCATATTCCAGTTCTTGCTGCTCTTTGATGGTTTAGCTAGGTGAGTTACTAGTTGGTCACACTGGTATGACCAATTAGACCAGTTAGAATGCCCATCATAAGCTGGTATGACCAGCTCAACCATCAAGCTATCTTACGAAATCATACCTTAAGCTGGCGAACTAGTTTAACCAGCTTAAGCCAGTAAAGCTATTTTTTTCAGCAAGTCACTGCCCCCCTCACCCCCTCCACTAACAACCTTTACCATCGCTACCTGAAGCTGACAACTATTTGCCGTCACTGACCTCCCCCCCCACCAAATTCACTACCCAGTTGCACCCTGTTCCCTGGTGGGTAGCATGAAGCTATCCTAGGGTAGCCCATGCACTTTGACCCCTACTGATCGTCATAGTCAGATATCTGTCATTGCTATGCCGTGGTATTTTGTACGCTGGCTTTGTGTATATCTGCATCTTCTGCACTGACAGCTACCAAAAAAATACCCTGAAAAGGACTCTACTTTCCAAAAGGAAGCGATGATTGCCAAAGGCATGTCATCCACAAAGCAGGTCTTGCCATCAACCCACACACCATTTCCCGACTTTTTCTTCGAAACCATGTTCTGACTATTCCAAAGATTTATCAACCGCACAGAATTTGCTGAGAGATCTGCAGGTCTGTCTAACCCTCCGTATATTTTTTTTCCCCTATGAAATAAAGTTGCGGATGCCTGCAGGGAGGAATCTGAAATAGGCTTTTGAGATTAATAGACATCTTATTATTTTTCACCTTTTGTTCTTATGAAATAAATGCTAGCAGTTTTTGGCTTGAATACAGCAGAGCCTGTGAGATTTCACGCATAGGAATTAGGATTTTAAATAGATTTTTAAATGAATCACTAGGCGATTGTTAGCTTCTGTTTTGGCAGACACATTTTATCACTTAATTCCCTTAACACTTATCATTCCTTTGTTGTAACCAAGGAGTTTAGCTGATCGCACATAGATGTTAGACCGGGCTTCACATTGCATTGCATGGTGTCCATAATGCATTGCTTACACACCTTCTCTGCATACTTTTTGCCATGAATAAACATTTCTTGGAATCACATGCTTGTTGCAACTTTAGCTTGAGCTAACATAGCTTTGCCGTTTATTCTTGCATCTTGCTATTATTCTGATCTTTCCATGTTATTCTGCAGGTGTCTAAGTTACATGCTTTGTATTACTTTAGACTTGTGTGCCCTTAGCTAGCTGCTTGCGCTGTTACTTCGGGAAGGACATATTGCTGTCTATTCGCAACGACAGCTGAGAAAAGCAGAGTTCCTGCAAATTGTTTTTGCGTGATATAACCTAGAATCAGACAGAGAGACCACTCCCCCACCACAAAAAACACAAAGTAAATCTGAAATCTCATTTTCTTTCCATTAACCTGTTCGTCAGTTGCTGCTCTGCTATTGAAAAAGGCAAATACTACATCAGCCTCCTATACCCAAAGAAATTAATATTTGTAGAGTCAAATATTCCCAATTTTTTCAACCCGAGTTTCCCTTATCATTCTGTATAACTTAATTCCAGGCACAGATCTTTGCCTCATAAATTCCCTGCCTTTATCTTCTTGGGTATTCGTCATTTTTACATTCCGCCATAGCAGACATTATAAAGTATCCTCACAAGCATATGTCCTATTGAGCTCTAACCCACTCAGTTCCTCTTACAGTAAATCTCTTAGCAGGGCAGTAGATTGAAAAATCTATTCACACGCAATGCACAGGTGCTCAGATCAGATACTGCCTGGAGCGAATTGATTTTGTTTTTGAGTGGGGAATAGGGTTCTCTTTTTCTAAAGAACAGGACAAAGCAGGTGTCTGAAAGGACCTCCGCTTCATCTCTCCCGGACACCGATCGAGACTTCTGGCTGTCACGCCATCATTTCCTGGATAACAATGCCCATTTCAGGGCCAAGCAGCAGTAGTCTCATCTGTTATTGTTCACCAGGTCGCGCATTTACTAGTCTTATTGTCCTGACAGAATTTTCCTCTCAAATTCAAGGGGTGTAAAATGAACGGAGGTGGCTTTAGGAAGGATACTTCTTGGTTTTCTTCC
Source organism: Hyperopisus bebe (assembly GCA_026777045.1). NCBI lineage: Eukaryota > Metazoa > Chordata > Actinopteri > Osteoglossiformes > Mormyridae > Hyperopisus > Hyperopisus bebe. The sequence continues at coordinate 23,970,445 of JAODJW010000117.1, read as the reverse complement.
CAGAACTTTCAGATGAGCCTTCCCTCATTTGATTACAACCCCCCCCCCCATCCCTGTCATCATTGCTGCGTTGGGGAAGAAGTGGGACCCTTGGCATGGACAGGAGACTCTTCAAAGTCTTTCCGGATGTGATCGGACCCATTCTGTCATAAGTCAGTCAGCAGTTTGAGATGTCTGCCATCAGTGACAAGCCTGGTACTCACTGAAGAAAAAGTGAGGAACTCTACAGCCCCTTGGGATCAAATGTCAGATGATGTATCACACAATAGCCTGGTTTTGTGTCTGTGAAGTTCACATCTGCGATGTTCTAAAACCACAGACTGTGAGCCCATGTCAGTAAATGACACTCTGTCAGAAAGACGGGGTGGCGGAGAAGGTTATATGGGTGAGGCCCCCTTGACCAGGGACCAGACAACCTAAAAAAAAATCATTTTCTCCTGAATATGGCACATTTGGTCTAAGCTTTGAAATAATGTCAATCTATGAAAAATGATTGTTGAAGAGGTTAAAATAGAGGGCAGCTAGTTGTTATTAAAAAAATCAGATTCATATAGAGATATTTGTATTTTGTAATGCGCTGCATAAATCCATCTTGCTATTGATGTTTTTCTCTTTATAGATTAGTGAAAACCAGCATATTTGATATTCATTTTACAAGAAACATTTAAAAAATCCTACTGAAGTTTGACCCATCTCTGCTTCTATGACACGGTCTTCCCCTGCCTTCTGAGCAGTGCTCTGGGATCGTGGCAGCCAAAGTGGCAGGGGTGTATGTCAGAGGTGACCCTCACCATCCTTCGCCTGTTAATTAATCTTCTGACGCCCACCGGAGGCGCGGCCAGTGCAAACGATGATGAATGGGCGCTGCCTGTCCACAAGGTGCCATCCCATTGGCCGGTGAAAATGGAGGCCGGGGAGGGGCACCACAACCCGCGGACGGATCAAGCTTCCGTGCTCTGAGCATTAACAGTCACAGACGGTCCCATCCCAGCAAGCTGATTAAACATCAGACCTTTTCTCAATCTCAAGATAAATGGACATGATTTCAGCCATGTCTCAAGTTAATTGGAGCTTCTTGGTGCCCTGCCTTTCCTCGTTAATCTAAAACACAATTCAATCAACCGCCGCACTTTCATCAGTTTCATTATCATATTCCTCATTTAGCGAATGTATTTTACATTTAAACGGTATGTAATTGTTTGGGTTTCAAATGTTTTGTGAAATGCCACATAGTCACTCACATCACAAACATGAGTCACATAACATGGTAGTTATGAGGGTAAGCTGGCTCTTGGGTGCCAAACAGGCTCATGCAGGTTTTACTTGCGCAAAAATGTTGAGGGCAGAACAAAAAAAAAAAAACATTGGTTCAGAGAGATAACCAATCAGATTATAGAGGAGGTGGGTCCAGCGACTAAAAGAGGAGGGACCAAGATATCTGATTGGTTGGTCCTGCCCCCTCTAGTTGCTTGGACCCACCTCCTCTACAATCTGATTGGTTATCTCTGTGATCCAATCATTTTCCGCTCTGCCCTCAGAACATTTTTGTGTAAGGGAAATTCCCATGAGCGTCAAGCAGCTGCAGTAATAGACAATGGTTGACACACACTGGAGTGTGATGGCTTTGGCCCCCAGCAGGTGGAGCTGTAACAAGCCCAAGGCACTAGCATCATTACTTGATTGCTGCCACTTCTCTGTCAGCTGTTCATTTACTATAAAGGTAAGTGTTTACGGCTATTCGCTGTTCCTTCTGGGAGGGTTAACATCTGAAATTACTTCTGGAGTCATCAGGAGCCGTCACTGTATTCAAGTCCAAGAATGATCTGCTGTTTTGCTGTCATGTGACCCTCGCTGCCCATTTTATAGGCTGCCACTGGCCAAGGGGTACGGCCACGTATCAGCGCCTGCGTCTCCGTGGGGACAATAATCTCTCATTAAGGATAAAGACTGCTCTATTTTCAGATCGTCTGCAATTAAAGCGCCCGGCAGTTGCGTCACGTGACTCTTTTGATCGTGGCTCTGCTTGTAAACCAAAATCTGTGCCGATGTGGATTATGTAACTCCCTGGAGAGTCGGGCACATTAAACAGGCCTTCGTCAATTTTTCTGGCATCTGATTTGGGTCAGACCCAAGACCAGGAAAAATAAATGTGCCTTGGTACGTGACACATTGAGATTTCATTCAAAATATGGTGTAAACAGTTAGCTAATCTCCTGTGGTTTGTTCTTACTTAACTGTTGCATAACCACTCTTCAAAGGTAGCTGGGGATCTCATTATATTATTTACCAGGTCCTTCCACCCAACTCACTGAGAGCCTCACTTGCTGGGTATGAATTATGTGATATTTTTGTACCTAAAATTTCTTCCCTAAGCTGTATTTTTATTATTTTCTAAAGTGGCTATCTATCATGTTGTTTCATTCCAGTCTTTACTGATTCATGAGCACGTATATCCAGTGTTTACATAAATGTTTCTGTATCAGCATCATTGAAGCTGTCACAAGCTTACACCCCCATGGATGGGGCAGCAGGGAAATTGGTGGTTGTGTGCGGGGGCCCCAAATTAGCACTGGAGAGGAGGCAGGTGGTCGGCCCTTGATTCATTGCCCCACCTCCCAAAAGGGAGATGAGTTCCTGGGATACCACTCTTACTTTGATCATGTGTGAATCTGATAGCATGCTCTCAGAAGCCAGGCAGGTGTTCCAGCAGATGTTCTCATGTTACCATCAAAACAGACCTCATTCTGGAAGGTTCTCCAACTCCTGCAGCTCCCCTAGGGTAACTGGTATTATCCAGGAAACAGGAGGTGCAGGGGTACTGCATCGCCAAGGAAACGCCATCCTTTCTCCCCAGAGCCCTGTACCTCCATCTCCCTGCCACAATCCCATCTTGATTTTAGCATCCCAGTCCTAGCAGCAACAAGCCTGCATTCTCACACCTCACCCAGACATCAGCTTGTGGCATTGAGTGCCATTAAAGGTCATGCTGAAAGCTACCAGGTTTTTTATTATCAGTCAATGGGCTTGGATGCTCTAAATGGGCTAATTTGGCTTAGGCGGCCCAGAGATCAAGTCCAGGCTTTTTAAGCTTTGAGCAAGAAGGTGCTTTTTAAATTACACTGGATAATTTCATTGGAATAGCTACAACCAATTCTCCAGCAGGGACATAGCCAATGTTACAGATAATCCTGATCCATCCTTAAGCTGAGCGGGATGAATATATCACTGAGCTCCCACCCCTGTGCATTTTATGTCTGTCCTGCACAATAGAGATTCAAACAAGCCGACAGCTCCAGTTCTCACAGTCAATAGAACTGCATTGCAGCCAACCACTGACTGTGACCCCCACCATTCTGGATGGAGGAATAGCAGTCCACCTTTCAGATCACAAGAACAGGCCTGGAATATCCACACTTGTTTTCTTTGATTCTTTCCTCCACTACAGTTTCAATTCCAAATTATATTCTTTCTTCCGCCTCAAAGCTATCTGGACAAACGACTGTTTCCAGAGATAACATGGGATCATTCCAACATGATCTCCGTGTTCCCAAGCAAGTAGCAAGAAGAACGGCCACACAGATCCCACACAGGAATTCACAGGGGTGAAATAAAAATTCAGGCATCCCCAGTGGCCCTCAAACGATTCTGATGGCAAGTCATTTTCACCCATCCCAACTCAATGCCTGTCAGCATTTCTCTGCCATTCCGATCCGGGAACTTGATTTCCCCAGAGGACACTTCTGAAAAATTCACTTACTGCTCTTAAAGGGGCGAGTCCGAAACGGTAAAATTAGTTTCCGCCTCAAACAGCATACAGTATGCAGTGCTCCACTGGCTCTCTGCATTCACATGGCCCCCCAAACACACGGATCTCCACCTCAGTTCCACAGGTCTGACCTAGATACTTCAGATACCATCTTTCGAACCGCGATTGTCGATTGTAATGTGACAGCGTCGGGAGTAGAGTCCGTTAATTCAGTTATACCCTTTTCACAAAAGTTATGGAGATGGATCTTGATGATTTACGGCTGAGGCCAAACTGTGCTGCCTGACTCATTCTGAGGAGTGACATTCTCGATCTTCGCTAAACAAAAACCAAAGATTGGTCACAGGGGAACAGAAACGTTTTACAATGTGTGATTAGGATAAAGCCCAGTGCACAAATTTGCTGGACTGGACGGCGCATGGTGGATCGACGGGAGGCACTTCCGCCTCAGAGCCGCCCCGCTCCGCGTATGTGCGCAATTTGGGGATCCCTCAGGTTCCTCCTACAGTTAGGCGAAGCGGCGTTTCTAAACTGCCCTAATTATGTCAGTCCGCGCCCAGTCGCAGATTGGCATCCTACCCAGCATGTGCCCCTGCCTTATGCCCTTGCTGGGATAGCCTCCAAATTTCCCTGCATGGCTATGCAACATGAACACCACATTTAAAGACATAAATCACCCCCCGTGAAAAAAAAAAAACATCAAGGGATCCGCCAACTTACACACTATCAAGCAGCATTCCATCGCATACATGTCCGAGTCTCATAGTAAATACACACCTGAAAGAAGTGGATGTGCTAGGACGTTAGCAGGTGTATCGCTAGGTTCAAAAGCAGAATGGGCAGCGCTGCCAGCCTTACATATACACAAGGTAGCCGTCTAAATCTACCGCGTAATACAGCACACATATAGCATTGTATACGTGATGGACAGCCACAATGAGCAAATATGATGCAGATACAGTACCTGTACTGTGCTGTCGCGTTACATCAAAAGCAACTTACTGTAATGAGCAAATACAATATTTGCCCGCAGCTTCAGGTGCCATCTTCCTTCTCAGCTCCTATTGTTGCCTCGTGGATCTTTTGAATTTGTAGTGCAGTTTGTTAAAGTGCAATCTCTTACTATAAAGTGTTGTGAATATAGCAAAAAATAACACAAATATAAAGAGTATTATATGTATAGTACAGTACCATACCTAATGTCTTGCCTCTCCCCTGTAACTATCGAAACACGCCCAAATTGATTCTCGTCTGATGGTTCCGGTCCCAAATGCGGATGCAAATCAATGGATACCTGCATATTTATAAACACAATTTAACGCTACAGGGCAATACACAACACTGTCAAATGCAGAATTAAAACAGCTAAAAAAAAAAAAAAAAAAAGTGTACGCATTATAAACAATTTCAAACCAGAAGCCTGGAAACAATGCAAAACTTTATTTAAAAGACGCACAGTGTTGATCTGTTGGACAGACTGTCATCATGCGTGGATTTTCCAAAAGGTCATGCTACTTTTCATTTATCAGGCCTTGCTACACTAGGTAGCTCAAAACATTCCACTTCCTGTTCAGGCACTTTCATCTTCAGTGCAACTACCCACAATGCCCCACATGCCACTTTCTCCTTCCCCCATCCTTAAACTTATTCCTTGTTTCCTTGGGGAAACCTCTTTTCCATGCTAATCCTAGCATCAAATGTTACCTTCCCCTCCCTCATAGGGAAAAAGATGATATGGAATATTTCGACGCTTTGGGAAAAAAAAAAAACAGCAAACTCTATATAAAGGAATCGGTTTCTCTGGTTGAACCCCACCACATTCTCAGGAAAAGAAAATAAACATATTTTAGGCATTCGCATGGCTAAAAGTAATACCGATTATGCACATCAGATTAAACGCCGTGAACACCTGTTAGTGTAGTTTAAGAAAGAGGACCCACAGAGGGAGCAACGATGCCCTGTGGTTAAGCTGCCTGTTTGGAGAGGAAACCTCGCCTGGCTTTCACAGGTGTGAATAATTCACCGACTGCGCCACCTTTCCGTCAGCGGCTCGTTTTTACTATCATCAGACAGGTGCGATCTTCCGCTCAAATTAGCGGCTAAATTGAGTCAAGACTGAAATGGTGGATCCCACAGTGTGCCTTTAGCTGCTGGTCCTGTGGTCCCGCTGTGACTCCTAACTGATTAGAGGCCAGCAAACAAAGAGGGAGACTTAACCCCATTCCGTTTGAGGCACATTCTTCCATCCACCAGGGGGTGGTGGCAGGAGAGAGACCGGGAGGTCCGGTATGGAGAGAAAATGGGGAGGAACGTCGCTCCCCGTGGCAGCTTCTTCCTCCTCCTCTTTCAGAATGCTTCAAGGGACAGAAAAGGAGAAAAGGAAAAGTAGAGGTCACACAAAGATCAGAGTGGCAGAGAGTATCAGAAGTACGGTAGAAAGCTAGACGTCGCCCGCTAACAGGTACTGTGTCACCATGGCATCCTGTTTACCTGCCACTGTCCAGTGCTGCCTTCCTCTTCTCTCGCCTGCTCAACCAGTCATCCACATTCCGCTCAGGAGATTCCCGGGCAGCATCTGGGTCCTCCTTCCTCTGCCTTTCAGCTGAAAACGAGAAAATGTCCATAATCTGCAAGTTCAATTCTCTAACACACTATCAACATAACTAACTGCAGTTTATGGACACCAGCTAGACTCACTGCATGTGAAGTAAGTAAGGTTGGTAAGAGGTGGAAAATTTCTGGAAACTTTCCATTCCATGGGAAGTTGAGCTGGGGAATTTTGGAAATATTCCAAGCTGGAAACTTTCCATGGGAATCAACGAGAAAATTCCCAGCATTTTGCAACCCCAGAAGTATGTAACCTAAACTCCTGAATCCACAGAAGGGTACAAAAAGTATAAAAGAGGGTAAAACTACAATAAGAAATCAGCATAAACAGAGGCAAAGAGGCACTCGCCCACCAAGCTCAGATCTTTTTCTCAGCTGTAAGATCACACATCTCAGAGCTCAACTGGGTCAGACAACATCCACTGCATCTCCTGCCATTACATGTTTCTCATCTCTGTCGCAATGCAGTCATTTGCTTTTATAATTTGTGCCATATTTCTTCCTTATCTTCCACCCTGCGTGCCACCAGCTGCAGAAGGCACTCGGCAGACTTAATTGAATATTGATGGCTGTCTGAGTGACACGCCTACTTCTTTACCAGTTTTATGCTGCCGTAATGCATTCGTTAACAGCATGAACCCACCTGGACATTATCCCCAGGAGGCACAGGTATTAAGAACACAGACACACTTGTCTTCAGACATCTAAATAGCTATTGTTGATTTAGCCTGCATCTTTTACGCTTGTGTGTGCACCCCACAGGTCGTATAGAGTACTCCAAAGGATAGACCGCAAACAAGGAAAACTCTGTTTTCACGCGGACCTTGTTAATAAATGTAGTTCAATCCACAAGCGCCCCCTGGTGGGCATTCACTCACCTTCAATCTGCCGCTTGAGGTCGTCGATGTCCTTTTTTGTCATGTGGGAAAATCTGCAGCTAGAGCCAAAGACACATTGGCCTGAAATGATCAGAGATTTGTAGTTAAACATTAGTTAACATTTAGACTAATTTTACTATTAGCATTTTCTAGCCTTTTTAGCGAGTAGCAATGTCAGTTAAACTCACCGCTAGAATAGCTGGTGAGGCCTGTGAGGCACTTAACCTGAACTTCTTAGGCAAAAATGTAAAAACGAGCAGATATGTAGTACATTACATAATTTTAGCTAAGCACGATATAGAGAAATGCATTTCTCATACTTACCTGTCTGGATGAATTTCCTGCAGGGCTTCTTAGTTTGTTCTTCCGCCAAGATGGCAGCAGCATCTATAACATCATTCAATCTGTTACACTGGTTACAGTGTATTACATTTACAAAACTTCAATAAACAGAATTAATGCAATACAATATTTATTTAAGGCATATAGGCCATTGGCACCACTAAAAATGCACGCGAAAAAAAGAACTTAGTGATCAGTGGAAGACGCATTTCAATGCAGTCATACGTCTGTTACTGACGATGATCCTTATGTCAGCTATTAAACAGCATCCCTGAACAAAAGGCTGTGGGAACAATTTAACTGCAATACAGGTGCACATCACTCCGAAATAAATGTCTCAAGGAACGCGCCTCTAAAATTGTCGAACCAAGCCTTTTTGGATCTATGGTGCTGAACGCCGTTCAGATGCTTTTTTCGGTTGTGCATATTGTCTTGGAAGGATCGGTCACAGTAGTCGCAGTAATACCGCTTCCCCATGACTGCGCCACAGCTGTGCTACGGCGTAACCCTGCAAGAGAAAAATCATCAGTAGCTGGACTCTTCAGGAGCTGCGTGTGCGGTACGAGCCTCACAGCATGTCTGAAAAGAGTAGTTATTAGTTTGGTTTTGCCTTTGCAAGATTATTTTATAGTCATCAGATAATATTTCTTACTTATGTGCGATTGATTAGGTCAGCAACAAGCTCATTCATAATCCGCTTTGTTTGCACAACTATACAAATGACGTGAACTTCATTAGGCATATGGCTAGTGATATACTCCTCATGTGATTCGGCAACGGAACCCATAGAGAATGAACGGCAAGTGATTCTTACGCACTTGTTGTAAGTCGATCTTTCTTCAGATTACGATACGGATATTATGAATTAACTGCTTAGTTGACTGACTTATTGATCTAAACAGAGCATACTAGGTGACCTTAAGAACACAAGATTATAATTAAGAACTTCCAGTTTCTTCTTCCTCATTGATTTTAGGTCTCTTAAATTCACAGAAACTTGCATTACCGCCGCCTACAGTGTAGGAGTATAAAATCTACCTATTAACGACGTCGCGTTAATATGTCGTCACGGTGAATATGACATAATTTCCTCGCTGCCTGTACCTTCGTTTCCGGTCTGTGCGGAACTCTAGCAATCAATCATGGCGCTTTCCCAGAGCGTGTACAATTTGCTCTTCAGGAGGACCTCAACCTTCGCCGTAACCATCATGGTGGGAGCCGTCCTCTTCGAGCGGGTATTTGACCAAGGCGGAGACACCATTTTCGAACAGTTGAATCGCGGGGTGAGTGTTTGGATTGAGCCCGTCCCGGTTGACCTCTGTGTTGTCCGGCTAGCCGGCTAATTGGTAAAATGCCGAATGACCCAGTGAGACCGAATGTTGTATTCATGTGGCTTTATCTTTCAGAAACTGTGGAAGCACATCAAGCACAACTACGAGAGCAAGGACGAGTAGTAATTCGGGCTCGGACGCCACAGCTGGAGAGCCGCGGCTCCAGCATCCCGTCGCCATTGTCATCATCTTCTCGGACGTGATCTTCCACCGGCGGGTTTCCATGATCCAGGAGTTGGATAGAAGGTTTAAAGACTTAAACGGAATACATGTACATTTGGCGTTATTAAGATTCAGATACAGCCATCGTTTGACGTCCCACTCTGTCATGTAATTTATCATCAATTATTACGTTTTTAATGGAATTCCAAGATATTTTCTGCCATCCGTTTCCTCATTTCCGTAAACAGAAGCGGTACAATTTTGCTCACTTCTGGCTCTGACACGTAGATCATCTCTGCTGATCGTTTACTCTAATAAAGGTGACGAATGTTGCTGCACATTGGTTTATGCTTGTGGACAACTTATAACTTCATTATATCATGCCGATTAATTCAAATGAAGTTTCCGTATTTAATGATTGGGGCCGCTTAGTTCACATTTATCTTCAGATTGTTTGTAATAGCCTTTAAGAATTATGCAACCGAGACCGCCTTGCATAAACGCTCGGGTTTCTAACCGTATAAAAGAGTTACTTCTCGTTGTTGGGCGCGTTTTTGTTACTTTGGAGCGATTTCTCAGCATAGACTTTCCACAGTAATACTTAGCGCCGAACTGAAGTGCCAGAGAATGCAAATGTTTAGATAATTTCGGGTATATGCGGTGAAATGCTTAACTGATTTTTCTTAATCATTCTTGTGGGCGTATTATAATTACATTGATTGGAGGCTCTGCTTACCTTAGGAAAAACGTTGATTTTCCTGTGGTATAATTTCCATTTACCACCGTTAGGAGAAAGACCAATACCAGCTACCCAGGAGCTGTGCATTCAGTCACAACCGATCGTTGCCCTACCTGCAGATCGAGTCTAAATAAATATTTATTTCGAGAGGTCAGTAAGTCAACCAACTCTAGTACTTTGTAGTCCATCGTAATCCATTGTCATGGGAAAGGCATTGTTTACAAAACCAAACGGTCAGGCAACCAAATGGATTCTCAATAGAATAGAATACACAAGTTTATGCCACGATACTCATGACCACTACCATCTTCAGCTTGCAAGACTTTTGCGGGGTATTCAGATGTACAGTAACACTGGATTTTCTGTATATCCTTCACCCGCCACAATGATAGCTGTTTTAGGTCCTGTATAAGTCGGAGTGAGACAGTGTTGACACGAATATACAGAATAAAAAGTAAAATGGCTAATAAGTATCCTGACTTACTTAAATGCATCCTTCCATTTTCTGAAACCGCTTATCCTATTCACGGTCGCGGGGGGTCCGGAGTCCATCGGTGCCAGGATGGGAACAACCCGGGATGGGGCGCCAACCCAGCGCAGAACACACCCACATACGCAGGAAATCGGTTGTATGATGAGTTAAACTATGATGTTTAAATATCTCAAAAACAAAGACTAGTTTTTAGTAAATTCACGTGGTTTCTCCGTGGTCACAAAACATGTTTGTGACCACAATGAACTATTTCGCGATGGATTCTTTTTTTTTTTTTTTTTGTCAGGCAATAATCAACAGCGAACGGCGTGGGTTTCAAGAGCCATATGGCCGGGACTTCTGACGTCTGAAAATCATTGCTGTTTTCCGTTTTTCCCCGTAGTGGTCCATTCTGTAATTCTGTAAGGCTCCGCGAGGAGGCGATAGAGTGCACAAAAAATAGACTTCGAAATCAATCGAAGATCACGCAGCATGCAAGGAACTGTCATTCCCAGAGAGGCACTCCTAACAGTAATAACAAAAGTCTTTATGCATATTGCACGCACATTAAATCGTTTAGAAGGTAGTGTTGATAAAATATAGTCCTAATGTATAAATAAATAAATAAATTGCCTATACTTGCAAGACAAGGCAGTGAATTAGGCTTTAATTTACTCAGTTGACTCTGCACTGTTAGGGTTTTGGGAAAGCAAGGATGAATGCCATAACTGATTTCTATATTCACTGCAAATCTAGCTCCACAGGTTTGTCTGTCTTCACATAAGTGATACGTCTACTAAGTGAAACTGAAAACAACTCTAAAGGTTCTGTATATACGACCCGAAAGCTAAAAAAGAGAGAGAATTGTGCTTGTATAACATAATAAACCAGAACTCAATTTCTGCGACAGAACACCCATAGTAAGAATTTGTTGAATAATAATAAAAATGAAACAATACTCTACTGGTTTGTCATGCAGAAGAACACGCAGAATTGGGACTGGTTTAGGAACTGCCAAAATGACCTCTAAAAGACCAAAGAATCTGGCCATCCGAAAGTGTAACTGAACCCACAACCTCCTGGTATGTCACGCCATGGTGAGAGTAAAAATTCACACGTCCTTCACACAAAGATAATCATCTTCACTTTCTGGAACTCTCATCATAGTAAAAAATATATATTCTCCATCTGCTTTTAAAAATATTGATGCTGATATTTCCATACTAGACAGAAGGAAATAAAACCATACAGATTCATATTTCTTTTCATCTCACAGGGGTTTTGTAACATTGCTTTGGTAATGAGATGGATGCAGTTTCAATTGGTTTCTCAACTGCTGGAATGTACAGCTGTCTCAGACACAACATCTCTGTTAATACCAGTTTGCTGTCATACATCCTTATCTGTGGCTAAATTGATAATCATCAAAAGACTGCTGTAGTATTTCAGATTGGTCACATAGGAGGGTTCATGGTCTAAGGCAGAATTTTACATTTTTGAGTGCTGAAAACATTCACCAGTCATGAAAACACCCCATGCTTTTATTACTGTAATATCCCATGCCTTTTGTAGGCTTTATTTAACTACCAGTTGGTGTTTCACATAATTTTCTGCTTCCAGAAAACTGTATTTTTCTGTCCCTCTAATATCTCTAAAAGCAGATCAAACACTGTATAAAAGATCTACCGCTCTGACAACCACATGCAAGTCAAGTCTAGAAGTGTGAGTATTGATACTCTGACCCTCAATGTACTTCCTTTGAGTTTTTCAGTCCTTCAACAGCCATGTCTAGGCTTTGCATAGAAAGAAAACGGGATATTTGCCATGCAGTTAACCTCATTACATACAATAAAAACACTAAAAGGGTCATGGCGTTAGCATTTTAATCAATCTGAGTTGTTTTTAAATCAATCAGTCCTCATTGCTGAGGACCTGAGCAGCTGGACCACGCCAAGGGGATGCCCATGGATCCAGAGATGTTTCGTCGTCTGGTGGGTGTAGCAACGTGCTGTGTCCATCTGTGCCCCCCAACCTGACCTCACCTGAGCTGCTTTTTGCTATGTATTGCAAGAGATACCGTCCCAGATTTTCTTCCCAAAAGCAGGCGTGTCTGTTTTCCATTTTTTGCCAGGGGTGAAATACTTGCAAGATATGAATGTATTCACATAGTCTGTGCTTGTTGCAACCAAGTCAACCCTACCCAAGCTTAAGGCTTATAGGTCCCGATAGCTAGAAGGGAAACACACTCTGATGTTAATGAGGATGTTCCTGTAAGAACTGTCACTGTACTGCAGGCCTGGTATGTAAACATGGCTAAGGGTTGTTAGCCGCTTATGAGCCATTTAAATACTATGAAATACTTTCCTTCTTTCCACTTGGATCCCTTCGTTGTCCGGGTATTAAGGTTTTTACAAAGGAATCAAGCAGGCAGGAGCAACAAAAACAAATCAATTAATGTTTGACCATCAGTGTGGACTATAGCAGAAGCCTGGGATTGAATCAGGCAGCAGGGTTGCCTCTTGTAACCCAGGTGGCCCCATCAAGGAAGTACCAGCAGAAGATTTGAAAGAGGGATCATTTGTTGTCGTGATTCTCATTCCCCCTGGAGCAGAACCCTTGTTCCTCTCCTATTACCCAGCTGATATCACCTTTCCTGACGAATTTTAGCCTCACTAACAAAGGGACCCTTTTTTGTTCCAAGTATTGCACATGAAATGCTCAAATGGGTGTGATGTTTTATTCCAAAAAAAAAACAAAAACAAAAGAAATAGATTTGCCAGAAGTTCAGACTAGGACTTTGCAATTAGAGGCTCACTGAACTTTAACCCCATGTTAAAGAGCCAGGGGTAATTTGTCCACAGACACCTGAAAGAGCCTTTTTGTGTGACACCAGGGAACACTGTCCCTGTCCTTCTATATCATGTCACACAATTTCAGGAATGCCCCCCACTGTCAGACATGTTGAGGCACAGAGAGGATGACCATGAAAGAGGGCGTGGCTTACCTCCATCATGGAACGGAGAGTCAGGTGAGCTGCGTTTATTGTCCTGATTTTTTTTTTTTTTTTTTTTTTTGTCTACCCCTTCTCTGACTTAGATATAAATTACTATGGTCTGTTGATTCTTGTCCTGAAAGTTGTACCCCCCCTTGCCGGTAGCATGCCAGCTGTTGGTTCTGTTGTGGGTTCTGTAATTTTATTTTGGATCCCTTCCTTACCCAGCTTTTCTTGAAAAGGAAATTCCACCTCATTGTAGTCTCCCCACATGACACTGTCACTGCTGCAATGCTGGTCACGAGCATTTAGGCAATGTTTCCAAATTAGAATGGAATGTACAGATTGCTGGTAAATGTAAACAAAGCAATGCCGCTTGCCTGTAAATTGGAAATATATCATTGGGGGATGATGTTTGAAGGTAAGCTTCTTTAAAATGTGTACTTTTAACATGCATTTTTTACATAGACATTTTTTATTAATTGGATGGCTTTTTTTGACTGACTCACAAACAGCCTGTGCAGCTGTCTATCACAACCCAGAACCCAGTTCTGAATGCACTGCAGCCAGTGTCTGTATTTCACATGGGACCTTCGAGTTTGGTCTTATTTGTATTAGTGTATCAATGTGTTTTTTCCCCCATGTGGGAAAGGTCCTAATTGAGAGCAGTAAGTGGCGTGTCTGAACAGTGGAGCCTGAACGATCTCAGGGAATGAGGGAATCGCCTGCTGGCTGATATATGCTTCACTTGTTTGGTCCTGCAGTGTACTGTAGTACAGATTCCGAGCTGTAGGGGTCGTTCATGGTGAGCGAGGTGTTGGTGGACTCAAGTCTGTTAAACATTTTCTGTAGCAGAAAGTGATTTGGTTGTTTCTTTATGAAAAATGGTGCTTTGCACGTGGTCCTTCTGATTATGGGGGATGAGACCTTTGACCTCTGTATTTTTTGGACAACCTTCCAAACTATCCCTTTGATCTTAATGTCTAGTTTCTCAGAGAATAAAGTTTACTTCTGTCACCCTCTCTAACCCTGTCATAAATGCAGACCTTCTTCTGCGTCTTGTTATCTAAACTGCATATTTTAAGCAAAGTGAAAAGTCAAATTCTGGACTCCCTACTGATATGAATAAAATGCTCAGGTAACCAACATGTTTCCAAATTTATCCACAAAGATGTGTACACACATAGGCTACCAGTCAAAAGTTTTTACACACCACAGGTTTTTCCCCACTCTTCCATTATTTTCGTAAAGTGTAGATTTTTTTTTTCGTGTTAAGAATTGGAAAGTTGAGTGAACAACTATAAATGAAAATATAAGTCAAATAAAACAAGTTGCCTTTATAACATGGAAAGTGTATGTAATGTCGCATGTCTGGTGTCCTATTAACAGGTTGTGTGGTGATGGCAGAGTCAAACTCAAGACAGTCTTTTAACTTTAAATGCACTAGTTTAAACTGTTTCATCCAAAAACAGAGCAGTATTTAATGTCCCTTGTAGAAAAGAATACCTTGAATTTTCTCTTTCTCTTATAACTGCTAGGGGAGGTAACTTTGAAGAACTAAATATATGACACTTTTTTGCTAATAAAGGTACTCGAATGCTGAACATACTGTAAGTTTATTTGTTAGAAAAGAATACTGAGTGAGTAACATGCAAATGTAAAAAAATCTCAGTGTGTTCAAAAACTTCTGACTGGTAATGTATAATACCTGTATCATCCAAAATGAATAGGAATGTGTTCCATTAAAGTGATTATACAGACTGAGTGTGCATTAAATCAAACAGGTATTCATTACAAATTAGTATATGCATTATTTAGTCTTCAAACACGACAGATAACTGGTCCGCTGTCTAACAGCCTGCCAGAGGATACAGCTGACAGCCAAACAGTTTTCTCCGATTGGTGTCTGAGAGCAGAGCACCTGTGTGTTTGTTCAGCTTTTTCTCCTGTGAGTGAGGTGCTGCTGATAGCAATTTCAGTGTATTAAAAGATGCTGTGCTTGAAGGTGTAGGTACAGTAAAGCAAGTATACAGTACTTCAGGAGTTGAGACATATTTAGCTATATTTAGTCATGTTATTAAACATAATTAAAGGGTTTGAAGACTGGAAAACATACTTAGTACTACTAAACAGTGAAGTTGTAAGTTCAGCAAAATGAATTCAAGTGTTTTTTTCCATCTTCAGCTCAGCTTATAAGATATTAACTTTAATTTCACCATATCTATCCACTGACAGGTCCCTGTGGAATTTAGGGTGGGATGTAGGGATAGGTGCTATACCAGCATTGAAAACTGAGGCACTTATACTGAGGATGGTTCAACTTGCTTCACTTAGCTTAATGAAACAGTCCAGAATGCATTGCTGTTTTTGTTAAGGGGTAATCATTTTATTGCACTCCAGGCTGCAGTTTTGGAACACAACACCAGAAGCAAGACTGGCATCAGATTATATGGATTGCATGTGATCTTGTTAGAGGCTCGTGGTTACTTATAGCTAGCCTTCTTGTTAAGCAGTTTCATTATAACAGGTTATAAAACTGACTGCACTTTACCATATGCATAGGAAGTCACTTAAATACAAGTAACAGGTGTTGGGAGATACTGACAACATGACATTAGAAACTAGTGATTAATTGTCATTGGTGACACACCACAGCACCCAGTGCACAACAACAAAATGCATTCAACCCATATGTAACAATGGGAGCAGTACCTTACCCAGGGTACCTCTTTGGTTCCTTGCTAGTCAGGGATTTGAACCTGCATTCTTTTAATTACAAATGCACATCCCTAACCATTAAGACAACACTGCCCAAATACATTGTAGATTTAATCTCTGGAGTTTATGGAAATAAAAATAGTAAATACAATGCAGTAGATCCCTACAAAAGTGTCAAATTTGGTATCTTTTTTTCCACAACTAAATTAAAACTTCGTTGAAGCACAAATGGGAGACACAGCTAAATGGGGCACGATGGCTCAGCACCTGCCTAACATCAGCCCGGAACGCGCGCGGGTCACGTGACGCACGGCGCTCTTGTCGGACACGCGGGCCAATGGCGCGTGAGATCGCGTGGGCGGGTCTTGCCCGCGTGTGTATAATGTGTCCCTGAAACTCCATCCTCCTCTATCACCCGCTGTCCTGCAGCGTTCAGCCTGAACTTCAACGTCAATGTATTACGCCAGACTTGTGCCGGCCTTGGGCGGCATTCGGAGCATCGCCGTCTCATCCGGCCGGAGACTGCGTTCCACCGTTGCCTCCAAACGGCGCGATCCAGTTGGGGAAGAACAGCCATCTGACCCCACATGCACGGTGGTGAAGAAAGCCGATCAGGTCGACCTGATCAGCCAAACCGGTACCGCCACGCAGGATGTCCGGATCAGCAGCATCTCGGTCGACTTCGAAAACACCAAAGAAGCGTACAGAAGCAAGGACACGCTCGAGCTGCTCAGAAGTTTGCTGGTCTTCAAACTTTGCTCATATGACTTTCTGGTTGATAGGAACAAGGAGGTACGATGTCGCTTTTCGGCATTTACGGTTACATCATTAGGATGCGAGGGACTGGCGCTGAAATGATGATAAAACATATAAAACCGGTGTACGCACATTAGATACTTATTCGTTTTATGTGACAAAATTAACCAACTAAATAAAAAGTCGGATCCGTGTGAGTCAACTGTTGTTAGTCGAATGGTCTCCATTTGCTGCATCGTCATCTCTCGGGTAGATCCGCGGATGTTTGCTTTTTAAGTCCCTCTTACATCCACGTTAATAATAACGCGTTTCGGTTGTGTTTACTTCCTGGTTACGTTACTCCGTTTCGATCGATTCAGTATTACCCCTGTTTACATGTATTTAGCAGAAGTCCACGTAAGAATGACAAAAGCAATTTCGGACAATCCCCGGAGCAACTGTGTATGAAGCCAAACCTAAGTCAGAATATTCATCCTTGGTGGGCAATGACGCAAATTACTTGACAACTGATTGAATTTAAATTGCATCGCTTGTTTCTGGTTCCGATCCAAAATAAGCTCCACGACGTTTAACTTTCTAACTTGTTACTGTCGTGTTAACTATCGCTACTGATAAGCGTATCTGAAATTCGTTATTAGTTATTCCTGCGGAGACAAAATCCAGGCTTTCTCTGTTTCTGCATAGATGAGTTTCCAGTTTGCATCATACGAGCCTGTCATGAGGTCTCCCCGATCGCTTATGTATCTGCCTTCCTATACACTTAAGGCGGGTCTGTTTATGACTGAGAAATTACCCAGAAGTATGATGAACCTGGAAAGAATTATAATGTAGTTACTCGCAGATTTGAAATGTTTGTCAACAGATAGACATGGTGAAACACTTCAGTATAACAAACCAGATAAATCTATTTTGAAGTATATCTACACCTTTCTTTGCTTGGAGAAATGTCGTATATTATACACGCACACATAAGATGTGCCTCTCTTCTCCCCCAAAGCTTATGGACATGACCAGGAAGCTCCTGGGCCAGAAGATGTTTGAGAGGTTGATGAAAATGACCTTCTACGGGCAGTTTGTGGCTGGGGAAGACCACGAGGCTATCAAGCCATTGGTCCAAAAGAACCGGGCTTTTGGCGTGGGGTCGGTCCTAGACTACAGCGTGGAGGAGGACCTGACCCAGGAGGAGGCTGAGAAGAAGGAGATGGAGTAGGTACCTTCCACATCCAAAAGGGCTGTGCAACAGAGTCACCGGAGACGTCTTCCATGCTGTGAAATCTGCTGTCCCTTCCTGCTGTCGGGTTTACATTCCATGCAGCACATTCATACTGTGCTCAGATGTTCCTCTGGAGTCTAGCGCATTCTCTGTTCTGGCCAAGGAAGAATGTTGTTCTGCAAGTAAATTAATTTTGGGTGTGCCCAACATATTCAGTTAGCTGTTTTCTACTTGATAATGCCGTGAATAAAAACCTAGAGAGAGCAGTTCTGTGTGTTTCCTGTACAGTAGTAGTGACTGTGATCATGATTAGATGTTGATTAGAGGGTAGATAGTCACTAACATCTTTAACAGAGGCAGGTCTTTTTGAGATTTGTGAGATTATGTAACACTGGCAAATTGTTTTTTTAGGTAGGTTTAAAATGGGACACATGCTGTACTTTAGCTTGGAAAGAATTCAAATTGAACAGTGTGTTTGAGAGGCTGTCTTCCCTGGGACTGATGGAAAGCAGGCGCCATTGGGAATCACACTCAAATTTCATTGCGCACTTGGCAGCAGAACACACCCCCCAAACACCTACCACATCTTCAATAGGCCTAATGACACACGCCCCCCTTTTTCAGCCTCTGAGACTTGGTGTAGTTGCTGTTGTCATCTCATTGGTTGCTGAGGGCAAGGCCCCCTGCATCTTATTGGGTGATGGAAAGGGCCGATTCTGTTTAAGGAAGTCCCTTACGGGCTGCTTGGGAGGCAATGAAATATGAGTCGCTCTTCTGAGGCTGTTTGTTGCTGGAGGGCGGGGGCTGTTGCGTAATGTTACTGCCTCGCGCTGGCAGGCAGGACCTGCACACACACTGACGCAAATAAAGAGCTGAATTTGAAACTGGCCCCAGCACAGATCCGAACAGCTTTTCTCAAAATTTTAGTGGCACTTGCTGTTTTACTTTGAGGTTATTTGTCCTGAATGACCCAGGATTAAATCCAGGCAGCTGGTGGGTGGTGGTTTTTTTTTTTTTTTATTTGAGCATCAGTGAAAACATGTGATTACTTGTACATAAATCTAAGTGTTTGGATATTAAGGCAGGAATGTCAGTAGCTGTAAGGATCTCAGGTCACACACCCAGTCCCATTTTCCAGGGTTTCACTTAATCCTAAAACCGCTTAAAGGCCGTTTAGAAGGATTCGGGGCCGACTGTGCCAGATTTGTTTAACCGTTTGAGGTCAGGTTTGCATGCCGTGGCTTCCGGAGACGCCTTATCAGCAGATAAGCAGTGTTAGCTTTTCGGAGGAGGCTTTTCAGATCCTGGCCTGCATTGGTCTGGTCCTCACCCTTTTAGAGAGTCATCATTGGTGGTCATTCACCGACCGCGGTCAGATGACCGGTGAGGAGATCAGCTTTCGGAATGTAACCTTGGAGGCTACATTGCCAAGGTGATGTCTGAATGTTGGCAGGCAGACAGGCTGATGCCACTGACTGCAATTGGTGGTTATCAGGTATTTGACCCTAACATGGCTTGTGTCACAAGCACAGTTGTGTCACTCTAGTGTCACATAAGTTCAATGTTCATGTTAGTTTCATTTTTATTGACACATTTTTTACTCTCTGTTTTCAGCTCATGCATGTCTGAAGTGGAAAAAACAAGCCCAGGTATGTATAATTATAAACGATTTTTATGAAATTGCATTAATATGCAAATACGATTGATTATAGTGACACCATCCATGTTCTTATTGTTTCAGAGTATTTCAGAGAACACGGCACTATTCAGGACAGTGCGTGTACAGTACATTCCGGCCTCCCCAAATTAAGCGGGTGTCAGTCTTTTGCTCTCTCTTCCGTCCACCGTAACAGTAGTGGGTACCAGATGTGCCCACGGCTCTGTGAGCTGAGGATGAGCACTGGCGATCAGAAAGAGCAGGGGTCTCCCTTACCGGGGATATTTGAGAGTGAGGCACATTGCTGGGAATTTACAAGGCCCCCACTCTCCCCAAAAAGGGTTGCAGCTGTTATGTTTTCTCTCTCCAGTCATCATCTGGGGTGGGGGACGGTGGTTGACATATCTCTGTGTTTACTTTGGGGTAAAGCTTGGAGAGGCAGGTTTAACTGTACAGTGTCACTTTTGCTTTCTGTTTCCCTCTTTCTCCATGATTAAAATTGTCACTGTCTGTCTTTGGAATTGTTTGCCTTGTTTCTTAATATTGCAATACAAACAGCAGTAAACCGTAAGGTCTGACTGAATATTCAGATGTAATACAGACTTCCGTCAGCAGGTGGCCGTCTTCCCTCAAAGTCCAAGCTGTATTACCGTTCCCGCTTGTCCCCGCAGGCACGGAGCACCGTGAGAAGCAGTACCAGGCACACCGGCGGTTTGGTGATCGGCGAGGGGGAGTGACCAGCGCCCGCACCTACTTCTACGCCGACGAGTCTAAATGTGACCAGCACATGGAGACCTTCCGCAACTGCATCCGTGCCTCGGGTGAGGTGACCGCCAGTCACGTCACTGTTTACGATGTGTGACTGTCTCTGGAAAGTCCCCACTTTCTCCCACACCTGATAGTTAGATAGTTTAAAGAACTGGTCGATGGCACTTGGCCATTTTAAAGAATTTTCCCCCAAAACCAAAAGCCTGAGTCCTTTGAAGTGTGGTGGTAATTAAATTTGCTAGGCAGTTTTGCGAAAAACGTGAGCGGGATGAAAATAAAATCTGACACTCATTTTACTGGGTAATCTCCTCCCCCAGGTGGAAGCTCTGAGGACGGCTTTTCAGCCATTAAATTGACCGCTTTAGGAAGGCCTCAGTTCTTGGTGAGTTTGGGAGGGGTTTGTACTGGAGTCGGGGTGAGTTGATGCGTTTCCCCAGTATTGCGCCTGACTTTCGGTCCTCTCTGGCACCAAAGCTCCAGTTCTCGGAGGTGCTGGTGAAGTGGAGACGCTTCTTCGGGTTCTTGGCGGCTCAGCAGGGAAAGGAAGGTCTGGCGGCGTTGGAGCAGAGGTTGGAGCTGGAGCAGCTGCAGGTGCACGGCCCGTGTTACACTTTTCTGCTGCATCGGGAACCTTGAGATTCCGCACACATCCTCAGCTTTCTGGGCATTCATCCGGCCAGCTCCTGCAGGGAGTTTGATTTGATTTGTCCACACTATCTTGATGTGGTTAAGAGAAGCTCACCTCGGGAGGGGGGGCAGATAACAACCTATTGTTTAACCCCCTTTGTCAGCAGTACGTAGTCGATCATTATGGCCACCGCAAAGAAAAGCTAATACTAATTTAAAGTGATGGGTTTTCACATGATCAAATCACAAATGCCAATAACCTGCTTTTCCAGGTTGAAATAAATTTGAAGTTTCCCTATGCATGTATGGTTTAATAACCAGTCTTTATGAAACCGCATGATTCTGTTGCTTTTTATAACCAGTAATGTAAAACTCAGAACTCGTTAAAAGATTTGTCAGGCAATAAAAGCCGACCACAATTTGACCTCGTAACTCGCTGGACATGTGAGTGACTCATGTCTAGGTGAACAGTCTGACGCGAACACGCCCAGTCTTCAGTGTGACGTGCAGGGCTTTCTGTTTTATTGCTTCCCTTTAATGGCGGCCCTTTCATAGTCATTCCTGGGCATCGCTGCTCTGACAGTGACCTCCGACTCCACCAATGACACATCCTGTTTTCATGGTCTCTGCAGGACAGCTTGGCGAAGCTGGGAGTGGCTGGCAAGGAAGATCTCCAAAACTGGTTCACAGGGGAGAAACTAGGATTGTCTGGGTATGTCGGCACCTCCATACATGATCACGTGCACATCTGTGCTGGCGTGGCGTGTGATTTGTGGCACTGTGTGAACCAGGGTGTAGTACCCCTATAAAACATTCGAACACACTTTCACTGAACACCAACTCAGTCCCATCTGCCGTCCCTGCAGGACTATAGACTTACTGGACTGGAACAGTCTGATTAATGACAGGACCAAGATCTCAAATCTGCTGGTTGTTCCAAATCTTCAGGTATGCTCTTTGTTTACATACACGACTCATGGTCATTTCAATCTGCAATTCCCTCTAGCATGCATAATTTCAATTAAAACAGGATTGCTAACACGTGCCCCTACCTGTAGAGGGTGGTAGAGGGGTAACACTCACTGGTTTTGCATCCTCCACAGACTGGACAGTTGGAGCCGCTGCTTAGCAAATTCACGGATGAGGAGGAGAGGCAGATGAAGAGGATGCTGCAGAGGATTGATGTACTTGCCAAGGTGCAGATTGATTGGTTGATTGTTCTGGCAATTGCTATAGTATGATGCATAGGTGGGATATTTAGGAAGTATTTCATTATTGAACACAGTCTGTTGGCATAGTTTGGTTAAATGGTTGCATATGGTGATGATCAGAGTTAAACCCAACATCAGTTGAGGGCTCCAACCAACCCGACTGGCTGACTGAGGCTGCAGGTGTAGTGAATGAGGCTATGCTTTTCAGCACGCCTTGAGCGAAGGCGTCAGGCTGATGGTGGACGCCGAGCAAACCTATTTCCAGCCAGCAATCAGCAGGTTGACCTTGGAGATGCAGAGGATTTTCAACAAGGAAAAGCCCATCATCTTCAACACCTATCAGTGCTATCTCAAGGTGAGCCCTCTCCAGGCAGCGAATAGTATGTCCTTGTTAGTGTCTAGCTTTACCCTTGCATTTGCTGTATTTTCTGACCCCACTAGACGGTGCTCTTTGATTACTTTGGGGCATGCTTTGAGCCCTTTTTTCAACAGAGAGCACCATCTAGTGGGGTCAGAAAATACAGCAAGTGGTTCATGATGCATCATTTTGGCCATCACCTAGACTGTGAAGGTACCATGCTCCCTGTGGGTGTTTAGCTCTGTCCTGACTAAGCACAACCTCCTACCTCACTCCTCGCCCCCCCCAGGAGGCCTATGACAACGTATCTGTGGATGTGGAGCTCTCCCGGCGGGAGGGCTGGTACTTTGGGGCTAAGTTGGTGCGTGGGGCCTACATGCAGCAGGAGAGGAGCCGGGCGGCGGAGGTCGGCTATGAGGACCCCATTAACCCTGATTATGAGGCCACCAACCGGATGTACCACAGGTAAGGGTGGGTTTTCATGGTGCCTCTATCTTGTGCTGGTAAACTATGACCACGTCTTTGCACAGCTTAGTGCAATGACCTTTTTCCTTGAAGGTGCCTGGATTTTGTGCTGGAAGAGATTGAGC
The DNA here is from genome assembly GCA_026777045.1 of Hyperopisus bebe. Lineage (NCBI taxonomy): Eukaryota > Metazoa > Chordata > Actinopteri > Osteoglossiformes > Mormyridae > Hyperopisus > Hyperopisus bebe. The sequence goes on along the minus strand of JAODJW010000117.1, from coordinate 23,947,258 downwards.
ACAGGAGGAAAGCCAACATTATGGTGGCTTCTCACAATGAGGACACTGTCAAGTTCACCTTACAGAGGTGAGACTCCACATCAGATCTTCGTCCACCTCCTTTACGACTTCTCGGTAACAGAGTGATCGTACAGGAAATAGTACTGATGCTCTCCACTGGTCCTTCTTTCCCGTTTAGGATGAATGAGATGGGTCTCTCCCCCACGGAGAACAAAGTCTACTTTGGTCAACTGCTGGGCATGTGTGACCAGATCAGCTTCCCCCTTGGTGAGGCTTCTGCTCAGGCCTTCCAGTTGGCAGCCATAGTGACTGTAACAGGGGTGGTTATGGGTGCCAGTTACACTTCTGACTTCACCGTGAGGAGCCTGGGGCAGCAGCTGTCCTGTCAGATAGGCAGCTTAGGCTCAGGTCATTGCCTATAGTCATTCCAGCATAGATGAGATGCTGAGAGATAGATGAGCTGCAGGCAGTGTGCGTGTGTACTCATACACAGGCTCCAGAGTTCTGATGCCCTCAGTCACCATCTTGAAACACGCTGAGATTACTGTAAAATTCTAATTACATTAATTAAAGTCACCTTTTTCTTCCACCCACATGTTGTAGTTGTACAATCATACCGATTGTTGTCTTCAGTGTGGGATTGTTGGTGATGTTTCTCTTGTGCTCTCGGTATTAACCATGTTGTTTCTTTCTTCTAAATACAGGCCAGGCTGGATTTCCAGTGTACAAGTATGTGCCCTATGGCCCCGTAAATGAAGTCATACCATACCTGTCGCGTCGCGCACAGGAGAACCGTGGCATCATGAAGGGGTCGACTCGAGAGCGCCACCTGCTGTGGAGAGAGCTGAAGCGCAGGCTGGCTAGCGGGGAGCTCCTGTACAGTCCAGCCTTTTAAGAGCGGTGGTTTTGTAGAGGGAAGGGAAGGGTGTGAGACAGTGTGGGGGGGCTGCTGCGTGTAACACTTCTGGTTCATAGCTCTTGTGAACTGAAAATCAAAGGAGCTGCATTCTTTTGAAACGGAACGGGAAATTCTGTGGTTTTTTTTATGCCTTTACAGGCTTCCTTAGCGTAAACTTTTACCATAGTGTAAACTTCTGGGTTTAATACAGGTTTAATACAGTACAGCCTGTACCATTGATTACTCATAATACCCTGTGCCTTGTTCTTTCTTAAGCTGTACATACTTCTGTTCCTCGTCTTGTCCGTATCTATGTGTCATAGCTTCTCCTCAGTTGCAAAACTGAACAGTGATAAGACTCATCTGCAAATGTGAGGACTAGCAGAAAATTAACACAAAGGCTTCTGGTGAAAATAGAAACAAACATACTGTAATTATTTGTGTACTCTGGTAACGGTCATCTGGTTACACTCCGGTTTGTCGGTTTCTGTCAAAAGCTTTGTTTAGGGTTTGTTCCAGATAGACAAAGATGGGATTTTCATGGATACTTCTTCAGAATGCTTGTTCATGTATGACATGGTTGTATGTGTCTTTAACGTGCCTTGTACATTGCAGAATGTACACTAAAACAAAAACAACCCGACCCGGGTTAACTGGCAACCCAGCGCAGGGTGAATATTGGACAGAACACACACTGGGTTATTGTGACCCAGTCTCTAGAGTTACGTCGTTCAATGTTGGTGTGTGTTCATTACAACTACCCACCCGCTGCTAAATGAAACTTACCGTTAGTACATTTGTCTTCTACTATTAAATACATATTAGCACCACATTAACACCATCTTTGTCAAGTGATTGTATAAAATATATTCACTTGACAAATTCTTAATGTTGTAAATATTTATTACTGTTAATGTTAGCTGACAAAAGAAGAAAGACGGTCTAACGTTATCATTCAGAGAGGAGTTAATTGTATAACTTTCATTGTTGATATTTAGAATCGAACTTTAATCAGAATTATATTACAATGATAATATTATAATATTACAAATATTATAAGACTGATTTGAAATTTACATCTGTGCGAGTGTATAAAACTTACCACGTTTGTGTGAAAGTGCATATGTATTATTTAGAGCAGGGGAGGGGAATCAGGTTTCCCACCCCTGCTGTGGAGTTACACAACTTTTAAAGTGCCTCACCTTATTAAAGTGTTCCTGCAAACTGATTTATTCTAATGAAGTTAGACGTTAGAAGTTTAACATGGATTGTTAAATGTGTTCTTTTGGGAAGTGCTAAGCTATGGCAGTTTTAGAGTGAATTTTCCTTTTTCTCTCGCCAAAATAGCTTGGTGTTTCTCATATTTATCAAGCCTGCTGTAAATCAGTCCTTGATTTAAAAGGATTATGATTCGTTTTGCTGGCTTTGATGGTATCTGCCTTTCTGCGTCCTTAAGTGTTTTATTTTTATAGAGCCATCGATCGCACTGCACTCTCCAGTAAACATGATTCTCACATCGCAGTGTGTTTTTGTTTCTTAGTGGTTTTGTGTCAGTGTGCAATATTTCTCTTGTCTGATGCTGTATTTCCTGTCGTATTGAAGTGCGAAACCCCTTTCAACTTGCTGATCCCCAGAATCCCTTAGAGTCACTTAATTGAAAAGGTGAAGGTAAAAGGCTCACTCAGAGTTGTATGGGAACTGATGTCGACCCTGAAGGAAATCAAACTGCAAAATGCTGCTCTTATTGCTAATGGAAAATCAAACGCTTCTTTTATGTAGAGCCTTGCGGTAATAAACAGAAAAGCGTGCCGTTTCAAAATATCTTCCCTAATTTAAACCTTCCTTAAACCTGATTTGGTCTTGGTTAAGCTCAGGATGAACAAGTCTCCACCACACAACCCTGTTGCCCTTGTCCTTAGACCCCATAACTGAGCTGTAAAAATCTGATGATCAATCATTTTCAATCGTATCGCTTCACTCGATATAAATCAAACAAACCAGTCAGCAGTAATCGCAAGTAAGGGGAAACAAAGCCCTTGCCATTTTAATCAGACCAAATACTTGAGTGAGAACAGCAATACCCAGGTCTTTGTCTGCCTGTCAAAGGGCCCGTTATGTTAAGCTGCCTGCTTCAGATTAGGTCAGTATTAAACCGGCATTGCGGAAAGTCCACATTGTGAAGAGTTCTTTCATTTCAGCAGGCCCGCCCAAAGGTCGCGTCATTGTCTGCGTTCGTTCCAGTGATTAGATGATTAGACCACCCTGTGTGCATATATGACTTTTCCTTCTTTAAAATTAGTGGTGGATTTAGCTATGAGTGACGGGGACGTGCCCAAGGGAGCGTCTTGCCGGGGGCAGCAGGGGGTGCCTGCATGAAAAAATCGTGACATTTGCGTGATGGGTTATCCGTCGCTCATTTGCACGCCACATCAATGATATGTCAGCATGTGGGTCAGTCGCCCTTGTCAGAGCCTGATTCTGGTTTGTGAGGGAGACGGGCTGATCTCAGGTCGTTCCACAGGTAACCTGATTTACACTCTCAGGAAAAAGAAAAATTCTGTCTTTGTCACTGGGGCTGTACCCTGCCAATTCTATACCCTTAGCTGTAGGTAATTGTATTTTTTAAGGTACAGAAATGGACTCTGAGGAACATTTCTGTAGCATTGATGGTACATTAATGCTGTTTGTACCTTTGGGATGTTCCTCAGAATCCTTAAAAGGTACAGTTACGAGGGTACAGCCCCAGGGGGGATCAGGGTAATCTATCAAAAGGTGCACATCTGACTTTGTACAGTACTAATACAATTAGTAAAATCAGTCACATTACCAAAAAAATAACATTAGACATGTAATGAAATATGCTAGTTAACACTAGTATTTTTATTAGTGTAATAATTCGAGTCTTTTAAATTTATATACTGCAATCTGTTTCTGTTTGTCTTTGTTATTTCTTTTTCATATTTATTAATCTAAATATCAGCGGGGGTGGGGGGTAGATTAACGCTAACATCGGGGTTTGCCCTCGACGCCGCACAGGCCAGAGCCGCCGCTGTTAATTGAAATGGAATTAAATTTTAACATCGCTTGGTTTTTGTTTAGCGAGCGTGCAAACGACGAAGAAAGGTGTATTAAAATTAGCCGCATGAAATATCTTCTAAAGGAGGCTGGGGATGTATTGTCGCGATCCCCCCACCCCCGTGATAAAAGCGGACGGGAGCTCGATTCGTGAAGTTATTTTAGGAGACGCTTCGAGGGGGGAGCTCGGGGAGGGGGTGGGCGGCTCCTTTCGTAACGCCGCAGTCTTTTTACTGTTATGTAAGAGCGGGGGGTAGGGGGGGGACATGTGCGCGTTTCTGCGAGCCAAGACGGAGCGTCACCCGGTTATTGGTGCAGGTTCCCTATAGAAAACCTTAGTGTATATAAACCCCAGACGATGGATGTGGCCAATTAATCCCCGCGTGCAGTTTTTCTGTTTTCTGCGAAATATGACCTGAATTCGAGGCAGTGGGGAAATTACTGAAGTAGGGTAACATCAGATGGGCTAATTAATTTTATGCAGGAGTGAGAAACTATTATTTTATGGTATTCTAGCAACAAAGTAATATTTTAGTACCACTTTATATAATGAATAATATATTTCGTTTCTGTGCTTTTATTTATGTTCCATCGCAACTACACACTTTAACACGGAGAGATATATGCCTGCCGAAAGACATTCTGCATCAGCGATGCTACGACGGACAGGTAACCCCCTTACGGCAAAACAACGCCCTCTTGTGGCAGAGCCCCTTTTTTTCTGAGGGACATGACCCTAACATGACGGCAACCTTAGGAGAGCTGAGGTGAAGGTAAACATTGGGTACGTGCTTGTGCCTTGCGGCCGTTCAGTGTGTATCACAGCCCTGTGCCCTATGCTCCTCGGAATAGGCTCCAGTATCTTGGCCACTGTGACCTTGATGAATTACCTGCTGGATGGACACCGCCGTTTTGTTACCCTTTGGATAGATATTTGCTGAATTGTGGGTGTATATTGTTGGTTGCGAAACGTATTAGTGGTTAACATTTAAACCTGTCTTACACAGGCCGAATATTCGAAGACACCTTGGTGACTTTATTTTCTAGGCACAGAACAACTCGTCGATTCCCGGGTAAAGGTTGTAAATCGATCTGACGGAGAAGAACACTGTATTGGCATTTCGGCGTTTTGCCACCAGAGGGCAGTGTTTACACTAGCAACGCCACCAGTATGTTGCGAATTGCAGTGGTCTCTGGAGGACGACTGCCCCAGCAACGCAGATTATGAAGCCATAAGAATGCAGTCATACAGGAAGTGTTATTTAAGTGTTCTGCTCATTTTTTATATATAACATCATTCGTGCATATAAAAGGAATATTATTTCAGAATCTGAGCCTGGCCAGAACGTCCCTCTTACATAATTCTGTAAGTATATTCAGCACGCAGATAAACACAGTTTTCAATCAGGGGAATCCATGTTTCAAATATGAACAACTGAAAATTCACCACATTAGCAGATTTAAACCGTCCTGTGAGTAGCTGAAGCATGCGTGGCTGCAGCTGAGCAGAGACATGGACAGTCAGAAAGTCGTCATTTTCAAGTTATTGTAGTATGTGTCTTACCTTAATCCCAAGGGAGTTGTCTCACCATTCAGTTTTAGACATGTTTGTTTTTAATAATTGCTTCAGTCAATTAGTAATCAGGATGCACCCGGAGTTCCATTTAAAGAAAACCAATTAATGACTTTAATCATGGTGTTGTAAGGGATACCCCAGAGTCCCTTGAGTTAGCAAGTCCCTAGAATTAAACACATACAACACAGAGGGAACACATACAAGTAACATACGCAAGAGGCATGTTCACACTCGGGCAACAACTGCAACTCATACAATAACTGACAGAGCAACAGGGCAAAGGCGGACACATACCTGCACCAAGAGCGAGGTCATCAACACTTAAACACTGGCGATTTAGAGCTATGCAGAATAAGTGAGGGTCATAAAGCACTAAGGACTCAAGTATTAGGAGGAAATAGGAAGAGAGCTGAAACAGGATAAAACTAAATAGGTAGGACTAACCTCTGGCCAGCCTCGTAAACCACAATAGTAGGGAAGCACAGGTCTTAGCTGCAAGCTCACTCAGTTCAGCTATGTGGCATCCCAGAAAGCTGGAGAAAGGATTAGAGACTGTGAAAGATGCAAAACCTAAAGAACACAGGGGAAAGAATGGAATGGCCTGCGACACCTGCTGGCCAAACAGGGAAGCAACAGACAGAATGGGACAAGGCAGGGACCGAACCTGACATGTTGCTTTCGAAACAGGTCTCTGAATACCTTTCCTCTGTCACTGATCTTTTTATGAAGATTTGTTGTGTTGTTGGATTTTTAATAATAAAATGAATTGAGAAAATCCAGCCTGGTTGTGCAGTTTTGTCAAAAAACCTTATGAATGAGCACAGTTATGTAATTAACACCGGTGCCCTTTAATGAACGAAAGCCTGTAGGAGTCTTTTTTTTTTCCCAAGACGCTGGTCCCTGGTGAAAACGGATTACTCAGAAAATGCTCTGAGAGGGTAGAGGAGGCCGCAATGTGGGCTATTTCAGCATTGGAGAGCCAAGTCAGAAGCAGATGAATAAAGTGCGGGAATGCGGAGGTGAAAAAAGCCAGCAGGCTGACTCGGGTCAGGTGACCGTGCTGGGCGTCTACGGCGCTGCCAGGTAACAGACAGAATGATGGAGAGAGGGTATAAAATGTCACAGGGGACACTGGGAGTCACCTCCCTGACTGGGTGTCCTTCGTCTCAGCCCTGATCTGATAATGTTACGGCGCTTTGTCCCTTGTGGACCCTTCCGTCGGTAGATGGATTGTCCCGTCTTCTGTGAAACCCCAGGTGACTGGGATGGATTTTCAGTTTCTGCGTGGGTGTCGGCCATCCCTAATTCCCTAACATCCACCGGAGCTCTTAGGTAATGGTCGCTAATGACACGCGAAGGTCAAAGGGCGAGCCGTGGGTTTGGAGATAGGCGTGGTGCATTCTGCTGCGTGAGCCCCCTGCCCTGTTTTGTGTCCCCTGTGAGGCGTGATTGACAGGCTGCGACAGCGGCTGGGTCACTCAGCAGCTGGAAGCTGCTTCTGGAATCGCGTGTCCTTGGGCCTGAGGGGAGGTGTGCTGACACGAGCAGAGCTCAGCATCACTCCCACGGGATGCAGGGGTCCTGCCGGCTCGGCTGGGTTCGTGCTCCGCTCCTGCGGCTGTGAGGAACGTCGGGCCCCGGTGTGAATGCCCTGTGCCCGCCTGGTAAGCTGCCGCTGTGTCAACATGGGGGAGACGTGGATGTCGCTGGAACAGCTGCGTACAGAGAACACTGACAGACACCCACATAAGACAACTGGCATCTGGTCCCTGGCCCATGCAAGCGGACTGGGGTCTTCCTGCCGTGACTCCTGGGACAGTAACGTGGCATAATCCCCTCTCCCCTCTGAAGTGGGACACTTGCTTTTACAACCTACTGTGGTGGCTGTCCATAACTGAACAGGCAAACCTGGTTAATGTTCCAGGCCCTGCTTGTGTCCTTCAACTCGGTACCCCATCTCAGAGTGTCCCAGCAAAGTGCCCATCAGGCACAGTGGCCATTAAGTTCCCACAGCCATCTAATGGGGGCAGACGGATCACTGCATCAATGTGGGTCTGGAACTCTTTAAACCCGACCTGAGTGGGAAGACTTCTGATTGGTGATCTCCTTGCTGGGACAGTTTTACCAGCTGCTGTCATGCTAAACATTTTTAGCCGGAATCCTAAATGCAGGCTGGTTATAAGCTCCTATTAGTCACCCCCCCCCATCTGTGTTTTGCGGGTTGATGGAACTGCCTTCTGGTGGATAGTCAGAAGTGGACCTTGACCGCGTCTCTGTCATCAGGTTAAATGCTCTAACAGAGTCACCCTGCCTAGCCACATTTAATTAAAGGTTTTTGCTGGTTTGGTGCTGGATGGGAGGGAGAGAGTAAGCGTGCTGAATAAGGAGGGCTGCTGTCAGATTCGGGACAGCCGATGTGTTTGTGTTTAGGTGTGATTATGTGTGTGCGCGCGACGTCACGCGTGTCTGCCTGTGTGCTTACATCAGCCCAGTGTGCCCTGTGTGTGTGTGTGTGTGTGTGTGTACCTGCCTCTAGCACCCAAACAGATCCTGCATTGTGATTATTTATTTGTCAGCTGTCAAAAAAACCCAAAATCAAGCCTGAGTTTGTAAAAGCAGAAGATTTTTTGCTGAGAAACTGGGCCGCCGGAGGGAAGAAGGTATGGAAGATAAGCGCGGAGAGCGAAGCTGCTGTGTCCTGTGTTTCAGCAAGGCAGCGCTGCGGAGTGCCTGTCAGGAGTCTGCGCTGTCACACTACAGCACCGAACGACCTCATCACAGTAAGGCACACCTGCAGCCTTCGACAGTGACGTGGACAGACGTCCGTGTTTGCTGGACTCTTTTGGATCGATTCCATAAACACTTTTGAATTAATGCATCCAAACAGCAAAGCATGCAGGAGAGTTTCAGAGAAAACGTTTTGAGTGCTGGGCCTCAACGCGGCTGTGCAAAGCTTTGCGCCGTTTACTGTATTCTCTAGATGGACAGCCCTTTCCCCCCCCGGCCCATCGGCACGGACTGTTCTGGAAGCCGAAAAGGTCATTTCGAAAAGAGGCAGAGTTATTGCCAAACAGCAACTCATCGATCGTGGGCATGTTCCTGGTTCCTCGGAAGGAGCTAATGACGGTTGAAAGGGCAGCATTTCAAAGACATCAGACAAGATCTGACCGTCTCACGTGATGGATTCAGGGGTGAGCATCATCAGAGTCACACAGAATGAACAGAATGGAGTGTATTTCCCCTTCTCCTAGGAAAACAAGTTGGCAAAATGTTGGTGTCTTTGGATTGTCCTGTTTCTGTAGCAAAAAGACTATTTTATTGATGATTTTTATGAACACAGATTGGGGAATCATGACTCACCCTATCTGTAATGGTCTAAAATGGCCACTGCATGAGATATTTTAGCATTCATATTCCTACTGGTGCCAATATGGGAGAAAATGTAATGTGTAATATATGGTTTCTTGAGAGAATGGTTTGTTAGGCTTTTTTGAATAACGCAAGACTCAAAGGAGAACAGAAAAAATGTCAGCCTGCTCACCTCACCTATGAGACCACATGGTTTTATTAAAAGCACCAGTTCATTTTCTGTCCATTTACTGCGGTGAGCTGGATTCTTGAACAAAGACTCCCACAAGCGCGTAAACACATTGGGGGCACTTTGGGACTAGCCCTTCCTTGGGGAGTACAGAGACACTGTAACACCCAGGGGAAGAGCAGCTGAACACAGGGAAAACATACCAACTGCTCACACACGTGGCACTGGTGGGATTTGAACCCACAACCCTTACAGCATGATTCATCAGACATAATCCTCTGAGTCCTTGTTCTGTTAAATTTGACCTTGTTCTCCTTAATTACTCTTATACCATGTTCTAATTCACTGTATGCATTTTTCAATTTACTTCTGTTGAGTATCTGTTTTTTTTATTTCAGCCAGTCTCCATGGATAATGCCTGAATCGTAATTACAGTCTTTCTGTGTTATTTATCTATTAGTCATGTCTGGACTGGATAATTATTCTTGTCTGATTTTATCTGTATCAGTTAGATGCCTTAATACCCAGGCGTTATGCACTGTGCCGTGTCAGGAGTCAGAAAGGTGACAAGGTCCCTTCTGTGACTAACTACGGCTGCTGGCAATTAGATGACTAATTGGCTAATTTCAGAGCCGCCGACGATGCTATTGGGTGCCTATTTGGATGTTAGGCAGCTGCCTGGATGGCGTAGCGAGCTGTGGGTCCTCCCACGGCATCACACGTGGATGTGCAGCCCTTTCTCAGTGCATGGGATGTGATGAAGAGTGTGTGGAAGGCACAGGCTGAGATAGTTAGCCAATAGTGAGCACAGGCTGAGATAGTTAGCCAATAGTGAGATGTGCAAACAACAAAATGAGTGAACAAAATCAAATCGCAAGGTCCCAGAGATCTGACAGTAGACGAAAAGCTTTAAGTTAGAGTTCCCTCAGGTTAGGGACAGACTGAAACAGGGCAGGGATTGGGGGGCATTTTCGGGGGTCAAAAATAGTAAAAAACCAGTTGGTCTCTGCGTCAGAGGCTGCAAATCATCGATCTCTCTCTTTGGCCAGTATTGCATTCCTTTCATAATTTTTGTATGTTATTCTCTTTGTTTAATTCATTTCCTCTCATTAAGCCGTTCTTTATGTGAGCACACCCAGCTCCGATGGTAATTTTATCATCTGCCATGCCTGTGATTCCCCTTTAAAGCCAACCCCCCCCCCAACTCTCCCTCAGCTCCCCAAGAGAAACTCTGCCTCACGATTCCTTGTTACCGACTTGAATTTCATTTGGATGCAAGAATATCAATTAATATCTAAGCGGCTTGCTGTATGGAAGGGGTCCCGCTCTTGCTTTAACCTCTTTGGGACGTGTTCTGTTGATTGGCACCTTCTGAGACGTTCCCTGTGCCTGCTGGTCCTGAGCATGAATGCTGTACAGTGGGCCCTGGTTCTCAGGGATGTGGGGTTTGTGCTGGGTGAGTGTTGGCTTGTCTTCATATTAATGAGCCGAGCCCCCCTCTTGGATTTCGCATGTTTAATCTGCAGGTTGTTCTGTCTGAATGCTCTGCAGTCTCTCCCCCTAACCCTGCAACCTCAGCCCCCCCCCCCAGGGCCTGTCGGTCATCTGGCTCGCTGACCTCCACCGCTGGTCCTCTTCTTCCCGCCTCGACGCTCCCATCCCCATCAGATGATGCCTGAGTCGTCACCCCCCCCCCCCCCCGCCCCCCCCC
>JAODJW010000117.1:23916747-23936360 GCA_026777045.1 Hyperopisus bebe | reverse complement strand
CCCTGGGTCGTCACCCCCCCCCCCCACCCCCACCTTCTCTCTATGCTCGACTGTTGAGTCCAAGCTTGGGGCGAGGAGGCCCACTTTTCAGACTCGCCCAGCAAATAAATCTCTGGCAGTCGAGGCGAAGGCAGCAGCACAATCGGGAGATCGCCGTCTGCCTGCCTGTGCCATCGCTCCACTCAGCCACGCTCCTGTAATGCCGTGATAAGAGTCCTGGGGTGCCAGACCCAAACAAAGGCGTGAAGGGAGCAAAACAATGAAAAGAACAACAGAAAGTCAAAGTCAGACAATGCAACGCAAATAAAATATGAAGCCATTGCTTCATCCTACGACTTTATACACATTTTTTATTGCTACTTCCTGCATGCTCCAGTAACGTACCGCGACGCAGGGATCTTAATCATGCAACTTCATAAAAATTATGAAGCTTTTCATTTAGGAGTGAAACTTTCAAGCTTGGCACTCTGTGCTGCACTGTAGGTATGTCATATATTATAAGAAATAAGAGTTGCGTAAAGGGTACTTGGCTGTTTTGCTTATTAAAAAAGATGTTATGACACTGACAGCTTTGAGTACATAATCCATAAGTAAAAGCTGGGTTCCTATAACCAAAGCCGCCCTGGGCTGTAAATAGTGGTTAAGGGTTAAAAAGCTTCAGGTTACCCCGATGGCCGGTTCACGCGTGGTGGCTATGGTTCCTTAACCGGCCCTTGGTCCGTCCACATGCATATCACTGGATTGGCCATTTGTTCCATCCAAACTTGACATGATTGGAAACTTGACGTGACATGGGGAGCAGGGTGTGACTAATGCGCTCCTGGGAGTTTTACTTCACAAAAATGTTCTGAGGGCAGAATGAAAAAAATAATTATAGAGTTGGGTCCAAGCAACTAGCAACTAAACAGAGGAGCAACTAAAGCAATTAAATATCTGATTGGTTGGTTCCGCCTCCTCTAGTTGCTTGGACCCCCCTTCTACAATCTGATTGGTTATCTCTCTAAACCAGTTATTTTTCATTCTGCCCTCAGAACATTGTTGTGTAAGTAAAACTTTGATGAGTGACTAATGTGTGACTTCCTGGTGCTTGCTGTCCCTTCCTGCCTCGCGCCACCTTACCCTCATTGTCCCACAGGGTTTCTTCCCCCCTCACCAGTGAACATCGCAGGATGATAATGCCCAGCCCTGCTTTCTGATTTCATCTCCATTCCCATCCCCAAATAAAGGCCATTCCACTCACAGCAAATCTCACAGTGATATTAACAAATAAAGAGGAATAAATTAATATATAAATAAAATTCTAAATGCATTGCTTACAAGCAGATTAGTGGGTCTCTTTCAACAAGCACTCTCTTTGGGGGTGTATACAATCTTATCTGGCATTAGCAGGCATTAATGTGATTAACATGTTTGAAAACACTCCTTCTTTATAGTGCCATCCCGGATCCTCACCCAGGATCGACATTTATCTCATCATTCCCCATCCAGTCACCCTTAACCATTAAGCACCTTAGCCCTTAGCATCCCTTAAAGGTTATGGGTGGGGCTGCCATTAGGGGTTAGACTGTGGGTAGTTAGTGGTGGGCCTGGTTTTTTGTGCAGGATTAGCGCTAGTGTTGCAGTGAGCAGGAAGGTTAGGGATGAAGTTGTGGTAGGGTTTGGGCTGGAATGAGGTTTAGGGTTATTGTTGATCATTAGCCTAGGCTTAGGTTCACACATTGGGATATGGTTTGGGTAAGTAGGGTTAGGATTGATTTTAGGTTATCCCTATGGATAGTATTTGGGTTAGAGTTAAAATGAGTGCTAGGCTTAGCTTTGGCATTAAGGTTAGAGAGACCGAGTGATGTTTCTTCACATACTGTTACTGAACTCTTCTCAGATGTGTTGTAATTCTCCTACAAGGCTTTGATTCCTATTAACTGCCTTCAAACTGTGTATGCAGAGGCCCAAAGCTGCAGCCTCGGAAGTCGTCTCAGTGGATGATGGTGCAGGCACTCAGCTCCAGGGCTGTGAGTTTGAGCCCTACCCCTGACATCTGCATGCTCTACCTGTGTCACGTGGATCTTCTCAGTGGATTTCTTCCCCTGGTCCAAAAATATCAGCTTACATGAATCAGTACCTCTAAACTGCCAAACAGTCACTAGGCTCTGATGCTCTTTCCCAGGAGAAAGTTTTTTTTGTCCTTTTGTTTTTTATGGCCATTGACTAAAACCCACAAAATAAAACAGTTATGAAATCAGTGTTATGACACAATTATGTTAAAGGCAGGGCCATAACTGGATCTTCTGGCCACGGGGGGCAGCAGTCAGACGTGGGGAGATTTAAATTTCATCAACTGCTTTTCCTTATTTGAACTCACAAATAAAACTTTACTGGAGAATGGGAAAGGCATCTGAGCTGAGCCCGGTTTGTGAAAGCAGGCGGACATACTCCACCATCTTCAAACATCCATGCGCTGAAGATCTGTGTTCCTCACTCACCAAAGCCAAATTAAATCAGTTTCTCTGTCTGGAACTGTATAATGTTGAATGAAAATAGGAACAGTCACAAAAATCATCTTTAATAGTTGTTAGATTCATTTTCTTGAATGTACCGTTGGGTGTCACGGTGATTCAGTGTGTAGTGACCCTCACGCTGGGTGGGGGACTTGAATCCTCCCCCCATCTGAGAAGTTTGTGTGTTTATTCAATGTTGCCTGGATTTCCTCCAGACACGCTGTTTTCCTGCCAAGATAAAAAATATTCAGTTATATGAACTCGTATCTTCTAATTTCCATTAATGTATAACTGTGTGTGCGCTCCAGGTACAGAATACATTACATTGTGGGGACCAATGTCCCTACAATATGATAAAAACCTCTTATTTTGATATTGTTAGGACCATTTTTCGGTGCCCACAAGGGAAACTCAATTTAATAAAAAGACTTTTGACTGCAATCAAAAGATTATAAATGCCAAAAGTCTTGTATTTTGTGTGGTTACTTATGGTTAAGGTTAGGACTGGGTAGGGGTTAATGTTGTCATTTTTATATTTTGGTTATTCACATATAAATGAATGGTTGGTCCCCGCGAAGATATGAATGCAGGTCTGTGTGTGTGTGTGTGCGTGCGTCCTGCGATCGACTTGCCTCCCATTGTGGGTGTCCTGGGATGAGTTCCAGCTTCGCTGTGAGCCTGTACTGGATAAGCAGTTATGGAAAATGGATGGATGGGTTTATGGGATTATTCCATCCATCTTCCATAACTGCTTACTCATAGAACCCCAGGAGATGCACCGGTATGAAGCCTGTCTCAGGAAGCATAAGACAGGCCACACCCTAGATCTTTTTGACTGGTTGAATTGTATCCATTTACCCCTGACCAGAACCAATCAGATTCTACAAAGGGTACAGGATTACCTCTAGACATCTCCTGCTAATGGCATGATCAGATCTACGGGCCTGTTTTACTTTTTAATTTTCAGTCCAGACATTGCCTCAGGGCCGCAAATCAAGTGATTGGAAAGTGAGTCAAAAAGAGCAGGTCGGAGTTGTTTTTTATTTTTTAATTTCCATCAAAGGTTGCTTCAGGGGAGACACTGAAGAGTTGCTTTCAACTAAAATATCAAGTATTAAATAATTGGGAATGCAAGTAAGACCCACAGAGACTGAACTGAACAGTGTCTATCTACATTTACAATTACTCAACCCATAAACAGCCATTAAACAATACAAATTGCATGAATGAATGCATTACTGGTGAATTAACTATTCATTTTGTAGCCGGTTAATCAAACATACTAATTGGATGTACAGAAGTCTCATTCAGATACTAATGCCCTCATTGACATTCTGTGATAAGGTGGATGATTTAGAGCTATTAATGTGGAGAGTGTAATTGATTTATTGGGCTATTGGTCAGTTATCTCATTTGTCCTTTTGATGACTTTATTAAATGATTCAGAACTTGGGGTTATTCCAGAATTTCTTGATTACTGGGTCAGAAACGAAAAACATGCTATCTTATTTGTTATTGATAGTTGATTTAATTTGAATCAGATACAGTGTATTAAAGCAAATTAAAATCAACATTGTAACTGTTTTCCTATTTCACATAAAGCTATACATGTATCTTGCTTTGGACAAAACCATCTGTTAAATAAATATTGTTCATATTTTTTACATAGCTCACAATAGTGTGGTTTTGCTGGAGCAAACACTGGATGTTCTCTCATGCATGGTCCTGGTCTCTGTGTGCGTTGTCCTCCCAGCCATGTGCACATGCAGGTCAACATAAAAGACTTTCCAAGCTTTGAAGAAATAATCCCTAACTACCCCATGGCCCTAAAAAGTTTTAAAGACCATGCAATCTGCAAGCATTGTGGCCCTTGTTGGGAAAAGCAGTTACTGAAAGCAAGGAGAGATGAATAATATGCAGAATATTTGTGAAATACAAAATTGTGTGAGCCAGGAGGACACGTAACCACACAATGGGGCTGAATATGAGCAATCTTAATGTCTCCATGGTGATGAGGAGCAGACAATGCCACCAAGTGCCCCAGGTACTGACATCCAACTGAACCTAATTGGTCTGATTGCCATGTTAGAGTGTAAGTACAGTCAACTGGGGGGACTGGAAGAGGCCATACAGTAGATGTGCTCTCTGGGAAAGGATAGATGGGAGTCAAGGACAGAGTTAAAGACTGCAGTGTTTCCTGTGATTTGTTGAACTGAGGAGTTTTAAGTTTTTCTCACTGTGCTTAAAGGGGCCTCGTCTCTGTTTTGGTTTCTGTGTAATTTTCATGCAATCAAATAATGTTTCTGGAAGACCTCCACTCCACAGGCAACAGCAACCATCTGGAACAGAAAACAGGAAATGGGACAGGTACATGCAGGGTGTTAACTCTGAAATGCATTCTGGGCCATGGGGTGTGGGAGGGTTGGATGCTGTTGTTTTGGAAAGTGAGATGCTTTAACATGTGGTCTTAAGACGGTGATTTCTCATGGGTGGTACTGATATGATTCAAGGCGATGCCCAGCACATTAGAGGACATACACATAACTGTATGATAAACTGGCCAGTTAGACTCACTGGTTTGGCTGTATAACACTTCTTCATGCTGCAGGAGAAGCTGGGGAGAGTAGAGAAACACGCAGACACTATAAGACATGGCAAAAACCACATTGCTTCAACCATTGCCCCGCCTTTGTGAAAATATAAGCCTATTTCATCATGGTGGACATGAGCACAAGTGGCTGGACTTGAACTCCCTTCGTTATGTACAGAAATATGGGGAAAGCAGACTTTTTGGCTAATTGGAATACAAATTCTGCACAAGAAGTGCTGCCAGTCCCCCCGTGTTAAAATAAAAACAGAACAATGCAGAAACAGGCAGACCAGTCAATCCAATAGTTGATGTGGGCGGTCGCCTAGGGGACCGGCTCCTGGCGGCTAACGTCAGCTAATTTCACTTGTGAGACAGAGTGCGATTGGCCTTCTGGCGCCCCTGGAAGTACTCACAGCCCATGCGGCGCCCGGTGCGGGACAGCTCCGTGATGAGGAGGCAAGGCGAAGCTGTCGGGCAGCCTGTCAGGTCGGCTCGTCGGGACCAGACACAAAAACACTGTCAGTGAGGTATCAAACGACTCTTTTTTATTTGCGATCCATCACAGACTCTATCAGCTGCAATACCATTACAGGAAAAAAAGATTTTATAGTCTGTATATTTAATATTGGTCATACTATTCTCTCCTTGCAGTATCAAAATTAATGTAATTCAAAGCTCACCCAGGGCGCTACATAGGCTGCAACTGGGCCTGGAAACAGCCAATCATCACAGAGGATTTATGTGCCTTTGGCAGTCTGATCGGCTTTCTATTTGCGGCGATAATCCGTGGGTGTTTGTATACCTGTGTGCTGCCTCTTCACAGCCAGATAAGGGATCTCGCCTGTGTACAGGAGTGGGGAGCGACTGGACTGTAGCAGCGTTGGTATGCTCTGGTAGTCCGGCGCTTGCGGCGTCCGTGATGCCCCCCCCCCCCCCCACCCCCCGACAGTCCCTATCACTACAGCGGATAGTTGCAGACTGCATGGATGAGGCTCCGAACCCTCAAGCGCTGGCGGGATGAATTCAAGCCGAACCAAAGACGAGACAAACAGGCGTAGATGAACGTCTGAAAATTGCAGATTTCCCGAGGTTTTCATTTTTACCATGAAAAGGTAATCCACATGCGGCATCCGATCCGTTTATCCAGGCTGAACAAATAAAAACGTGAAGACAGTAAAAGAATATGTTCAAAGAAAACACAAGATCACAGCCTTCTCTTGAATAATTCACATGGCATCAATGCTAGTAGACTTAATTAAAAAGACTTCTTCCATTTTGGTGTAGTTCTTGGAAACACCTAATTTATTTAAAAACTAATTTTAAAACAAACATGCATATATAAAACACCGCAATAACACACCGGTGCTTTAACAGCTGTTTTGTTCTGTTTATGGTAACATTTGGAAAATAAGATTTTCGTTTTAAACGGTGTATGAGTGTGCAAACAGTTTATGAGTGTGAGATGGGTTGGTGCTCCGTCCTACGTTGTTCCACGCCTTGTGCTCGTAGCCTCCGAGATAGCCTCTGGACCCCTGCCACCCTAAATAGGATAAGTGGTTACAGACAGTGGATGGATGGATTTTAGTTTTACAGTTTTGGTCCATTTGTGATATCTCAATCTTGAAGATCAGATGTTGAAGCCTTTTAAAATCTTTAGTCATGTTCTCCTAAATTGCAGAGCAGAGTTGCCTGCACATGCAGAGACTGGTCATCCTTTATAAATAACAGAGAACATGTCTTTGTGCGTATATGCTTAAGCAATCGTTTCTTACATAACAGCAGCACTATGTGGCGGGGTAGGGTGTCCAGACTGTGGTCACAGAGCGGGTATCACCTGGCGTGTGATTTTTCTGACAAACGGGCAGAGGGATACAGACACATCGGGTTGTTCCGTCTGTAGGTCTGCGTGGATGTAAGCGGCCGTACGATGGCTCATCCGAGTGCGGTCTAAGCTGTGTTCTTGCTTCGCCAGATGGGCTCGGCCGTTGGACCGACATCAGTGTGGTTAACTGCAGAGTGCCGCACCTTCACAGAGCTACTCAGTGTGTTTGACAGCTGTGTGCGTCCATCACAAAGGCAGCAATACCGTATGCCACCATTGGGGGGGGACACTAATACTGCTTGATTTTCGATCAAATGCTATAGGTTGTGAAATATATCTTATCCAAGGACTAGACTGAAATCCACCTGCTGTACTGCCTGCATTTACACTGTCTGCATTTACATTAATTTACCAAAGGGAGCTGGTAAGTTGTCATCCTCAATGGCTGCCACACAGCTGAATCAGGGAACATAAATTAGAAAAATAATTGTTTAAATGTGTCCTTCATCATTGATCCTGAAATCTGTAGAGCGTACTCAGGGGTATTCTGGGCAGTGATGAACCATTCCTGTGTCAGCTGTCCCCCATGCATTACCACATTTGAATAGTCCGTAAAATTGTTATACAAGTTAGCATTATACTGACTATGTCATAGTTATTTGGACACAATTCTTCCCAAAAGTGATATATAAACCCTATATCTAATCTTATAGTCTTGAAAGTAGGTCACCCTTTGTCTGTGCGAGATAAATTTTACTTTAAAATTCATATCTTTAGGCAACGCAACGTTGTGACACATGGGACGAAGGATTAAAAGGCAGGAATTTGGGTGAACAAAGGGGGGGGGGGTTGGTTTTATTGAAACCAAAACTGAACAGAACTGAACAAGGACTGGAAAACAATTGGGACCATGAGCGTCCAAAAACGGGAGGACTGGTACAGGGAAGGGTACGGGCAGACAGGAGGAGCGACATTAATGACTGGACTGGGGATGACTAGACAAACAGATATCAAGACTAACAAGGGGCAGCAAGTACCAGGCATGGCTCATCAGGGTCACAGTAGGGAGGAGACAGAGGGGTAAGGCGGACATGGTGGGCTGGACGTAACACCTAACTTGTATATAATTTGATGGTTCAAGGTATGATATTACAAACATCAGATTCTGCAGGTTCCCCCTCTCTGCCGGCTGTATTTGCCTCATTTGGCCAACTTATTTTGGAAAACCCAAAGGTACTTATTTTGGAACACCTTAGAGGTACAAAACCAATTTCTTTTTAATTCTCCAAGCATAATTCATTTGTCCATTTAAAATCAAGAATAAATTTTGTTTAAAATGAAAGCCTAGTGTGTAATTATACAAACTAAAAATTGCTTTTCCTGAACAGTGTCGTAACGCACTTCTTAATATGCGTACTTGACCGTACTTGCGTTCTCGCATAGTCGTTTTACATCATCTTCCATTGCTGAAAATCAGTTCCAAAACTAAGAACAAAAGTACAGAGGATGGTAAAAACCCCTGGATACCCCCACCCCAAATATCAAGGATACATCGGTTGCACCCTTGGCGAACGACACAAATCCCATTATTCATTGTGCTCCAAGCTCATTCTTGGAAGAGAAGTTAGAAGGACCGCAAGTACGATCTTTGCATTCTTGGTATTGAGAAACACCCTCTGTGATTAGCTCGTTGCAGCATCACATGACAGGCAGTCATTGTCATGGGTGTCATGGACCATGCCTGTGGGCCTGATAGTAGCAATAAACCTCACTGTGCCCCCCCCCCGACCTTTACAGATCTGGAGCTCCAAAAAGCTCTCAGCCTTCAGCCAACGACAGATCAATACCTGTGATTAATTAACTTCTAACAAGATCCCTGGGTGCTATAAGCCGGAAAGGCTGTGGTGCCCAAGGCTCCCAATTCAACCTGGCACTCAGTGATACCCCCTCCCCCCCCATCCTGGTCGGAAATCCATCACTTCTCTACCTATGCTTTTTCCCGGTTCCATCTTTCTCCTCCATTCTTCACTGCAAACCAACACCCATGTGAAAATTAATATTTGTTTTTCAGAGGTTATTAGCTGCCTTGGGGTGAAAAATTCTCCTTTGGTTCAAGTGAGCTAATGGACAGATACTCGGGCAATATGTGGTATCTACTTCATCTACTTGTATGCTAGACCCTGTTCCTACAAGATTATTCAAAGAAATGACCCTAGCAGTGATTGAACCACTACTAGTTAACTACGAGTTAACTCCTCAATCAGCATTGGCCATCTGCCAAAATCTCTTAAACTAGCAGTAATTAAACCTTTGTTGAAGAAGCCAAACTTGGATCTCTTGGAAATGATAAACTATAATCTACCATGAAAATACTACTATTACATATAATACCATTACAATAATAGAGAGAGTTGTAGCTATCAGGTTTCTGAAAGATTTCAGTCTGGGTTTAGAGCTCATTATAGCACAAAGACTGCTCTACTGAAGGTAGTAAATGATCTTCTCCTATCTGCTGACCAAGGCTGTGCCTCACTCCTGGTGCTGCTTGATGTTAGTGCTGCTTTTGATACTACAGACCATGCCATTCTCCTGCACAGGCTTGAATATACTGTAGGCATAAGGGGAGTGGCACGCTCTTGGTTTAAATCTTACCTCTCAGACCGCTATCAGTATGTGAATTTAAATAGTGATACCTCAGAACATGTCAAGGTCAGATATGAAGTGCCACAAGGTTCAGTTTTAGGTCCCCTACTGTTTTCACTATACATATTACCTTTAGGCATTCAGTTATTCGTAAGCATGGAGTTAGCTTTCATTGCTTTGCAGGTGATACACAATTATATATATCGGCCAAACCAGAAGATAGACAGCAACTTCAGAGAATGGAAGAATGTTTAATTCACATCAAGAAGTGGATGACAGACAACTTCCTCCAGTTAAATCTAGACAAGACTGAGGTTCTTCTTACTGGCACTAAAGCCACCAGAAGTAAACTATCTGACATCATAGTCAATCTGGATGGACTATCTGTTGCACCAAGTACTGTTGTTAAAAACCTTGGTGTTATTCTAGATTCTGATCTTTTGTTTGATGTACATGCTTCTAACATTATTCGCACTGCCTACTTTCACCTATGTAATATTGCCAAATTAAGAAACATGCTATCCTATCAAGATGCAGAAAAATTGGTTCATGCATTTATTACCTCCAGGTTCGATTACTGTAATGCCTTATTCTCCGGCTGTCCAAATAGGTCATTAAATAAACTCCAACTAGTCCAGAATGCAGCAGCCAGAGTCCTCACCAAAACTAAAAAATATGATCATATTACCCCAATTTTATCTTCTCTCCACTGGCTGCCAGGTAAATTTTCTGTTGACTACAAAATACTACTCTTAACTTACAAAAAGCTCTAAATGGTCTAGCACTGCAGTGTGTGAGTAACCTCATTTGCAACTACATTCCGACTCATACACTTCAATCGCAAGATGCAGGTCTTCTATAAATACCCAGAATAAAGCACCACAGTTATGGAATAGACTTCCTATTAGCGTTCGGAACTCAGAAATAATCTCTGCTTTTAAGTCAAGGCTTAGTCAGTCCTTTGGATAGTAAAATCCCCATTGCTAAGGTGAATGTGAGATCTGGGGGTTCATGGTCATTTGGGATTAAAGGTGAAAGGGGGGATTGGTGTTGTCATCCTGTCACTCTCGCTGATCACTTAAGTTGTTGAAGGTAGTTTGGCTTGATGCCAAAACCCCTGGAAACCCTCATGTTTGTGCTTCTTACCAGGTTTCCCTTTTAGCCAGGCTGCCATAGTTACTTTAGTACTGCCGGAGGTTAGATGTAGGGCACTAACTCTCTTCTCTTCCTCCTCTTTTCCGAGCTGAATACTGAGCTGACATTTCACCGCTTCAACCCTGAACTGGGTTCCTTGAAGACCATTACCTTAAACCAACTAGGACTTGAACTTTTTAACTAATGTTGATATGAATACATTTTCATGCACCCCGGTCGCTCAGAGGAAGATGGGGTACCCTTCCGAGTCTAGGTTCCTCTCAAGGTTTCTTCCTGCTAGATGGAGTTTCTCCTTGCCACTGTCGCCACAGGCTTGCTTGATGGGGGTTCAGGCCTGTTATATGTAAAGTGCTTTGTGACAATGACTGTTGTTAAAAGCGCTATAAAAATAAAACTGAATTTGCATGAAGGTACAACTGCAGTTTCACAAGACCAGCATCTTGATGCCTATATGTAGTAATCTGTTCATAGAAATTATTTTGGGAATGTGCCATTGGTGCTGTATATTAATTCCCACAAAAGCCAGAAAGACACTTTGGAAATTATCTCTGGTAATTAATAGGAGGGAAGATCACAGCCCCCTGGGTCATTGCCTCATTACTAATAAAACACATGCGAAGAATAAACCTTGTCCGCTTACCTGGAATTGCATCAAGAAAGGTTGTCTACATGAACAAATGTTCATTAAATACTCTAGGGCTTGGCTCAATACCCTGACATGTTAATTATGCTTCACTGGTCTCTATCTATTTCATTGTAAATTAAGCTCTGTTTAACCAGCAATTAGATATTTTCCACGTGTGGAATTGAAACGATTTCAAACAGCAAAGTCAAAATTTTAAAATACCATGTCTAAGAGGAAGACCACCCAATGCAACTAAAACTTACGTATAATTTTTTGGGGGAATAATTTTTATTGCAAGTGGAACACAGAGTAGTTCCTAAGATAGTCCGTGGGGAGGGGGAGGCATGGTGACCTTTAAAAATAATGTCAGGCTTTTGTTTTCATTTGGGGGTGGCAAAATGAAGAGAGCAGCTGGCCTGCCCATTCTCAGTTTCATCTTGGGTCAGACAGGCGAGCTGAGTGTCGTTTGTCCTGACTTGATATAGCCTGGCGTTTGGCATCGATCCCAGGCTGACCTCCATTCAATCACCTTACACCTTTCTGCATTAAAACAAGATTAGACATACATGTCTCTCCTCACTCATCTTTTCTTCTGATATACGTCTCCAGTGGAAAGAAACGCTCATGGATAATTACAGGATGAGTCTTTTCTTGGTTTAACATCTCCTTGGGTGCATCGGACCCAACTCACAAAAGAACCACACGGACAAAATCCTTTAGGGCATTAGTGTACCCCAAAACCTTCCCTCCACTCCATGTCACCAAATTTATAACCCTGTGAAAATAATCTGTTGTGGTGAGTCTGGTTCCTAGCTGAAAGCCCATTTAGCACCAACTGTTCTATGAGGTAGAACCTTCTGAAAATGGTAGAGTGGAAAAAGGGTTCCAATTAATTTTGGATTAAGGAGATTAATTAAAATACAACCTCGACGCTCCCTTCGGAGACCAGCATCAATTTTTAAATGCGGGAAAGGTTGCGGTACCAGGAAACGTATTGAACACAACCACTGACTACAATCAGCAACTGGACTAGATTAATATCACATACATACATTTACCATATGTGAGACACCTGTCTGGTCCCTGGATGCCCTGTAGTGTCTCCCATTAATGGACCATGATGTGGCATTCTAGATCATGCTTAAACACAGTTATCCCCGTGGTTAATGATGTCACAATGATGTCACAGCAGCATACTCAGTATGCACTCCCATCAATACATCCATTTTCTGCCACCTATCCGGGGCCGGATCATGGGGGCAGCCATCTAAGCAGGGATGTGCAGACCTCCCTCTCACCAACCAGCTCCTCCAGCGGAATACCAAAGTGTTCCCAGACCAGCCAAGAGATACAATCTCTCCAGCATGTCCTGGGTCTGTCCCGGGAGCTCTTCCCAGTTGGGCATGCCCGAAACACCTCCCAGTGGCTCAATATGCATGCATAAAAGCGGCTCAGTGCTGGTGTAGCTGTGGCTTCCTGGATGATGTGCATTTAGCCGTAGGAGTGATGATACATAGCCTTACACTGTACGTTACGCAACTGGACATGGATATAACCACATGTTTAGCGGATGAGAGAAGTAGGCAGAGTGTGTTGGTCTGACGGGTATGCCCTTCATCGCTTAATGAATGTTTATGCTCATCTGACATTTTTATTAAAAGCAATTGACGGAGGGCCTACTTCAGGTTAAATACTTTGGGTCAAAGTATCCCATGATCAAAGCTCAAGGGTACAACAGCCGAACGCTCTGATCTTAAAATGGTTCTTTTGATCACTAGTCTGTGTAATTGAAATACGTTTTCTCATGTCTAAATGATCCACTTTTCTCAGCACCTCACCAGACGTCCGGTTTACCGTGACCGTAGTTAGAAACAGCTTGGCTCGCCAAACCTACTAACTCGGCAGCTGGTTAAAAGCACAGAGGTCCTGGGACCACGCCCCCTCCCCCCGGTCCACTCTCGGAACAGCTTACTGAATCGATGGGGGCTCCAATCCCCATCCATCAATGCACTTATGGAACTCTCAGCAAGGAGCCTACACGCTCTGTACTGCAGTACAATTACAGCATGGAGGGGCTTGGAGTATTGGACACCACTTGCCATCAATCTTAGCGATAATGCCACCTTTGCAGATGATGGCCCAACTTCGCCTCAGGCTCCTTCCAGGTACAGAGATGGGTGCCTGGTCACCTTGAAGAGGGCTTTTGCTGCCAAGTCACCCCCAGATCTGAGACTCCTCTCTGCTTTCCTCCACTTTATCTGTCTTTGCACTATGCTACCACAACAGACAGTTCTCACTAATTAGATAACAAAATACCCGCACAGAAACGCGATGATCGATAATTCACAAGCATCCACGTTTCTGTGAATAATGAAGGATGAGAGAAGAGAAGGGCGGGTATGGGGGGGCGTAATGGGCGCGGCAGGCTTCAGAGTGATGGCCGTCGCTCGATGACTGCACGCCCTTTCAGGGCCAGCGGCTGCTAATAGCCCTTCCTCGCCTCAGATCTTACCGTTAGTTACATCACACTTCTCTTGCGTCTCTTTTTTTCTATTTAATGTTGGCTCAGGATAAATCCGACCAAGAGCCTCCTCTTCTGACCTTGGGACCGACCCTTGAATGTCTATATTTGTTGTTGATGGTGGGGGGGGGCTATTTTCCTACATCTTGTATCTCCGGGCACCCCCTCCCTCCCCGTTCCTCCCCACGCTAAGTTCACAAGGTGTTTCAAAGCCACACCAGCGAGGACAGACACCTGCAGAATACCAATACAGTTAGTGCTCACCATATTACTGTCATTAATAATTGGCCATATTACTTTTAATTTAAGCTGTGAATTCACAGGGTTAAACCACACAGGGCCTATTGTTTGTGAAGGGGACACCAGACTACTTCGTCACAGTCCCAAAGTAAGGGGACAGGTGGGCGGGATTCAAGTCCATAACTCGATAAGTGAAGTGATGATGTCACCAGCTCAAACCTACGGTTCACTAACCAGTCCAAAGACAGAGCTTGACATGCCTGGCTTCTCTTTCCCGTTGTCATAACAACCTTGAAAACTTGTATCACGTTTGTATTCATATGTTTGTGGGGACCATCCATTCATTTCTACGGTAAAACTGTAATCCCAACAATGACAACCACGACCCCTACCCAGCAGTAACCTTAACCACAAGTAACCATACCACACACAAGACTTTTCACATACTTCGTTTTTGATAAAATTGAGTTTTCCCTTGGAGGGACCGAAAAGGTGGTCCTCACAATGTCAAAATAACACATATATTATTATCTTATAATCTTATATGATCATCATATAAAAGAATATTGGTGGACTTCATGAAGCTATTCATTACTGTGGAATATGATTTTAAGATTCCAGTAACCACAAAAGGATTTAAAGTTACTTACAGATTCGAATAGAATGACTCATCTCTTAAAATAAACCCCATAACGGGGATGCTGGCATTAGAGACATTGGCAGAAACAGCCTCCTGAACTCCATCCTACCTTTGAAATACTGCACTTGTGACTCTTTCTGTGACGGTAATTCCACGCAGAGAGCAGCTCAGCAGCGAGAGCATGCCCCCCCCCCCCCCCCCCCCGAGATTACATTCATCCTCAGCGAGTTCGCTAATGCGAGCGGAACTCAACATCTCGGTTTTTAAGATAAATCACAAGACGGGCAGAGAAGCGGGAAAGTTACATAAAACGAGATGGTTTTTATAATTCCTGAAGGAGTTGTGCGCTTCTGGGCTGGAGGCGCGAGCAGTCAGCTGGACGTGGGCACCGCGTGTGTGCGTGCA
Source organism: Hyperopisus bebe (assembly GCA_026777045.1). NCBI lineage: Eukaryota > Metazoa > Chordata > Actinopteri > Osteoglossiformes > Mormyridae > Hyperopisus > Hyperopisus bebe. The sequence continues at coordinate 23,921,224 of JAODJW010000117.1, read as the reverse complement.
TGCATGCGTGTGTGGGTATGTGTGGCTCTGTTTCCGTACATTCATCTCTGGCTACGGTTGTCTAATAAAAGCTGATTACGTGTATGGTGTATGTGTGAGGGAGCGTGAGATGCCTCAGTGCCCTGACATGCACTGTTTGCTTTCCGCCAGTCCCCAGTTGCTCTTTTCCATCTCTTGGTGATGGTATGGTGAGGATGGCACCCTTGGTAGGAGCCTTTGGCCTGCTGGTGTGTCACCATGTAGTTGCTTCATTGGTATCAGAAGTTGGATGAAAGTCTGTGATTGGCTCCCCTTCCAGTGTCCTCTGATATAATGGACCTGTGGGCATGCAGTGGTTCTGCACTGGAGGGGTACCGTAGAGACTGTTTGGAGGCCTCAGTGTTTTCGAGATGTGGTTGAGGCTGCTGGCTCTCCCACAGCAAACCACGCCATTAGTTGACTCATTTTCATCACGTTGATGCACATGTGATCTTCTAGGCTTAAGCGTGGCTTTACAGAATGTATTTTTGACTCTAATTTTGAATCTAGCCACGGATGTCATTAAAACGCACCTGGAATCTGCTCCTTGCGAAAAACCCAGCAGCAACACTCGGTCCCAGTGGCTACAGTGGAATTTGAATGCCTGCATACACAACTACAGGAGATATGAATCACAAAGTATGCTCCTATTCCACCGCGTCCAGAGACGTCAAGAACACCTACAGCACTCTTTCTTCTGGAGCTCTGAGTGACGCGTGGGTACGACTGGGAGCGAGCTGGAGATGGGCTGAGCTGTGGGGACATCAAAGAAAGAATCTCACGTAAAGGTTACGTGGTTCAGAGATGCAGATCAACATCTTGCATAATTTATGTTGGATAAGTACATCTCCATGCTTTGGGGACAGAGGTTTAGACCAATGATATTGTAAGATACGCACAGAATAACTTCCTTTCGTTTCTGGGTAAAACCTTCCACAAAATTTTAGAAGTCAGTAGAGGTTTCGTCTATAAAGCATTGATGTGATTCGGGGGACTAATACCAAAACAAAAGATGTTCTGAGTTTGTGTACGATCAACTTATTCAAGATCTCTGAGGATGGATTGTAAAACTTTTACTGAGGCAGAGCCTAACCCTGTATTTCAGCAATGTTTCCGAGAAGAGAAAACACACTGAAATATTCCAGAATAAAGCAAGACTCAAACATAAAGTTCGCTATAATATATAAAATGCTCGCTATAATATATAAAATACACAAGTGCAAACAATGCTTGCGTCATTATTTACAAACGTAACCATAAATCTGTATTTAAAAACCAGTGCATTATAAACATTACAATAACAGAAACCACATGGAGTGGCCTTGAAAAGTTATATATATATAATATATACACAACTATAGAAATATATATATATTTCTATCTATCCATCTGTCTATTCGCTACTGCCTTAAATATACGTATTTTTAACAACACTGTGCGTCCCCAAATGTGCCTGTGATGGAGGACGCCCCAGGTCTGACGGGACTGTTTCGGGCGCTGAAAATCCTCTCTGGCTCCAGTTCTTTAAAGATAATGGCTGTCCTCAGCATGTAATATTTACCTAAATGCACTGTTGCCGTTATGCACCTTATTTGATTTAACTCTTCATTTCCCTTACGCAGCGAAACCCGACAACTCCGATGACTGAGAAGTTGGGCGGGGGGCTGGGGGGTGTGTTAAAAACTTCCCGGCTCCAGGCTTGGGACAAATCCAAAGCGAACACCTAAAGTGAACTTCTGATGCACCTTAAGTGCACCTAACCTAATCTGCTTCCGTAAATGTACAGCAGTAGACAGAGAAAAAAAAACATGCTGGGAGAGCACAATTTATCGACAGGGTTTTTTTTAAACTCAAGTTGTATTTTCAGAAGCTTTTGACTCGGTCAAGAAGATTGAGAATTCATAAAGATTCAAGATTCAAGATCTGTATTTTAATTCGATCGAGCGATCTAGGAATTCTCAGCAATGAAAGAGATTAAAATACGAGACCTGGACAAAAGACACTAACAGGTACACACAGTCGTATGTTTATTATAGAGGGAGAAATTATAGCCCACATTAATAAAATAAAACTTTGACTGTGAATTTAATCTCCAACTCTGTTTTTGCTGTACAGAGGCTGGTTAAAAAGACAAATTTAACATCTTGTATGCGAGTGCGAGTCACTTGGCGAGTGAGATCTTTAACTTGCATCTGCAGGCTTTGGGTGCCAGTTACTGTAGGAGTGTGACTGACAGGTGTGGCTGTGTTTCACTTGGCCACCAGTTTATAGAGGTGTCACCCTTTGCCTCCTGTGGGTGACACTCTTTCATGGTTTGCATTCCCTGCTTTTCAGGACAGAGAAGTTAATTCTGGGTATTCTCACATCTGTTTCTTGCCTGGTGGTGACCCAGATCTTGGATGGTAATTACATGTCCTATTTCTTTCCCCTCTTTCCTCCATTACGTTGCATCGCATTATATTCAATCCCCCGTTTTTTTTCTCTCTCACGGCTTAACCTATTTCCGTTAGGTTACAAATGGCTTCAATAACATGTGGTATTCATTGTTATGCTAGTGAGACATGCTTGAATATTATAAATTAATTTAAAGTCCCTTGTGACCTCATGGTCTCTCCCCTCATAAATGTTCATGAAAGACCAGCAGGTGGCGTAGTAGTAAAATCTGTAGGCCTATAACACGCCAGTTTTATTTAGTAAAGGCTGCTGGAAAGAACGTACAGAATATAAATTAAGTTAATAATCCATTCTTAGGTTTGGTCAGTCGGCACCAAACTGGACGTAAGTCTACCTAATTCAGTTCTGTGTTTCCTGTGATTATCGCGGATCATTACTGATCAACTGGGAATTGGATGAGTCTAAGAAATCTTCTGTTGCCAGGAATGGCGAAGCGAAAATCCACCCCACATCGTAAGGTTGAAAAGCGTGTGACTTTCATGTGATTTTAACGTTGTCGTATCACTCACACCCACTGATGGAAACGGATTCATCCAAATACCCGTTCCATTGTCACAATGCACAAATGCCAAAGCTTTATTTCCACACTCTAAATACCGTTAATTCATACAGGAGAGCGGTTGATCTGGGGTAGGTTAACGCGGAACCTGGAGCGGAACAGAGATTACGCAGGCGAAAGGTACAGGCTGCATTGTGCACCTCTGCGCAGGCTGTTATCTGTAGACAGTCGACCGAAAGGTCACATCGACATGGTGTTCCCGTCGAGTTATTTAACCGTAGGTAAAGTCTTTAAATTCCCTACCTGGTTTAACCCTAACTGCTCATCAGTTTCTTCTTGGCTGCGTCCAACAGTCACAGGGTTGAATCGACGCCAGTTTTTTTGGGGCACTCTATAACAAAATCAGGCGTAATTCAGTTTGGTGTTGCAGCAAGGGTGCAGTTACTATGGAAGTGGTTAAATAGCAACAGAGAACATTATGCGGGAAACACAATAACCTGGTTATACACCTAGCTCGTTCTTGAATGCTTAGTGAATATGGGTCACTAACCGAGAAAAGTAATAATTGTAAATGTTTATGAGAGTTTAACAAAAAAGAACCATAAACCAAGATCACTAATAAAATAAATACATCACAGATTTATTCGTTTAGGAAAAATGTAGAAAAATTATTAGTAGGCCTATAGGCTATAATCACCATTTGGTTTCCACGCGTGGGTTTCTATACAGTTCTAACCGGGATACTGTGGAATAGCCTACTAATACTGATTCTGACTTTAATCTCTCAGCTGGATCAAAACGCTATTTCATCGATCGTACAACCGAGAGGAATTTAACCTGCGACGCTGTATTGCGTCCTCACGCAATAATATTGCATAACAATTATATAACGTCTCCCACTGAAATTACGAAGTGATACGTCACATGTTACCACTAACTAATACGTCTCGAAAAGAAATTATTCCCCAGTTAAACTGCATTATTTTGTAGGTTATCCGTATAACGATTAATGGGGCAGACCGGTGTACCGGTGGGCTCCAATTCTTTGGGACGAGTACCGCCTCTGCTCTTTGAGTTAAGCACGTACGTTCCTCCAATGTTGCGTGAATTTCCCCCAACTTCTCGTAGATAAGCTAGTTGGTGTCTCTAAACTGACCGTTGAGAATGATTATGTGTGCGAGTTTGTGTCCTGCAATGGATTGGCTTGCCATCCGGGGGGGTGTACTTCTGCCTTCTGCCCGACCCTGACCAGGATAAGGGTCTGGAACGTAGATTAATAATCTGCTTCATATCAATGCTTGTTCAAGCCTTTAATTAGGTCGTCTACAAATTAAACCGAAATTTAAAATATCTTCGGTGATAAGCCCACTTTAATAAATCCGTCAGAATGACTTGTCAGTTCCTCTTCCCCAGACTTCTGGAAATTCAACCGGGTTCGCGATTGAAGGGCGACTGTCGCGTAGGAAACCGTCTACCATCTCTCACCATTTGTCCACAGCATATTGC
>JAODJW010000117.1:23906223-23916688 GCA_026777045.1 Hyperopisus bebe | reverse complement strand
AGCGTGACTTACGCATGCTGTTTCTCTGATCACTGTCTTCGTTAAACAACTTAAATACTTCGTGGGCATCGTTTAAACAGACAGCAGACTTCACTGAATTGCTATGGGCACTTATCTGCAGAATATGACAGCCTAAAGATTGGTTCCGACCTGACGAATTCACCTAACAACCTATTTTTTCTATGGAATGTATCTCAGCATCAAATCGTAGGCCTAAATATATGAAAAAAGTGTTACTTTAAATAGTATTACTGTGTTCAGTGAACACATCGATCAGTTAGGCCTAGGCAATAGGTTGTGATTTTCATTTTACTTGTGCTCAAAAGTGTCATTGTCAGATGATTTTCTAGAGCATCCGTCCACCCATCACCGGTAAATGCTCTTATTCAGTACTGGATCGCGGTGAGCCCGGAGCCAGTCCCAAAATGCCCAAGGCAGCAGGCAGTAGAACACCCTGGACGGGATGGAAATACTTTGGTATTTACTTGGAAAACAATAGTTCTTAATGTATCATCTTTGACTGGCATAGCTAACCTGTATTTCGCAGCTGCCGCTATATTTTTCTTATAGGTATACAGACACATCAGTCTATAGGAATACTGACAAGACGTTCACCAGCCTATTGAGACATCGCGCTGTTTTCACAATAGTGCGAATCAAGCAGCCGCTCTTCAGACCGGCGAGGATAGCGATGTTTGTAAAACGTGACGCTTGTCCTCTGTCGCTAGGCGGCGCATCATCCACGCGAACCGTCAGCCTGGGCTAATTTAGTAGTACTGGGCTTTTGGAAATGCACATAGCCTGAATGAAGTGCTTGATGTATCGCAGGTCTGTAGCATTTTGCGATGTGCGCAGATCTCTAATTAGTGTAAGTTATTTACTGCTCTAACTTGAGTTCAATTATATCCCTTCTACCACCCTGTATTTAATTTAAGAAATTCGATTATGTTCCACAATAGTACGGTGTACATAGTGTTTATGGTTTAATAAAAAATAAAAATATACGATCAATATATATGTTTTTACTCTCCTTGACCAAGTCCTCAAGGGCGACGCCTTACAACCAAAGGTGTCATCTAGCACCTGCCCTTGCATCACTGCGAATCATACAAATTTTCAACCTATATAAATTTGTCAGCCTCTAGTGTGTGTGTGTGTGCGCATATATATATATATATATATATATATTTTTTTTTTTTTTTTTTTTTCCTTTAGTGCTTCCTCTCCCGTCAACCCACAGAAGTATACAACATTTATCAGCGGTCAGTCCCTCAACCAGTCCCACGAAACATACCACCCCCACTAGCGCTTCTTCTTCCCCACCCCGCCCTACTCGCTCCGCGATCCAGTACAAAAAACGCAGCATTACAGTCAATACCCTCTCACATGTGCGGACTCAGTGTACCTCTGGATATATCTGCGTTAGACTTTCAGACCGGGGACTGCTGGATCCATGCTTCAGTATTCGTGGATTGTCATCCTTTCTCGTTGGATTGCTGCGACGCTTGTCCGCCTTTGGGGACGGTTCCTGTTTTCTGAACAGGATCTCCTATCTGGATGTTAATCGCAGTTTTGTACTTCTAACACTACTCAGATGACCGTGCGTAGGATTCGGAGGAGACTCCGATCTCCCATCCGCCTGCATATGAAAACCTTCTGGCTAAAGTTTTCATGAAGCGATTGTCAGAGGTAACCGCAACCTGGATTTGTTATTTACAGTTAAAATTGCGCCTTTGCCAGTCAACGCCAACAGGGTGTCCATCTGCTGGGATTTGCTTCAGTAAAATGAAGACGGCTGTTGTGGAAGGTAGGTAGAAGATACGGAATTATCTTCATAGATTATGGAGCTGTTGCAGATAGAAAAGGAGCAGGCGGTTTCAACAGACTCATTTACTTGTACATTTCAGGACAAAATTCATTTATTTTGCGAAAGTAGCCTGCAATTTCCTGTATATAGAAACAGCATAGTTTAAGGAAAAATAAATTAATCCACGTTTCTACCCCGCGATGTTTGATAATCTGTTAGCGATCGACATATTTTTTTTTGCTACAAATATTGAAAAATAAACTGATTTTAGATTCTGCATTGAATAGGCCTACTAATGCAGTCAAATAATATGCGACGAGCAGTGTACAGTTTAGGCTTTATATTATTTTTGCGGGGTCGTGACATTATCGTCTTTGATCTTTCCTTTGATAAAGATCGGGACATACTGACTTCATCAGTTCAGGCACATCTGATGAGATTACCGAACTGTAATTTAATTAACTGTTTATTTCAGGTCACGCAAATGCGAGATAGTTGTGTGCGAGAGGAGCCTGTCTGGATAGCGCAGTCTGTAATTCACGTCTCGCCTTGTCGGACTTAGTGTGCGCTATAGCTATGAACAGACTTCATCAGGACTCGTTTTCTTTTGATATTCAACTCATTTCAGAGTTGCAATGGTGTCTCGCCGGGGTGAATAACACCGTCTTACCCTATAATATGCGCACTCTCCCAATTACCACAAAGTCGTAAATATTGCAAAGTTTTCTCTGCCTATCGTGCACCGTTCCAGATAAAGGGAACTGGAATGTTTTTTTCCTGAACAAGGAGTAAAGAATGGCAGAAAAACGGGATGCATATCATGCAGAAATGGGGGGCGAGGGTTACCTTTATGGATTCGACTGGAACCTGCCTTCTATAGGAGGCATTTTTAATCTGCTGCAAGCAGCCTTTTTGGAGTACATGTCAGCATATAGAGGGCCTCGCGATTCCAGTTAAATCCGCATTTTAAGATTTACCTGTAATGCTGAAATAGTAAATTGCATTTTATATTGTGTCGGTTTACTTTCGTGATCCAGATCAACGGCATGTTGCATCGTGGCTGCTCACATTAAGAATAGAACAGTTTTGAATAGCTTATTAGGATCCAGGGATACTTTTTACACGTATGACTCATTGGCTACAGCGACTCAAATGTACACAGCTATAACGGCAATCCCAGCAGTGTTTTGTAGGTGCACAATGCATCTGTTTAGGAAACACGTGATGGATGATCATGTTCTTGCCCTGCTACTGCCAAGCAATGCCACTGCACTATGTATTTTATAAGTAAAAGAGGAAGCCCATCTGCTGCAGGTACAGCACCATCGGTGGTGAAATTGTTGCTGCTTAACGCTTCGGCATAAACCGTAGTCGAGAGACGTACAGAACTGCAACTTCCTAAATGAAGTTAGACTGCAACTAACCGTATTACTTTTTAACCGAGTCTAGCCTGTAATACACACTTGCGTGACATTTGAAGTATGCATTCACGAGATATGCGCTGACAACCACGCGGCTGCCAAGGAGCCCGTGACTCATCGTGCTCGTGCTAAACCTTGCCTGGAAGCCTCGTGCTCGTGCGTGGCTGCAGGTAGTCCGACGGTCGTCGCGCTCGCGCCGTGGGAGAAGTCGAGGACTTCGTGATATATGCATCCGTTGCATTCTAAGTCTACATTCAAACACTTGAATGCTTGCATATGTCATTAAAATATTAATATTTTACCAAGGTACAAAAGTTTTGTAGCTGATGACAATGATGACGATTATTATTTTTATTATATAAATTGCTGGAGATCGAGAGAATGGCATACTCGATGCTCGTTTAAGACACAGAGTACCCCATTCTCTTTACTGACATTGGGTGGCAGAGGCCTAATAGCAAGAGAAGCCGTCTACAAGCTCATAAACTGCGGGTTACACCGGAAGAAGTCTTAGATGCAGAAACGTCAATTATAAATTGTCACCATTCAGAACCATGAGTTCATTTGCATGCAGAATGCACGATCAAACCAAACAACACCAGCTGCTGTAAATTAAGAGTGAAATATTGGACAAGGGAAGGGGCATTTTGCATATTTTAATAGGGCATTTGACAGCAATTGGATCAGGGCTTTGTGTGTGAGGGGGACACTGGCTTCGCTGACGAGGTTGCCTTACTGAAATCAACATTGCAGTGGCTGCTGAAATTCACACCATTAGCCCATAATGCATTGCAGCTTACTATTGCAAGGCAACAGTAAAGACTAAATGGATATGCATCCATTGTCCATTGTGTGAGTATAACTGAATGGTACACATTTGCTGTATTAGCATGCTATTCGCAATGTCACAATTCCGCTATGTAATGGCACTTTTCCACTGCAACCAAGAACCAAGCCGTACTTGACCTGTACTGTGAACTGGCACTTTTCCACTGCAAAGTATGAGGGCTGTACTTGAGCTGTAACCACGCTGACATGGCCCTACTTACTAGCAGGGCCGAAAGCCTGACCAAACCAAGGGGGTTGCGTCATCACCATCTGAAATTGCATGGAGGTACCGGTATTCTGCCCATGGATTATCTGAAGGAAAAAGCCTTTATTCTATATTTTATTAATTATTAGTAGCATTGCACATTGCAATACCTTTCTGAAAAAATTCCTTGAAAAAGTACTATAGAATAGCTGAACGGAATGGATTTGTAATGCAAATTTACGCAAGCGAATGCTAATTTTGCTAGAGATTGATACTCGCATAACACGGCAATTCTTAAAGGTGTGCCAGCGGAAATTGGCACACAGTAAATAATAATAATAATAATAATTGCACATAGTAAATTATGTACACCGTGTGAACAGTAAATAGTCATCTCTTTTGTTTTACGCCACTGTCGTTCTCCATACTCGGCAACACCTTTACCGAGCCGACCCTTCTGCAAGCTGGAACCATGCTGTAACTGGTGTCTCTTTGTGGTACGGTTTGGGTATGGCTGGGGTACGGCACTGGGACAGCTCGGGTACGGCACTGGTACGGCTGGCTCCCTGTATGCCAATGGAAAAGCGCCATGAGGATACTCACACTGCTTATTCCTATGAACAACTTTGTATCTCCAAATATTTGTTGAAGTTATTCCGGTTTACTGCTCTGCTAAAGGATACAACAGAGTAGGTTGACCTTGAAATCTGAATTAAAAATGGATTAACAGCCAAGAGTGCCTTATGGGGACATTGTCATCATCATCACTCTGGTACATCAAATTAGGCACCTGTATTGTGGAATGTGGGTGAGGGTGACTACCTTACTGTATCTGGGGGAGGGGGGGTCCTGATCCTCCACACAGCTGCGTTCCTCTGATACCCCCCTGCCAAACACCGTGATTCATCAAGCTGAAGGTGGCCAAAGCCCGTTCTTTCACACCCGACGGCAGAGTGGAGTGGCCCGTGAATGCTAAACGCTAATCCCGGCTCAATGAGTATACATCAAAGGAATCCTCTGTGTGTGCTGGAGAAAGCAATAGAAGGAGAGAAAATGTGTGTGTGTGTGTGTGTGTGTGTGTGTGTGTGTGTGTGTGTGCGTGTGTGTGAGAGAGAGAGACGACCGAATGTCAACGCCCTCTGCCACCCCCCCTCGCCACCCCCAATCTCAGAAGGATAAAAGCTGTGGGTGTTACATTTATCAATGTGAACTTGTCTTCAAGGTTGGTTTGATAGGATAAGCACAGTTACCATCTTGTATAAAGACTGTCAGGGGTCTGAAAGGTTGTTTATTTTAATAACTTACTCAAAGGTCAAGGCATTGTAATAGGAAACTAAGTGTTGTTTTTTATGACTCATGTAACATGTTACGACCATGTCTGTATGCCAGAAGCCGTGATAGTCATACGCGATTAATAGTTTGATGGGTAATATAACTAGTTATGTGGACAAGAGCAGTATTCATACCATCAGCTGACGCTTGTAATTTTGTTAGAATTATTTTAAGGTTTAATGTGTTTACATAAGCGTGAATGTTTAAACAGACTAGTCCTAATATTATTTTTGTTGGCTGAGGGCTACGTTGGATGAGAAGTGAAACCAAAATGAGCGCATTGTGGGTGGAATGAACAAGCTTCTGAGTTTCTCTTTTTATGCAGCACTATCTACATGTGTGGGATTCAAAGTCTGTCTCCTCTTGGCTGTGGGGATCTGAGAAACACGAACTGGTCAGGTCTGATTCTGCTAAAAGCGATTCCCCCAGATGGAACTGGAGAATCCTTACACATGAGAATGAGGAAACCAGAAGGATAATTTATTTAGTGGTAAGACCTTAGAGAGTTTAATGGCCGATAAAACTTAAGAAAGGGGAACGTATGCACATTTAAATAAAAAATAAAAAACTAAATGATATTACAACAACAGGATGGTAACACCTCATGACTCTTGAGAGATGTTTGTAAGAGATCCTGTCCTCCTACTTTTGTTTCTTCTTCCCAGCCTGCCCTGTCCTTTGCTTTTTCAGCCCAAGTGGTACTGTTAGTGGGCTTTGAAATAAGAGCCAGTTGTGTGTCTGTAGATGTTCCTTACCTCTGCAGCTTTTTGTCACCCTTTATCCATCCACAGCATGGTCAATAGGTAAGGATTTTTGCATGCGGGCCTTGAATGATTGGAGAGAGAGCCAGGATAGGGCACTAATGTTTCCTGTGTGTATATATAATCTCACTTTCCTTGACTAACATGTCCCTGTCACTCCTGAAATGTAATATGTAGGCCAGTGAGGCTATAGTCTGACTATGAAGTTTCCCCGAATTCTGCCCGAGGGCCGTCGTGGTCGCACAGGATTGCCATACTGTACCTAATGTGTACGGTACGTCTGTTCGCCATTAGCCGTGGCTTCTTTAAACTCGGCACGAGTGGCGATAATGTGAACTTGTCCCCTTGCTATTCGGATCATTTTTGCCAGAAGATGAGCAGCTGCTGATCTGGGGTCTTAGTGCATTGAGAATGGTTCGAAGCATTTCCCACTGACTGTTCAATTAAAGGGACCAGACTCTGGGGCAAAAGGCCTGTTTTCCTTTCCTCTCCTTGCCTGAACCACTGAAAACTCCTTCACTCACAAATACGGCTTTAACTTCTTACCAACCTCATTACCTCTTGGCTTCCCATTATATCAGCATACAATAGGCCACCAATCAATTTTCTTTTATTCTCCATTTGCCTTTGTCATTGCTGTTAGGAACGAATGGGAGTTGCTGTCCAACTTAAGAGCCCAGAAGTATCCAAACGGTGGAGAATAAAAAGTGTTTCTGGGTGGTTTGTCACAATGAGCCAGTGGCTTCAAAACTACTAGCTGGGACGTGTGTGCTTCCAGTTCCAAATCCCAGGTTGCACAGCTAATCCTTACCAATCGATTGCAAAAATGCTCACACCTCTGATCCTGGCCAGGAATCCGGATGGATGCTGAGGATGCTCTTCTATTGGGTCCTCTCCCGCTCGCCCGTCTGTGTGCTGTGACCCTGTTTCACCACCTTTGTACTCCTGCTATTAAACTTTAATAATTTAATCTGCAGTAGATGTGACTGACGGGCCTGAGACCTCGGACGGGAGCCATTTCTTAAACCGATTACACGGCTCCGTTAAGCAGATGAACGATGGGTTAGTAAATTGTTAATTAGGTGGAGGAGGAAGTGGTCATTTTAATTAACCAGATGACTGAAGCCTTTGTTGGACCAGTAGCCTAATTATGTGCCCTTGCTGGGGGCTCTCACATCTTAGGGAAACCCACACACTAAAAGTCAATGGGGCTCTGTTTGATTCTCTGGTGCTCATCATTGGAAAAACCAAGGCAACCTGTACAGCTGTAGTGATTCCTAGGGTAAAGTTCAGAATGTGAGATGTTTAAATAACTTTCCAGCCTGGATATCTGCAGGATTGCTCATCAGTTTTTCTTGCTTGCTTGCCTTTGCTTGGAGTTATGGCCAATCTCCTGAGGGGATTAACAGTGGGAAGGCTTGAATTCATGTTGTGCATTCATACACCTGTAGGGTCCTCAAGACTCAGCAAGGCAAGTAAATAAGCAGAATTTTCATTCAGCCCATTTTCCTTACATTCCCCATGTTATTAAATTCTTGAGCTTTTAATTCTATTTCCTCTTGGTTCTGTGCTCCTGCAGTCTATATGACCTTTGATGGAACACCTAAAACATTCCCATGGATATAGTAGTGAAGTTGCATCTGTAGCTTGTTCTCTCGGCTCAAGAATCCACGCATAAATCAGGGTCTGGTACCCCTGGTTGGTGCTGAAGGTCGTTTTAGACCCCAGGTCATTCATCTCAGTTCTCAGCATGCCGTCCTGATTTGATATGCATGTCAGCAGCTTCCATCCACAGAGAGACTCGTTATCAATCACACGGGGCTAGAGTTTGGCTAAAGGAAAACTGTACGATCAATCACAGCATCAAAATGCTCCTTACCGAAACCATTTAGGATTCTGTTGCTAAGGTTTGACTTGTGGTTTGACAAATAGAGAAGGAAGGTAAAAAATCCCATGTGTGACCCCCGGCGAGAGAGAAACTCTTATTAACATTTCATTGTTTTGTAAGCTCATACTGCTTAAGTGTGTGGCTTTGCCAGGATTACAGAGAGAAAGTCATTTTCAATCTGCCAGCCAAGAGCTCTGGGGATATTGATATCTTAGCAAAGTAAAAAAACAATTTTGACACCTGTAAACATGACTATATGGATGACATCGCCTCTGCCATATAATTTGCTGTGGCTTCATTCACATGCACGCCCTGTAATAGTGCTCCTGGACTGTAGCTCCTGCATTCAATGACATCCCGTCTAACAAGGGTTTTGAGGAACAGGCCTGTCATCACGGGCTAGGAGGCTTCCGTCAGAGCAATGGTGTGTGGCTGCTCATTATGTTTTACTGACCGGTTGTCTTGCTATATCAGACCTCGCACATGTGCACATATACACCCACAGAGAAACAGAAACTCACAGACCTGTGACTTGTTTCTTAAATACCAATGTAAGAGCCATATGGAAAGCATAGGTTTTTGTTGTTTGCTTAAATTGTGTTATTCATTAGAGCATGTGAAACATTATTGTTTGGTTCATTGTCGTGGAGTGCATTTGTTAGTTTGACCACTAGGTGGAAAGCACTTACGTAAAGGCACGTAATATGTCAAGTGATATACGTGTTTTTTCTTATGAGACGGTCACGTGTAGACGTAACACAGTTTTCTGGCCGACTATGATTAAAACTCTAGTGGAAGTATGAGCATCTTAAATGTTTTGTTTTGTAAATGTTTTCCTTTGATATATTTTATTAGTATTAGTTTTTTAAAAGAAGATTTTGAGTTTGAAAATTTTTCGTTGCGTCAGACTAGTTGCCAAACACCTGCTTCGTTAGTGGCATAAAGACGAAGGAGTGCCACTTACAATTTTTGCCTAAATCAGCCCCTGAACCACCAACAAAAGAGTAAACACAACATAATTTAGATGCTGTAGCAAGGTTACTGGATATGAAGCAATTATATACTATTACAGCATTTTTCGGTGTTAAGAAAACAATGTTTTCCCCAATGTTATGGATGTATGTATGTTGGTGGTCGTAACTAAAGTCCTAAACTTTATTAATTCAGCAAACTGCATAGCTTGTCTGTCTCTTAGGTTCCCCGTGGGCGCATTAAAATTAGCACTGCCACCAAATATTTAGAATACAGGATAGGCGCTCAGCACCTTGTCAGGTCCTGTCGAGTGCATATGGATGGGTTTACGTAACAAAGCTCTCACCAGGCCGCTTTGGGTATCAGCCAGCCTCACACCTGGGCCCTTCTGTTTATGGGATGTGGTCGGCCGCTTACTCACTCAGCCAGCCACTCAGTGCCTGACGCACGTTATCAGCACATCGACATGACACGCACGCTTCGGAGATGTGAAATTACTCCGCTGTGAGTAGAGTAGGATGAGGGAGAGATTTGGGAATGCATCCTGACATTGTGAAAATATACATCACCCTCCCCTTCCCCCCCGTCACTCGGACACACACATGCACGCACACATACGGACACACACACACGGGGTGTGACATTTCAGAGTGTGCCTCTTCACTGTTTTAAATGGCAGTGCGGAGCAGCCCAGCTCTGTGCTGGTGTTGATTATCTAATATTGACAGCTCCCCTCTTGCTTGAGTTTGCATTATACACTGCTCTATCTGGAGCCACTCAGTTAGGAGTGTGGAATTGTGGGTAACAGATATAATGTCAATTTTATCAACTAGACCATCGATATAGGAATACTCCTCAAGAAACATTTATTTGTACGAAATTTCTGCCGTAGGCCATAAGCACATAAATTTGGTATTTCTCCTTATCTGCTTTGATTCTATCAAACTTGTGCTTAAGCCTGAACCCCATGTATTTATGATGAATTGGTCCATATGGTTTAACAGTCCCAGTTATCTGTCCTAGATCTTTTCATTTAATTCTGTCCTTTCATATACCCCTCAGATTTACAGATAACATTAAAACTGGCAGCATTTATAGAGAGGCTCATTTAAATGAACAATACTGATTTTGCTCCATAAAGAATTGTATGATATTATGCAAAAATGCTTACAAATGGAAATTTTCATATAGAGACCCTGGATTATAGCTGTGAAGACCCATATGTTGGGAAATAAGGAGGTGCGGCTATCT
>JAODJW010000117.1:23882320-23906213 GCA_026777045.1 Hyperopisus bebe | reverse complement strand
TATCGGGGGGGGGGGGGGGGGTCATGTGATTGGTATCCTTCATGGTTATTGGCTAAAAAACTGTGCATTCCTGCCAGTTGGTGTTGAACAATGTTTCCTGGTAGGCACTGTTCTGACCCCGATTCCTTTAATCTTTCCCCTATTTTGATGTTTTCCCTCCTTTTGTCCCACCTCGTTTCTGCCCCGCCGTTGTTTACCCTAACACTGAGAGCTCCGTCCCTATCAGAATCATTCCATGCTGTATCCCCATGTCACCTGACAGTTTGGTTCATCATTTGGTTCAGTCCATCCAGTGGTCCCATCTTTCAGAGCTGCTGTGTTCTCATTTTGGATGCGCTTATGGTGTTTTTCTTCATAGTCAGCAATGGAGTCACTTTGACTTGAGCATTTTCTTGAAAGGAGCATTCTGTCCTGCTCTTTTATCCCACTAAATTAAATCTTCTCCCAGCTACTCTATTCAGTTATTTGCTGACATTTGCAGCTGGAGCTGTACATAACTACAGGTCTTCATGTCATTATGTGACCCTTAAAGGGATCTTGGGATTTCAGGCATCATCAATGAGAGTTATGATTTATTATATTATACTCCATATGTCTTTAATTAAAACAGATTTGTTAACCAATATAAAGCTTTTTTCTCTAAACTGGGAACTGGATGACTTTGGGAATCCCCTTCTCAGTGTGGAGGGAAATCGGGATGAGTGATGAGTAACTTATGTCTGTTTTCCAAGGATGGGGGGACCGGGGGGACCGGGGGGTCAGTGTAAAGCAGGTCCAGCCTGCAGTCACAGATAAAACAAAAGCAAAGCACACCAGCAGAGGGATACTGGGAATGGGGAGCAGATGTACGGAATAAGCGAGAACAACGGTCACATGATGCATCTGTCTGAGAGAGACAGTGTGCCCCCCCCCACCCTCCCCATGGTTCCTGCTATCAGCTGGCCAGAGACGGAAAGTTTAGGTCCAGAAAGTACAAATCCAGACCAAGGTTTTGTTTCAACCAACCAGTTTAGTATAAAGAGTCATAATCACAGAGTACTCAGCCAGCTGGTTAAACAAAACCTTGGCCTGGATTTGTACTTTCTGGACCTGAACTTTCCATCTCTACAGCTCACACATTTATTCGCTGCTCCCCTTGTTTTTCCCAGCTTGGTCTTTCCCGATCTTGTTGAGCATTCCCCTGTGGTCTGACACTGGATCCCTCTGTAGCCGGCTCCCTCACAGTAGCACAATGGACACTTGGTGAGAGGCCATAATCATGGGGCAGGATATCAGATAGACTGCTGTGACCCCCCTGGGCCTCCAGAGTTTGGGCTTTTCCTCATCCTCCAATCCGACCCTCTCCTGATACTGAGCAAGAATCACAGGTTCCCTTGAGGAGTGACATAGTCATCGCAGCTCCACCATTTCAGTCTGCGTGATGCTGCATGCAGCTTAGCAGGGTGCTGTAATGTCCTTCACGTGACAGGTGTGTTTCTGAGAATAGTGCTATGTTTAATGGTGAACGTCAGTCTGATCCTCCTAGACGTAATTAAGAAGCCTTCGTGAGGACTTCTAAGTAATACAGCTGTGCTTGGATTGGTGATTCTGTCCAAGATAATGGGAAAATCCTTCAGCTTCATTGCACGTTTTATTAAGTAGGTCATACACTGAGAAATTGGAAGAACTTTGAAGGAAAATCCAAATTCAGAAAGGCCAAATCACGACTTCTTCATAATCAACTGCACTGACAGCTTATATGTGAGGATTACTCTGTGGTGTCTTTGGTTCATATGTATATATTAATATGCAAAATCCGCCAATGTGATGTGGCATAATTGTGGTTTCTTAGTTTAGCAGTGATTATAATTCAACTAGCAATAGTCTGTCTGTTACACAGAAATCGTTTTTTAGGTTCACTTGATATACATCAAACATCTTACAGAAGTATAAAGCACCGGCAATTATCATTTTCAGTAGAACTAACTCTAGCTTTAAAAGTAGCTCATCCCTGGATGAAATTATGAAGGGCCACAGAGTATTATGATGATTAAAGTGTAACAATTATTAAATGTACTAAATGTAGAAAAGTCAGTGCCAGGAGAGTTTGGAGGAGTCCAGCTTTTTCAATGCTTGGAGTGCAAAGACTTTAAAACAATATATAGAAACAAAAAGATATTCTTCCTTCAGCGAGTGGCCCCAGAGGCACTTTGAACGTTGAAACATCATTGCTTTGCCTCAAAAGTAACTTTCAATTATCCCAGACCTCCGAAGTAATAAATGCTGTTCTAGATGGAGGTCCGATTTTAACATATAGTCCACATAATTAGCAGTTCTCACTTCGGCTGCATAGAGCGAACCTCTAACTACCCATCCACCCTTCACTTTGATGTTCATTAGATCTGTCAGAGAGTGCGGGAGAAGATGAGGGCGTAGCCCCAAACCCCCTTACCCCCCTAAACACACATTGTACTGTACTTCCACAATATTGGTGGGGCATGTCCCTAGTGCCCACACTCAGACCTACACCCTTTGGTGAAGGAGCCCTGTTCACATATACTGATGCATTTAGGTACAAAGAAACCCACCAGAGTTTAGAGGTATAAACAGATGGTGCCAAAGCCATGAGCTAACAAGTCTTATTCCCTTTACTAAAACATGGAACATGCGCTAGGCCCATCTTAGCATGCTTCATAAGCAGGGCGCCATATTGAATTTCTGTGATGTTTCCTGCCTTAGTTCAGACCTGCCCCCTTTTCCAGTACTGGATGCAGGCCAATTGGGACATGTGAGCGATGCATCATGAGTGACTGTCTCTGTCTTTGGGAAGGCCCGTGACGGCGAGTTCTGAGCGGTTACATACACAGTACGATGCAAAAGTCTTAGCCAGTCAAGGAACACGTTTAAGCAATTTTTCTGGACAGTAAGTGTATATTTGCTTAGAAGTAAAAAAAAAAAAACTTTAACATGCAAATTAAGAATAACACAGTATAACACAGGATTTTTTTCTGTTCTCCAAAAAGTTAGTGATGGTGGATGGGTAGATGAACACCGCTTCAGTTCCCAAACCTCTCCTCAGGGGCACCTCGGCCATTCCAGGAAATTTGTTAAATTTGACCACCAGCTCGGTTAATTAATTCCTTTGATTAGTTTAAAAAATTCGATGAGGTATTGACCAACACAACATGGTATGCTAGAGATGGTCAGGGGTGCCACTACAGATTTTGGGCCCCATGAATGTACATCATATTAGGCTCCCAAACCAGAACAATTTTTTAGGGCCCCTGTCACTCAGGTTCCATTTGAAACATTCTAATTTTCTCTCCCCTCACGGTGCCCTTGAGGATGGGGTGACATAACAAGAGGTTCTGAAATGGCTAAGCTGACATACTGACAGATATATTATCATAGTTTTACACCAACATGAAGATCATTTAAACATGATTTTCTTTGCCTGCCTAAGATTTCTGCACAGAGCTGTATAACCTTCTGTTATAGACAGAATGGTCCAGCTTGCTAATGGAGGTTTAAAAACGGGCGTCTGGAAGGCAGCCTTCAGAATGTCAGGCCCGAAACAGAGCTGATTCTGATGTGCCGACGGACTCGCGGCCTTGCAGCAGTAAGCCGCGGACGAGAAAGGAAATAAACACCGTGTGCCGTCACAGAAAACAGACCACTGTGCGATGCTGGGGGGCAGCGGAGACGCACCCAAAGCTCCGCCATCTGTGGCTGCTGCGCTCCGGCGTGGAAGCTATCAGCCGGCGGCTATTTGGAAAATGTCCATGTGAGTCTCCTTCACTGCATTCCCATTTACAGGCACTGAACAGGGCACAGGAAAAATAAAAATTCTGCCCATACTATTTTTTTAAACTACTATTATCATTAGAGATCTTCAAGTCGATGTCGACTCCTGCTGATCATTTAGTAGGCATTCCTCCGGAACTTTCCCTCTCACGTCCAGGTGTTCGTGTCTCATGTTTGTGACAGTTTCCTTATGTACATTTTTACGCACTTTCAACTCCTACATCAGTTTGGTTTGGCATAAACTCTGATTGCTTCGATCCTACGGGAATGTGAAGATGGAATATTCCGGTCTCACACAAATGCTTGGTGAGTTATGTAGAGCATATTTTAGGGGAGAGGCATAGGGAGTGAGACATGGGGCAGAGCGTATGAGAGACGGAGGGGTGATGGAGGTTGTCTTTGCATATGAAATTCACAATGAAATCTGCGACCCTCTGTTCTGTACTCTCCAATACAGCCAGATTGAATATCCAACTTGATCTTCAAAGGGACTCTAATATAAGACCAGCTCTTCTCTTTCCGATGTCGTTTTCATCTCAGGCCTGTTACTCTTATAAGGCTGATCAGATTTTCTGCTGTGGAGAAGCAGAAAGAGCGAGAGCGTCCCGCTTGGGGCAGTGTGGAATCATCAGGTTAGTGGTGTAATGGAGGTATATAACATCGTGTCCGCGTTACCCACATTCCCTGAGAAGCCCAGAGCTGCGGAAGGGACCCGCCCGGCCACCAAAGGCTCCTCGCGTCGGGTTATAGGTGTGAGGCCCACCCTGGCTTTTCAGTGATAGAGAGAACTGCTGAATGGAAATCCTAACCAGTCTGTCATAAGCACACCCAAGCAGGGTGGTGGACAGCAGTCCGCATTGGTAGAACATGGTAGGTAAGTGTACGCCAGCAGGGCCTACTGGGGGCTTGAACTGTCAACCTTCTGGTTGGCTTTTGCAAGACTCCCACCACGCAGCTACTCTCCCACATGACAGTGGGAGGTGCCCCCCCCATTCCAAAGATCCCTACCCCCACTCCTTCATCAAAACATCTATTTCTCTGGTCTTTTTTACAGCAGCCTTCCTCCCAGCAGATGCATGCATATTTTATCACCGTACCGTATCTTTAGGGGTGACATGGTGACTCAGTGGGTGGCGATGTTGCCTCACACCTCCAGCGCCGGGGGTTCGGATCTCGCCTCCGTTGTGCGGTCGGACGTATATCTTGTTCCCGAGTTGTGCAGGTACTCCCGCTGAGCACAAGCTTGCAGTTAGGCAGAGTGGTGCCGCAGAATTGTGTGCGTATGCACCTTTTGATGGACTGACATCCTGTCCAAGGTGTATCCCAGCCCTGTGCCCTGTGCTGTCTGGGACAGGCTCCAGGCCCCCTGACCAGAATAACTAATTAGAAGATGGATGGATGGACTGTGTCTTTATTTTTTTGCAATTGTACTTATAAATATTCTCATTTACCACCGCCCCCCCGCCCCCATACCTTGTTTCTGAGGGGCGCCTTTGAAGCTGATGATGGTGAGGGTGTTTGCTTTTAGCAAGACAGTGATTCCCCCATTGAGACCCCGCTAAAGCTGCCATGCAGACATAACGCACCTTGCGCGGGCGGGTATGTGACCCCGTTCGGGGTGCTAACCCATCCTCCTGCTTCTTCCACTTTGCTGCTGGCACCTGAATAGCGCTGCTCTGAATGGCTGGCTGCTGAGGGTATGGCTGTCTTGTTGAGATTAACAGACCCATGCAATTCTGTTTTAGTTTTTATTTAAGTATATTAATTGGTGGATACTAATACAACTGCCGTGAGGAATGGGTGTAGTAGCAAAGTGTAAATCAGGGAGGTGGTCTTTTTATTTCTTGCTGGCTCGCTGTTCATCGGTGAGCTGAAAAGGGATCGGACTGTGGATATTCCTTACGCATTCGACGTCTGGATGTGTGTGACTTATCTGTTGAGGTCGCATGCTCCTTCCAGAGCTTTCTGAGCATTCTGCCTCTTAATTGGTTTAAGGAATAAAGTAAACAGTTGCTTAAAATGGAAGGGATCCCAGAAATGGTGGCTCCGGGTATTCCAGCACAAAAGGGTTAAAAAAAATGGAGAGAGAGAGCAGCTACGGGAGATCAAAAGCAACACAAAATGTCTCTCCCTGCAAGCTAAGAGGAAGACTGAAAGCCCAGGGGGTTTCTGTTTCATACAGCTCGATACGATGAAAAATCCCCGGCCCGTGGAAGTCTGGGAAGAACCTTACTGGAGGAATTTTCTGTCTCACGGTTTTATTTTCTGCCTTACAGCTCCTCACTGGAGTCCTTCTATTGGCTGCGAGGCGGTGGGCAGCAGCCAATCTCTGCTGATGCTCAGGTCCCTGGCTGTAGCTCTGAGACTCTGTGGAATATCTGAAATCCTGACCGCACTACCGGTGCTGGGCATAAATAGCTTTTCTGCCGGTTAATTTAGGTAGGTTAGGGAGTCACTCTTAAGTAGTACAGTGTCTGTTTCGTTTTTTTTTTTCTAATTGTATAAGTAGACCCCTGAGGTGTGTTGCAGAGCTTATTTATGTACATACCGTACTTGGTGTGAATTTGTAACGTTAATGTGACATTACAAGGTAACCCTCTGGTGGGAGAGTGAACCAGAAAAACGACGAATAATCTACTGATAAAATGTTAAGAGTTTAATTTTATAGAATTGGAAAAATCCAGCGCAAAGTTATGGTTCTAATTCACAGCTAAGAGTGCACTCTGCATGTCCGCTCAGTGTCACATGTGCATTCGGATGAATGCATGAGTCAGTCTCTGGGATCACATTCATAAGAGAGCCTTTCCGCAAACAGCCGTTAGGTTTCTCCCCCAGAAATGGCAGACGGCGTTGTTTGGGGTTCTCATATTGCTCTGGTAAACAGGAAATCCTGTATTGTGATGTGTGGGAAAAACTACCTGCAGTTATAAAAGTTAGAGCTTAGTGGGTCAGTTGCTCTTGCCTCTTGGCTGCTATTAGACTCATTCTTACCCCATCTACAGCCTTGGTGGGTCCTGCTATTTGAGTCACTCTTACCCTACCTAAACGAGTCTCTCTATAGCCCCTGTGGGCCCTGCTGTTTGAATCACTCTTATCTTACCTAAATGGGTCCTCCCTACAGCCTGTGGGGGCCCTGCTATTTGAATCACTCTTATCCTACCTAAATAAGCCTGTCACCAACCTTGGTGGTTCCTGCTATTTGAGTCATTCCTACCCTACCTTAACAAATCTCTCTACTGCCCTGGCGCTATTTGAGTCATTCTTACCCTACCTAAATGAATCTCCCGACATCCCTGGTGCACTCTGCTATTTGAGTCATTCTTACCCTGCCTAAACGAGTCTCTCTACAGCCCTGGTGGATCCTGCTATTTGAGTCATTCCTACTCTACCTAAATGAGTCTCTCTACAGCCCCCAGGGGCCCTGCTATTTCAGTCAATCTTACCCTACCTTAATGAGTTTCTCTTCAGCGCTGAGGGCTCTGCTATTTGAATCAATCTTACCCTACCTGAACGAGTCTCTTCAGAGTATCAGGCCACTCTCTTGCTACAGAATGGTAGTGCATCAATCTATATGTGTCAAATTCTTTGGCTACACTGTAGTTCCCTCCATTCCACCCCAGATACACAAATTTTTCTATATCCCGACTTTATACTATATACTATTTTGTATCTAATAACTGTTTTTTCGTCCCTCAATATATATATCAGAATATTTCTTTAACCCATCTCTTCAACGGGGCTATATATCTCTCTCAAATGACATCACCAGAATTCCTGATCACTTTCTTTTAAGACAAGTTATATATTTCTCTCAACAAGCCCACCCCCCCACAGTATGCTGTAATGTCTGCTCAAAGGTCACACTTGTCCTGTAGAAGGGGTGACTCCATGTCTGGATAGGCAGTATAATTGATATTTACAGCCTTCCCTTCCCCTCAGGGCCTGTAAATATCATTGGCGTTTCTGGTCACTGCACATGAATTGGTCCCCAGACCGAGTGTCTGACCGCTTCCAGTAGCGTGTTTACCACTCTCCACTCACCAGAAAGATGGGTAGACATGTGCGTTGCCTGTGCTGAATGTCATTTGTTATTGATGATTCTTTTGTAACAAATATGAAAACTTGTACCCTGTTCATCACCAGACCGGAGTTCTTTGGAACTGATACAGCTCCTTTAGTTTTAATTGAAAGTCAGTTTAGTTATCATGAAAACAGATTAGTTACAATACAAGCAGAATAGCAGCAGTGCACGCAGAATGGCTTTTATTGCTTCCATTTTTCCAGGCTTGGTATAAAACACTTAAATCCCTTTAAACTTTTTAAGTATAATGCCGCGGCTGTTTGCTCTCTCATCCCCATCTGCTCTCCCTGACATGCAGGCCTGAATTTGATGATATTACATAAGAGGCTGATTAACTTCAGACCGCAGGAATCTGTGGCTCAATGCATAACCCCCTCAAGGGCGGGGAGTGGCAATGGGGGGGTGAGGAGTGTCACATTTACGTTTAAGCTGTTCCAGAAGTGACCGCGGGCACTGATCTGCAGGGCCCTTCCAGTGGCAGGTTGCTTAATGGAATCCAGCTCCCTCCTCATATCCAGTCACTCCCATCTGATTGGCTCACCTCCCGCATGTGTCATGCAGTGCTGGCTGGCTCGTCTCGCCAGACATGGCCTGGCTGCCATGGTAATGGATCTGGAGCTGTTCACGCTGACGTTTCCAGTGGCCCCATTAAATCGCAGTGCTTTATCGGAACAGGGTGGTAGTTTCAGAGAAGAAGGACGGCCCAGTTTAAAAGCAACATGCGCCTCCGGTCTGCGATCCAGTGTCTACCTGCCGAGGAGTCACGCTTCGCGGAATCACTGCGTCTCAGAAGCCCGTCACATGCTGCCCGTCAAGGCGCAAGGGCGAGGATCAGCACGGATGCATGGACTGCTCCAGACACCCACAAGGCTCTGCTTGACTCCCGTGAGTCTAGAAAGTAGCTCTCACTGTGTCAAGGCCAACATGGAAATTTATTCAACCAGCTGAAGTGGAATAACAGCGGGTTTGTTATAGGCCGTAGCGTGACATAATTATAGCCAGTCTGAAAAGAGCTTCAAAATGAGAATCAAGTTGTGGTGCCAATATAGCTTTATGCGTCTTTCCTAAAGCCCCTCAGTGGATACCCTGAAAAACTGTTCGGCTGGAAAAGTCCTGTCAGATGGATGAGTTCTGGTTGAAAGTGTCCGGACTGAGTTCCACTGCCGTATTTCAGCAAGGCATCCTTGAAGCCAGGACATGACAAGTCCTCCACACCAGAGGCAAATAAAATGGCCGTTATGTGCCCAGGTAGGAGGTGGTGACTCAGCTGCCGAAGTGGAGTGGGGGTTGGGCACGTCAGGGACGCCACGCCTTTGAGGTTCAGCTTGGCGACGGGAGCACTGGCGAAGCCGAATGCTAGGTGCGATTTCAAATGTCCAGGTGCCTCACATCTCCAAAAGATGGCTGGTTTTTCTCCACATGTATCGAGAATGTGAGTGTAACTTCCACTCATCACATCTCTCCGTTGCATCCCTCCAATGGCTGCTGAAATCCCTCTGACTATGACCACTAAATATATAAACCAGCCATCCAACACTTAGGAGACGGTGTGTGGGACTGCAGCACTATCACAAAACCCACCTGTCCACCTTAATGATAAAGGGGAACAGATTAAAAGGCTACCTTTAATGAATCCCCCAATGGTCCTGCCTCATGTCAACAAACTACAGCTTGAACTTGGCGAGGCTCAAATCTATCAGGCTTATCGATGGCCATGTGTCCTCCGCAAGCTCCAATGACAAATCAGCTTTCAAATAATTCACTACAACGAAAAACACAGGGTGAAATCCTGCAAGATTATACATCGACAAATATGGGTAAAGTAGAATTATAAGAGTGGAATATCAAGTAGATCCAGTAAAATGTCTCTTGTCCCGAAAACTGCTTTACTTGCTGAATTAAGTATAAAAGGTTACAGTTTTTACATCTGCGACAGTCTCATGATACCTTTTCAAGCGCATACGTTTCAAAATGGCAGCTCTGATAAAGACTACAATTCCCATTACCACCTAGCCACTACCAAGGATTTACCTGTGCATTGTGAATTTTACCTTTGGGAATGAAAGGATCCTGTTATGTTTATTTTTTATCAAGCAGTAAGTCCATGTATTGCAGAACAACCCTGGTGGGGACAACTAGAGTGGCAGATGGAAGGAGAGTGGGTGAAATCAAACATGTGGCACACTCACAATCATAAAAAAATAAAAATCAAAAAAACAAGTCTTAAAAAGCCGCTATCTCAAGGTGAGAGTTGGAATTAGGCCCAAAGCACTGGCAACACTCACGTGATGAATCTTTTCAGCCAGAATGAAACAGAAAATCCACTTGGATCCAATTCAAATGTCTTATAATTAACTGATAAGATTACCCCCACCTAAAAAGTGCTAAACATGCGTCACATAATTATTTCACAAAAAGTTCCCAAATCTTGTTATAAGTGTTATTAGATAATATTGCATTACAGTTGTCACATCTGATGGTAGAGGCATGACCCAGAGGCAGCACTGGGCTGAATAGACGGGGGTTTTGTATGACTGGGACAGGAACAACCAGAAAACAAAAGACCACCAGGGATCTAAAACAGACAGCAGGAACGAGCAACAAGGAAGGAGTGGGGTGAACAGGAACACTGCAGGGTAGGGAGACACTGGAAAATAGGAACACTCTACAGCAGTAACAGCAAGAATGACTGAGCTGGAGAGCACAGTGAGTCCAGGCATATATATGCACTACTACCAAGGGACTCACAAAAGGCAGGTGTGGGTGATTATCACATTAGACCAGGAACAATTAGGCAATTACGGGATGGCCAGCACCCTCTTCTGGCTAAATGGGGACATGACAGAGGCGAATCATGACATATAGCGGTTTCTATATATTTGAATCATTGTCTATATATGCACAAAACATCTCCCATCCATCCATTTTCTGTAACTGCCTGTCCAATTCAGGGTCGTGGGGGGTCCGGAGCCTATTCTGGAGGTTACGTGCACAAGACAGGGAAGAACTCAGGTTGGAGCGTCAACCAGGAAACATCATATATTCATAAATTATTGTGTCTTAAACAAGTATGTAATATATATATATGTGTGTGTGTTTGTGTGATATATCTGCATAGTAGCATTGTAAATATATTTATAGTGTAGCTGTGTTACTCTGATGTTCACACCAGACAGAAATGACACTTCCTTGTCGACCATCGTGTGAAGTAAACACTTAGGATCACTGCAATTAACACGAGTTCCCCATGCAGAATCCTACTAGAGATGTTCAGACAGGTCCTGACGTGAGCTGTACAGGGAGGAGAGAGTGGGTTGGGGGGGTGCTGTGTGCAGGATAAGCTGGCTGTAGACCATAGGGGCCAGGGGACATCCATGCAAATAGGCCTTAATGTGATACGAAGAAGCAGGAACCAGGAACCAGCAGCATCTTACACACGGGATCCTTGGAGATGTCTCTTCATTATCTGAGCTGGGAGCTGAGGAGAAGGATGTTTGACAGGCTGTCTTGGGATGTTGCCATGTTAGGTAGTTGGTGTTTGTGTGCCAGCTCCCCCCGTTCTCCGCACTAGTATTGTTCCTGTCATAAGAAGCATCCTGGGTGCGCTTGTGCCTGGATGACTCAGCACCTTCCTTGTGTCCCTCTCCTCACTCCCCACGGCACTAAAAGCACGTGAACCTCTCCGATTAAGACTGAGACAGGTCTGAAGCTCCTCCCCACGGAGGAACCGTGCGTTTTTACAGCTAGCCTTCATTTGTATCCCCTTTCATTTCACGCCCGCCGAGTCGCTTCGGATGTATCGACCCGCAGGCCGATGTTGGTAGCTCTTTCATCTCCTCGCAGCCTTTGTAGTAAACGGTACCTCACAAGGGGCCACCGCCAGCTAAGCAACCACCCTGCCCGTGGTGGACTCCCCATGGAGGATATGGGCAGTGTTTCCAGCTGACTGAGCCTCTCCGGAGCACCCACGTCAGTGACGCACTTCTCGGCGCCCATCCGCCGTGTGACGAAGGGTAATGGCGACAGCCTCGGTGACAATGTGATCTCGAGTAACACCTGGAGCTTACCGGCAAGCCCTGTTCGTCTCCGCGGGATACGGAGCCCCTGCTGGTTGGCTTTTTAAATTTTTTTTTTTGGTGATTCTGATGACTGTGTCTAGTGCTGGAAGAGAGGCAGGGTTTAGGCGAGAGGAAGGAGGTGTGGGGAAGGGTTCCCACCGAGCGCCGCACTTCTCAGGCCTGGCCGTAGGATTAAGATCATCTTGTTCTCGAGCCAGAAGTGATGTAATATGAAGACTGGGCAGTTAATAGAGTCGCTCCTGCTGCTCCGGCACTGACATCTTGTTTGCTCCTTGAAGCATATAGTGCAAAAATCACTCTCTGACAATAAAATCACGTCTTGTTGGCACTCTCCTTGTGCGAGCAGAATGTTCCTCTTCGCAGAAAAACGCCACAGGCCATTATATACTCAATAAGCAGAGTCTAGCGTAGGTTATGTAAATAGGAATGAATGTATATCCTCTACTATAGTCACCACTGGGGGACAGTATACTCTACATGTGACAAGTCCTATATAGTGTACTGGAAAATGGAAATACTTTAGAAAATTCTAATCCATAGCCTTGAGAGAGAGCAAAGAATATCAGATATGCTAATTATTTTTTTGCTGGCTGCGTGAGGCTGCAGCAGCCGTACCTGTAATGATGATGGGGCTTTTTCTGATTAAATTTAAATTTACCCCTTAGCAATTACAGGATAGTAATTAGAGTGCATCGCCGAGGGTGAATTGTAAGCATTAGTGATTTGTTAGGGGGGTGCAGGTGAGGAGAACCTCCCAACATCAGACTGGATTCCCTCATAGGTACCAGTCAGATGTGTCACGGCGGGGGGGGGCAAGTCGTTGAACTGCCGGATGTGGTTCACATGTGAACCTTCCTGTCTCATCCTCTGAGCAGAGCTCAGCAAATCTGGACATCACAGAAGCTGAACCCATAGATATACTGGCAGGAGTCTTCCTCGCATATTAGTCAGCCGTTCAAAGACACCCCAACAACCCTTTTTACACCGTGGCTCCCAACAGCAGGGAAGGATGTCACATGACTGCCAGGGACTGCCGGTAGTGGCCATGTGATGAGATGGCCTGAGATCTGCAGGCTGCGGCCCCCCTGTGGATTTCCTGACTCCCGCTGTAAGCTGCCGTGTTACTTACCGCTAATGTAATGGCGCCATTGTTAGCCTTCCGGGCCACAGACAGGGGCCGTAACCCATTGGGTACCCTGGTTTCAGGGGTAAGGGTACTGAGACAAATGCCTGTCCCCCCACATTGCTCTAGCGAGCATATTTCCTTGGTGGCTTCATCCATTTGAACACAGTGTGACTTCACAGCACTACGCAGGGCTTTTGAAGGGGTCGTTAAGACCTACTGCTGCCTCAGCAGGCGACTGACATGGTCGGATCCCAGCATCCATCTGGCTGAGAGGAGAACTGATTCATCTCCTCTGCGTACCATTTCCACACATTCCAGTGATGCATGTAATTCCACCATAATTGAATCGACATGTTTCCTTACTGGACTCACATAGCTTCACACATAGCTTGTTACATTTAGGCAATATGTAGCTCAGGGATATATGTCAGTATCCGGAAGGTAGTGGGTTCGTATTCCGTGGCTGGCAGAGTAATCAAGCATTACTGGGGCCTTGAGCAAGGCCCATAGCTATAACACCATCTGACCCTGTTCTCTGATAGTCAGTTGTATGTCACTTTGGACACAAGTGTCTGTTAAATAAATAAGTGTAAATGTACCTCTCCCGTTTCCAAATGAATAAATACCAGTATGCCCCTATAGAGGGCACAGTGAGAGATTGTATATGGGACAATAAGTGTTTCACTTTAACCAAAGTGGCCAAAAAGGCCCCTAGTTTCCACGTTTGTGTTTGAGGGGAAGTGTCCGTGATCTCGGAGGGTCCAGGGGGCCATGCTACGTAGTCTTATCGCTACTCCCCACCTCCAAATCTATTTTCCACTGGCGGGTCTGTGCCCGTCCAGGCGTGCCTGAACAAAGGGAGGTAGTGAATAATGGAGTGCCATTTTCCCCTCCACGGGAGCGTGCTGTCTGGGGCAAAGGCTTTAAAAGAGTTACGCCGCTTTTGTATTTTTTATTAATTTTTAAGAAGGTTAAAGCCTTACCCCCTCCCCCTACCCATCCCATAAGAACCTTCTGGTATACTAATTTAAGAACTAGTTTAGGATTGCTAGAATTATGTGAGTGGGAAGGTAGATAATCCTTTATTTACTGTAGCCATTTTAAAATTTAATTTTATCCAAACTTTCAGCCAGATTTCTGAGATTTGCTTTTTTTACAGCTTTTCTGCTTGGGAACTGACATATCTATCTATCTATCCCCTTTGTATCAGCCGCAAAAGTGCAAATTATCTCAGTTCTGTGAGACTGGAAAGAGCTTCTAACCAAAACTTTTCTCAGTATCAGATGCATAGGAAGTAGCTTTGGGGCACAGGGAGCCATGTCATTTGTCAATCTGAGTCACATGACCTGAGCTGCATATTTCATGAGTGTAGACTGGAGGAAAATTAGCTCTTGACGTGTAGTTGCCAAGTCTCAAGTATCTGGACTGTTAGGTAAAAATAGTCAATAATAGGTCCAACTTTTAGCCAAGTCACCTTGGAAAAGGTGTTTTCTGAGCAAAATAATGATGTAATAATATAAGGAAGACATACTGTTCATTTCTTGGTGCAAAATCAGTAAAAGGTACTGCCTAATAAAATATTAATAACCCTCCACAGTGTCACTCGTAAAATGCAAAGTAAGGCTGCTGTCCATAGAACTGCCTTCCTGGTGTATACAAAACTCCAAGACTTAGTAATACAGATTTGCCTTTAAAATGATATAGATTTTCTGCAGTATGCAATATTTCAGACTTCTTGGAAATTGGGGCCGGCAGGTTGTGACCTCAGCAGTCCTGACATTAGTGGTCCTGACTTCAGTGACCTTCAGGTCTGACTTGAAACTGTTGTTTCTCAGGGCTTGACTTAGATGCTGGTTAATTAGGACCCGAGATTCCCTTGTGCATTCCCTGGTATCACCGGATGCAGTTTCCACTTTCCGCAGTTTCCACCTTCGTAATCAGTAGACAGTGTTTTTTTGGGGGTCTGCTGAGAAACTGGTAGAAGGTGCAAACACCACCGGTCTCCCCCAGGTAAACCAAATCTGTTTGGGGGTTGGTTACATAGAAAACTAAAAATGGCGGATCGTTATGCCTGCCGATGTTTCTGGGAGGGCAGAGGTATGTCTTCCATCCAGCATTCCGATCCCAGGGTGCCATGCCTTCATGCCTGGGATCACTGGGGGGTGCTCAGCAGCCAATCACGTGCAGCCAAGCCTCTGTATTTGGGAAATGCGAACAGCTGCTCCTCAGCCTCCCAACACGTCCACTTTGGGCTCCCTCCGAGCCACTGGTGAGAGTGGGGTCTCCAGGAAGTCGGCACAGGTTTCATGTCAGAAATTTGCTGCAAACGTCTTGGGTTACTTGACAATGTGCTTAGTAGAGATTTTACACAGCAGGGAACTTTAAAGGAACCCTATTATTCTCATTTTCAGTGTTCATGATTTTATTTTTGGGATCTACTAGAATAGATTTTCATGCTTCAGCGTTCCAGAAACACAGCATTTTTCTCATACTGTACATCTCTATTTACTGTCTGTCTGAAACGCTCTGATAGAGCTTTAAGTCCCACCCTTGATGAGCCCAGTGTGCTCTGATTGGCCAGCCTACCTGATTGGTCAGCTTGCCCTACATGTTCCACCCCTGTCTTGCAGTCTGCAGGCAGATCCTTGCAGGTAGGCGGCCAATGAGGATTGTGTTATGAGGTGACCTCGGCATGTCATGGCAGTATGTGCTGAAATTCCTGCGAGGCGTTTCAGGCAGATTAAAGAGGAGTGCTTTCTGTGGTGAGAGTTACTCCCTCTGGTGTGGACTGTGGACCTTAAGACTTTGCAGACCGTTTACATGCATATAAAGCTGTATAACACACTAAAGGAAACAGAAAAGGCAGAAAAGCGTGATAGGTTATTTTTTACATTTTCCATTTAATACATGCAGAATCTTTCTAAGCACACAATTTAGGTTATTTTTTTAACTAGTAATTTATGCAGTCCGCTCGAGGGAGCGTCCTGAGTCAGTGACCTTTTTGGAGGATCAGACATGCCCTTAACTGTCATACTCTCTGCTGGACAGGAGGACCAATTTTAGGGGAGGAGCAGCAGTTTCACAGAAGACCTGAGGGGCTGGAGGCTGAAGTAGTTTGCTCTTCCTAAGAACAGAGAACAAGACAAGTGTGCTTTTAGAGTCAATGATCTATAAGCGGGCAAAAACGCTTGGACCAAAAATCTTGTTAAATCAAATGAAGTTAAAATCCAATTTTGGAAACGTCTTGCCTGTGGCCATCCGTCGATATCATCAAGCCTGGACAATAAAACCCCAATAAAATGCAGGGGGCCGTTCATCACCTCATTTTTTTCCCGCCCTCATGTTCTGTGATGTCCAATGCCAGTCACATGCTCTGCAATTGGGACCTTACTGCCCGTTACAGAAATTGAAAAAGGTTTGGTTCCCAGTATCTAGGACCTTCCCTGCTGTCAATTTCCTCAATGTCTAGGAGACACCCACCTAGTAGTTGTGACATCTGGGAGCTTTCTCCGTATTCCTGATAATTCCATGTCACACAACCACCCAATGATATTTACACTTTTACCGCTTTCATGAGTAGGTGATAATCTACATATTTGTACTCTGTTGGCTCATTTGAGATCATGTGAGTTACCCTGTATTCTACATTAGGGGTGGCAGGAACATGATGTCCAAAGTGCTGTTCACCACACTGAACACTAGGGGTGCAACGATTCTTCAAATCCACTGCTTGGTCCTGACTTAGATTTTTAAGCTGCGGGTTTTTTTTGTTTTTTTTTTGGGGGGGGGGGTGGATCCTGAAAAAAATTCTGGGTCTTATTAATCTTTCATGTGGCTCTAAGATCTATGTCGGGATGATGTCTTCTGATACGCGCTTGCATATTTGAAGTGTTACCTGCAGGCTGAGGAAGTGTTTTTGAAACACTTTTGACAAAATGTGTGCATCTTGACTGCAACACAGTTGCCATCCTTATACTCCACAGGATAACCAAAATGTTGAAGACAATGAAATGCATGCAATGTGTAATATTTGCAAAATATACAGTTTGCCTTCAAACAGAATAATACTTTTATTTACATGTTTTATAGCATTAATTGTTAAATGAAAATGAGTTTTGTAAAATTAGTAACGTTATGAGAGCTCAACAGGCTGCACCCACAATGGTGTCAGTAAGTTGGGGTGGGGGGGGGTGGGTTTGCGGTTCTGTCTTCCAGAATGACACACTGTATACTTCTTATACTCCTGAGTTTTGTGTTTTAGGATTTGCCAGTATTAACTATGGCAAAGATGGCGGTTCTCAGAAATCTGCATGTGCATGTGCTGACTGATCCTCAGAGAAGGCCCCAGTCCTTGTCTATGTGAAAGGTGACCAGAGAAAACCATGTAATTGTACTTGCACCTCCGTTTCCATGACACTTCCGTGACCTTTTCGACTGTGTCCCGTGCCAGTAATGGTCATGACTCTCTCGTGCAGCGCATACTGATCCATACACCCCCAGCATGTTCTGGATGTACCCCCACCCCTCTGTCGATGTGCCCCTTCACGGGTTAATGGAGGTGTGGTTTTTCCGTGAAGTGTGACTTGTCATGTGAGAAGGTCTTTGCGTCAATGTTGCCAATACCTGTGACCCAGACTGTGTCACACCAACCAGTCATTGTCAAGAAGGGGGGGGGGGGGCGTTGGGAAGACATCATGCAGTCTGGTATTTCCCTCACTCGTTTCTTTGTAATGTCTACAGCAAGGACTCGACCTGGGTTTCCAGTTTACTTTTTTGCAGCTCAAGTAAGACAAGATAGGGTGCTGGAGGTCTATGTTTGGAAACGCCACCCACGTCCCTTCAGTCTTATCTTTGGATTTCTCCCCTGGGGTTGGAAAAGTTTCTGGGCTTCTTTGTGTGTGTAAAAGTTGAATCCTGGATCTGTCTCCCATGTTCGAGACTCGGCATAGGTCTTTGAACCCCCCCCCCCCCCCCAACATTAAATCGACCTGTTTAAAAATAGGAAATCCCCCGACAGGGTCGTGGTCTTAACCTGGTTTAGCACCGCGATCTGGGGCCTTGTGGGAATAAAGCCACTTCAAGGGAGCTCCATCAGCCTGAGCTCCATCAGCCTGAACTCCATCAGCCTGAACTCGGAGACAAATTGTCAGGCCTGGAAACCTGCGGCAGGGTTCGCTGGCCGGGTTCTGATGGTACCCGCTTCTCCAGCCCTGTGTGCCACATAGGGGAGGCCCAGGCTGCCACAGTGGAGCTCGCTTCACGTGTTGGGAGCTCAGCGTCACCTATGGTTACGGGGAGGCGGGTCACAGGAGGACAAAGGAGGTGTACGGTGCTGATTGGTGCATCATAATTAGCCAGCTATATTTACAATGGGGAAAGCCGACACTAATATGGAATGTTCCAGAACCTTAAGTGTATTGCGTTAGAAAACAAAACAAAGAAAAACAACATTGGAGTCATGATGGAATTCAATGGTATAATACTACATGGGCATTTTCAAATATCCAGAAATACAGGTATTTTAATATAAAGCAATGTGCAAATGTCCTAGTTACTCAAAGAAAATTGTGTTTAAATGATTTTCATGTTGGTGTAATACTATGATATTATGTCTGTCAGTGTGTCAGCTTTGCCATCTCAGAACCTCTCCTAACCCCAGCATTTACAGCAAATGTCCAATATGCAGATGTATTTTTTGACTTGACCACTAGCATAGCACGTTTGGCTAATCAATACCTCGTTGAGTTATTTAATATTTAGGTTAATTAGTTAATTAGTTGGTGAAATTTAACAAATGTATGGAATGTCTGGTGGCCCCCTAAGGAGAGATCTGGGAACTGAAGAGGTGTTCATCTCGCTGTCCAGCGAATAATCAGTAACGTTTGAAAACAGAATAAATTCTCATTGGTTTTCATTCAGTTACTGTTCGTTTGCATGTCCTAATGTTACATACACTTCCTGTCCAGACATATAGCTTTAAAATGATCTACATCAGTGTCTTTATTCTGCATGCATTTACTGTAGTACGACAGGCTGGTATTATTCTGCACGGTGAGGAATTGATATTAAGAGTTCTTGTCTCCTTCTGCCTGCCAGGTTGTGGTTATCAATCTGGTGTGTGCCCTGTCTGGAATTTATTTTGCTTGTGTGTTTTTTGCTCCGTGGCATCTCAAAAATGTTTTCTTTCGGTCTCCAACCTGCGCCCTGTGTTTCTGTGAGTGAGACATGTGAGTGAATGCTTGCACATGTGTGCATGTTTGGCATTCACAGTCTTGCTTTCTTCTAAATATGAAGTGTGGGTCGCAGATACCCTGAAGGATGAGTCACAGTGTCACATGACCAGCACTGACCGGCACTGCCTCACTGTCAGCCTCTCACTGTGCTACCCAAGACCATGTGTTTCATCCCAATGACCAAGTGAAGCTTGTGGTGTCCACTTCTGTAAAGGTGAAGGCTCTGGAGCTCTTCCTGTCATTTACCTTTTGATTAATTTACTTTGGCAGAGGAAGGAGGCCCCACACTGTACCCTGATTTCAGTATTTACTCTTTACCCAGATTCTTTAATTGTAGGTTTGCCTTTTTTAATACTGTAAAATACCTAATCAGATCCTCACTGCTTGACTGCATGTCTCACTGCATGACTGGAATTTAGCGTTAGCCCTGTTTAAAGAGGATATAGCCTGGGCCTCCTGTCCATGTAATTATGGAGGCGTCATCACTGCCCTGTCCATAGGAAGCTCTATATATTGGAGAGCAGATGAGGGTAGTTCAGGTCCAGAGAGTAAAATTCCAGACCAAGATTTTGTACTGACTATACTTGCATGTGTAGTTTATGTATATCTGGAGGATTAAAGGTCATGTCCACCAGGGGGCAGTGCGAAAAAACGATCTTAATCAGCTCCTTTGTTTCTGGTCTCACTTGTTTGTATGACGTTGTGGCACGAAATGTTGTACAGTCGCTGTCCCAAAGCGAGTTGTTAATTCTGTAATACTGTTGTAGCATTCTCTATATTCTACCCAGTGCTTCACTTCATATTGGTACTTTGCTCTGCCATATATCATTTTACTACTCAGTGTTAAATGTTGCATTATTTGTCGTTAGATATTTCATAGTACTTAGTATTTTGTAATTAGGCGGCATGATCTTAGAAAAAGATACATTCTGCAATAAGTATTACAGGAATTATAAAGAAGAATATGTTCAAAATAAATCAATTTCTCACAAAAACATCTATTCATGAGTGATTTAAAACAACAAGGATGAAAAAGATTAGGATTGGCTTGGAGTGCTCATGCGGAGCGCACGTAAAAGTAGGGGCGGTAAACTTTAAACTAGTGTTAACATATATTAGATAATCCTGAAAAGGAACAGTCATTAAAATTGCACAGCTTGCTAAGTTTTGTTTCCTATAACAATATAAATGTTCTTTCGAAGGATAAACCCCACGCTCTCTGCAATTTTATCACCCAGATTTATAAATACCGGAGCTGTATTGAAAAAATAACATTGTTTATTAAAGTAGGCAAGTGAGAATTTCAAGTTAGAGTTTCATTGTGCTTCGTACACATGACACTGCTTTCGTAGAAACTTAAACGGCCATTAAATTTTGAAGACGCTGTACACAGAGGGACACAACAGTGTGCAGAATATTTTCTCACTTGCGTCTGAAAATATACAGTTCTGGCAATTCATTCTTAGAAAAAAATCAGATGTTACTTTAATATTATCTGTACGGTATATAAACACAGTGCCGACGCAAAAGGTGACCCTGCTACCACCTCAGTTTTTGGTGATATTGCAGCTCGTACATGTATTCCATTACCTCCTTGTGTAGGTGCACAAACGACGTGGTATCAACGTAGAAAACGTGTGTTGGCCATGATGCGTACGCGTTGTGAGCGCCGAGTATCGAATGGCCTTAATACTTCTCTAGATTCTAACTTTGCCATTATATTGGATCATAGTGCATCACGATGCCTGCAGTGAACTTCTTAGTTTTCCTGCTTTTTAGCAGCTGATTAAGATGTTATAATGCTTTTTTTTCTTTACAGAGTAGGAGAACAGAGTTATAAAACATGTAAATAAAAATATAAACAAAAAACAAAGCCACTGATCTGTGTGCAGTTTGCTAAATTGCAGTATATCTTCAGCAGCCATATTAGCATAATACTTCCCAGTACTTTCTATGGCATTTCTGTCAAAACGGTTGAACTTTAATAATTGGCGAGCTGAAGGGAGGCTTGGGGGCGGCAAAGCTCGCTCTACGTCCGCAACCCTTTCGCTTCTTCCCAAACAAGGCTGTTCCCCTGTGCCCCACGGAAACGAGGTCCCAATTAGCATGCTGTGCTGGAGCGGAGGGCTGTGGAGTTGGGCCTTGTGCCCCCCCCCCCCCTGAGGCTGCCATGTGAGACGTGTGTTACGCCATCGAAACCACACAAGTAGGGTCCCCTTGTTAAAAGTTGTTTCAGAGGATTTCCTGACACTGGGAAGGAGCTCTGTTATGTTTCCCGCTTCATTAAAACACCTGACGTTCACTGCTTCTGCTCTCTGGTGACTAACCCCTTTTTCAGGGTAAAGACATGCTTTAAAGGTGTTTTATGAAGACATGGGTTCAAGAGACTGCTCTTGTCCACAGCAACACAAAGCTTGCGGGTTCGAGGGATGGCACTGGCTTCAGTGCACCACAATGTTATTGGTTTGAGGGACAGCACTGGTCTTACAGCATCACAATGCTGTGGATGTGTACGATGGTCCCAGTCAAACCAGGCATCAGGACCTTGTGATTAACTGTCACATTATCCAGATGGCATTAGCTCCATAGTGGCATGATGCTTACAGGCTTTATACGGGTCTCTGACTCTCCCTATTCACCACCTCCATCAAAAAAACTTAGACTGCAAACATCAGGTGGCTTGGCATGGAAGAAGACGCTCCCTACGGCAGCCTGGATGGCACAAACAATGCCACGGGCATTTTGAATGCTCCATCTACTCCTGCCTGCATTTTGAATGCTCCAGCTACTCCAGCCTGGCACCCTCGCAGCAAAGTGGAGTCGTGATGGAGTGTAATTTCTTTTTTATTACGTGTTAATGTGCTTGTTCTTTTTTTATCTGCACCCCGAAGGCTGGAAGCCTCACGGTTTTCCAATCTAGCTTAATTGCTAATTAATGCTTCAGCGACGCGGGGCCTATGATTTCTGTTATTTAGAACGTAGCCTTGGTGCGTCCCCCTTGCCCCCCACTCCCCGTCGCTATTGAAGGAGGCAAAAGATGGGAGGTTATTCCATTAGTTGCCTGCAGCGAGACCACAGCAGGGAGCATGGTGGCTGCATGTGACATCGCTGCAGATTTCCCGCCGATGCCGCTTAATTAGGCCAGAGATATGGGCCGCTAGCTAGCTCTGACTTTTGGGGCCAGTGCTGGCAAGACCTGCGGATCTGGGGGGTATAGAAGACCCTTTGGGAGACCAGAATTTTCCAGAACTTGTCATAACTGCCACAGATGGTTTTTGTAATGTAATTGGACAGTACAGGAGCTACCAGCTTGCATCTGGCTGGAATTTCTGGGATACCAGGATGGGATTTCTGGAACCTCCGGAACCAACTAGGCAACTAGGCATCGTCTTAGCAAAAAGAGGTTAATGCTGGACCGAGGGGTTCTTCTTATTCATACTATTCTGGTCCGTCGTTGATGATTTCACAGTGACTGGCTGTTGTGCGTTGTTGTGGACTCTCCCTAAAATGATTGATTTGGCTGATCGATGAAAACTGCAACAGACAGGGACTGGAAAATTGTACCACTCTGTGTCTGATAATGGGAATTCCCAAAAACACTCTGGTGGCAGACTCACAAACGCAGATGTTGGTCTACGTGTGTGAATATTGGCTAAATTTCAGTCCCATGACCTGGGATTTCCATAAGGAGGGGGCAGCTTTGCGAGCGGCCTCCCTGAAAATGCATTTTGATTTCTGCTCCATCTGTTGATGCGTCGTGTCTGTGAGCCTTTCGCTGATCGAGGTGTGAATTCCGGCTGTCTCCTCCTCACTCATTCCCTCATTTCCTATGATGCCTATGAGCCATCTGCTGGGTGGAGCTGTGTGTCGAGTCGACTGACACCCCTACAGGCAGATTCCCCACATTGACTGAGTCCGGTGCCCTCCCCCCCAGTGATATCCATCACCTGTGGAGATCTTCCACTGGCATGGTTCGGGAATCGCGGAAATCACTTTGGTGGGCTATCCGGTCCTCCATCTGTGACTGCTGTCCATCAGGTGCTATAATTCTATGATCCACCAACATCCATTTCCTCATGCCAGAGCTGTTTTATGGGCTGCCGGTGTTTTGCCATCTGCAGTTCCAAGTCACCTGTTAATTTGGACCATTAATTCTGGTTTTATGTTAATTTGGTTTATATAGCCTCTCCTCTACGCATGTTCAGCACTTCATTCCAAATTATGAATGAATCATTAGCTTAGTAACTTAGCCAGTCCAGCGCAGTGCACGCATACACACAGTTATACACTATGGGTGATCTAGAGATGCCATTTAGCCTAACTGCATGTGTTTGGTCTGTGGGAGGACATTGGAGAGCTCAGATGAATGCTAAGCGACATGGGGAGACAATGCAACCTCCACACACAGAGGGCGGAGGCAGAATTCCAACCCCAGACCCTGCAGATGTAAGGCAACAGCTACTTTCCGCGCGTTTTATTATGCTCATATGAGATGGGTTGAGTGTTGGACTGTTTAGATCAGGGGTCTCCAACTCCGGTCCTGGAGAGCTACCATCCAGTAGGTTTTCTATCCTACCTGGCTTCTGATGAG
>JAODJW010000117.1:23855813-23871086 GCA_026777045.1 Hyperopisus bebe | reverse complement strand
AAAACCCTGGGTTCCTTTAAATCAGAGCTAGATAAGATTTTAACAACTCTGAGCTATTAGGTAAGTTCTCCCCAAACAAGCTTGATTGGCCGAATGGCCTCCTCTCGTTTGTAAATTTCTTATGTTCTCACCTTCCCTAATTACAATTCCAAATCCAGGCTACTTGACATCAGATGCTGCTTTGTATCTGTAGCTGCCAGAGCGGCCAGCCAAGGGCATGATCTGGAGTTCTGGGATGAGTTTAAGAGAGCTCGCTTCAACGTGTAGCAAACCTGTCGGGGAACGACCTACATGTGGTGATTTTCGGAGGTTGTTTCTATTTGTTGTAACTATTGATTCTCATGGTGATGGCCTCTTAGGTTCAGACAGAACCCATGAAGAACTCTGACTGGACAGAGTGTTCTTATTTGAAGTGCGGGGCTGTCACAGTTTAGATGGATGTTATGGAGAAGATGCTAGGGGACCACACCCACCAGCTAGCATCTACTCATGTCTGTGGTAAATTGTATCAACAAATATATAATACATGCAGCTGGTCAATTAAGGACAATCAATGTGTTTGTGACATGAAAACCCATACATACAAGGCACCTCCCCTGATAATATTTACAGCTCTGGAAAAAATGAAGGAACCATAGCAAAATTTTCAGTTTCTCTCATTTTTCAACTTATGGGTATGCGCCTCTTTAGGGGTATGCTCCTGGCTCTTCCCTGCTTCTCATTGATGAAGAGCTTCTTCCTTGCTTTATGGGTCTTCAGTCCTGCTTCTATGACCCTGTTATGAACTGTCCTAGCAGTGCACTTCACACCTGCGCTTAATGTTTCTCATTCAACGTCACTTGATGTCGTCCTCTGATCCATGAGGAACTGCCGGATAAGTTGATGGCATCAGGAAGATGCTTCTGCCCTCTACCTGGCTGGTTTTTGGTTATTGCCACTGTCTCCTGCTTCGCCTTATTCTTGTGTATTACTGTCTTAGAAATTGAGCCTGGAAGCAGCCTGCCTCGCAGTGTCGCCTTCTGCCAGTAGGACCAGGATTAAAGCAAGATTTAAAAATGCAGATTTTTTTTTTAAAAATAGAGTGGTCTCTTAATTTTTTCCAGAGCTGTATATTAATATTTAAGACTATAAGGGGAATTCAGCTGACGCCAGATATTTAGTAACATACTGTGAACAGTGTCTAGTCAATCAGACTAACAAAAACACAAGCCAGATGACTAGATTTGGAAGAAGAGGTCAGTGAAACAAGAGTAACTGCTGTGTAAATCCCACATATTTAAACAGATTTCAGAAAATATGGTAATTTAATATGTCCAACTGTGAAGCTTCTGGCGGTGGGTCTTGGCATTGCCTAGTTAATGTACATTTTGATTGCATGTGAAGATACCTGCCGTGCACACAGTTTAGTGAACTTCATGCTGAGCAGAGGCTGCCCGGGTCTCCTACCGCTCTCCTCCTTAATAAGAATCTGGGGTCACTGTATCATCCCATGGTCAGCTAGTGGACACAAGCACGATGCAGTTTCTGTTGTGCACCTAGTATATTAGTGAGAACTGCCTTATTTCAGAGCTGGGAAGGAGCAAAAACATGGACCGGCTGTGGGTCTCTGAGGACCGGATTGGGAAACGCTGATTTATAGGGTCACCTGGAAGGCTTAGGGGTTTGATATCGGTTTGGATGTTTAGGTTGCCATATGTTTGTTCTTGTTCTGTAGGAGGCTTATCTTATTTTATCCAATATTTAATTTGCTTTCAGGCAGTTTAAAGTGATTTAGCATTAAATAACCCTTTCACCCATTTGCTACATTCCTGTATTGTGCAGCATGGTGATACCAATGGCGGTTGGCGATACCAAACCTTTGAGAAATAGAGGTCCTCCTTGTACCACGTTTAGTATACTCAGCACTGAGAAGGCTCTCACCCCAAATAATCCTTTGTATTCCTGTCTATCCCCCATGTAGATTTTGCCATTTATGGCCGTTTACAGATGTGAAATGGCAGGATCCTCATTTTTCTTGGAATTAATCAAGCTGACTCAAAGTTATGGTCATTTCTTCAATCAGCTGACGCCATGAGGTGCTGGCAGGTTTTTCTGTGTTCTTCCAAAAATGATTTTATCTCTGCTGCCAGCAGTTACAGTTTCTAAGAGGAAAAACAGCCAACATTACACTACATGTGGTTCTATGGATATCTGAAAAAGCAATGAAAAAATGCACGTTAATATTAAATGTTTCTTTTAAAGTCACAGAATTTAAGAATCCCCCATCCCCCTTTTTCATAGACATGGAAATACTTGCACTTGCATATTTTTTCAGGAAATTATTACTCTGTGGTTTCAGGGGTTAAATAAATTCAACCTCTTTTATTGAGTAGAGAGGAGAGACCGTGAATCAGGATTTCATCGTGTGAGGATTGGAGGTATTTACTCCTTCCTGTGGCCCGTGTGTCATTTTTTGATGGTTTCCAAAGAGGAAAATGAAACAGTTTGCTTTTTCATTAAATTTTTTTTTTTTAATTAGAGGTTGTAGCATTTCTGTAGTGATTTATTGGGATCCAGGAAGCCATGCATCATTTTCCTGGATAAAATCCTCTTGATTGTGGGAGTAGTGACACCATGTCCTTCACTTGGTTTAGTTTCATGTGTAAAAATGCAACGTGTGAGGAAACACACTAAACACATTCTGAAAAACCAATATTATGTGACATACACACAATATGGGTGCTTTCATTAATATCTTCCGTGCTTTGGGCAGTGAACACAGTTGTTTTATTCTCCAGCTTTTAGTATAATACAGTGGAACCTTGGAAGACAAACTTAATTCATTCTAGAAGGCTAGTAGAGTTACAATTTGGTCGAGGTCCGAGTCGAATCTCCCCATAAGAAATAATGTAAATTAACTTAATCTGTCCCATACCCCCAAGTGATTGCCTATTTAAAC
Organism: Hyperopisus bebe; assembly: GCA_026777045.1. Taxonomy (NCBI): domain Eukaryota; kingdom Metazoa; phylum Chordata; class Actinopteri; order Osteoglossiformes; family Mormyridae; genus Hyperopisus; species Hyperopisus bebe. The sequence goes on along the minus strand of JAODJW010000117.1, from coordinate 23,868,148 downwards.
TTATCTACCTACCTGACTAATTATAAAAAGCATTAACAATCAATACAAAACTAATACACACATGAAACAATCACACATACAAAAGCAATAAACATTAAATGAATAACAATAACAATACTCCGAACAGGTACCGCCCCCAAGCAATGCTCCTCGAGCACTGAATTAGCTGCCCCCTGCTACGTCACGACGTCACATATGGGTTAAATGCATAGGACACATTTCCTTGTTGTGCACTGTGTGCTGTGGTGTATCAACAGTGACCACTGATCACTAAATTCTAAATGTACCGTCGATAAAGTACAAAAAAAATTCACACTTAATACAGGAACACAGCTTTCGCATGTCGAACTCGGTCAAGAGGTACTGTAAGACTGAAAGCGATTCATAGGCATCGGCATCTCAGTAGGCCCGTCTGCCTTCATTGCAGCACATCAGAGATGCGTCTCGATCCATACAAGTTTTAGCAGATCTGTTTTGGTTTGTCATGTTCCACGTTTTTGGTCGAGTTGAGGCTGGATTTTTTTCGACTAGCCTGTTTACAATAGAACGTGTATCTGCAACCTGAAGCCCAAAGGTTCAAGTCCTTTAGGTATTTTATCTGAGTTACTCCAGTGTCGGCTGGACAACTCAAACTACAAAACTGTATGACATCAGCTTATCAAAACATATTGCCAAAACTTACATGGTTATGGTGTCAAGATCATACTCCACCTATCTCTCTCCTGCTTTAATACCTAAAATAACCCCCCTCTGGTGTAAGGACAGAAGATTGAATCATTGATTATGGTTTGGAGACACGGAGAATGTTTCAGTATGACACAAATGCAATATTATTCGGCTGTATATCCTGACCAAGTAGATCTTAAAGACTAGTGAGGATTTTTGCAAGGGTTTCGGTCACAACACTGAAATGGCAGATGAGGACAATCCCATCATGGTGCTTTTACCCATTGATCTGCTGCTTTCTGCTGACAAGACTCCGAGCTTTGCCGCAAGAGATCCGTGAAGAGCAGAAGTTTCCCTTTACCTGCACTTGTCTCTCATTAACTGTCCATCTCTGTTAAATAACCCATTAGTCTATCTTCCTGCTATGTAAGAAGCTAACAGGCAGACCCTCATCAGCCAATCACATGCCAGATAGAAGGACGAGTCGACCCGGTCACTGGCTGTTGTTTGCCTAGATGCACACATCCTGCGTGGAGATTAAGCCAAGCGATGACAGCTGCGGGCAGGTCTCACAGAAGCTACTACTGCTGTAGCCTGTAGCAATGCCCAAATCAATTACACACAGAAGAGATTTACCTTAAAAATGTGGACTTCACAAAAAGAGAAAGTGGTCTCTGGGCACTTAAATTATGTCTAAACATAACATCCCTTTATAAAAATACTATGTATATTCAGTAGCGGAACGAAATAGAGCATCACTCCTTGTTATCACTCAATTAAAAGGCAGTATCAAACTAACAGATGCTCAGGGAAGGCGTTTATACACCCGGCACGCACCATTTACCTGTTTTTAGCCTCTGCGGCTACTGCTATCTCATTGATTTAATTACAGGTAGGGAAGACTATACAGGCAGTTAAATGTGGTTGGCTTCTAAACAGCATTACAAAGACTGTCAACATTTAACACGGTCATATGTGCCACAGTTAGCAGGCAAGATGTTTAATGTCCTCTTCGCTGAGCATCTCCTTTTTACTTCTGACTGGTGTACGTGTGTGTGTGTGTGTGTGTGTGTGTGTGTGGCACACAAGAGTAAAACTTGTGTGAGCACTTGCAAGACAAATTCTTTAAAAAAAATAACTTCCATTTCTTAATCACAACAACAATAACCATCATCATCATCATGATCTCTTAAGATAATAACACTGGATCACATTGGATATTATTATTATTATTATTATTATTATTTACTTCTGCAAATTATATTTTAAGGATACTAACGTACTGTAAAATGGTAATAGTACTGTGTTCCAGTATTCCATTATGAATTCAAAACTTTTTTTTGAAAATTTGAATCTCAAACAGAAAGTCACTTCCTCCTCTGTGAGCTCTGGATCTTTTTGAAAGGCATTTTTAAAGTCTCTCCTTACCTATCTGTAGCTGGCACTTGGAGACGAGGGCTCCTGTTCCCAGTTTGATTTTATCAGTCTGTTATGAGCATCCCGCCTGCCTCTTTTCCCAGATGTATCTTTATTTCGTTTTGTAGCAATTGCAGAAGCTCTGCACAGATACGAGCGTGGGAAGTATTCTCTGGGTGCAGCTGACCCATGGACGATATTGCCGTCCTTATCCGATTGAATCGAGCCCCTACCATATTAGTTATTGCACATAATACTTCAGGACATGAGACTTTTAAGGCTTCCACACAACTGTGGATGCATAGGAGCTCATTAATCCCTACAGGGATCGAAGGGAGATCTGGAAAGTGTGGGATGGTGGCACTTTGGTTCAAGGATGACCAGTATGCGGCACTCAACGCCGATGCTGAAATGCCCTCCGGATCCCTTTTCTGCTGGATTGAATGGAGAATTAGGAGCCCTGAGATGTAGTACAGGCAGGCAAAAATGAGGGGAGACCTTCCATCCGTCCATAATGAGACGGGGGCCAGCATTGATTTGCTATGTGGTTTCACACATTAATTCCAGGATAATGCTAATCATGCTGTCGATCCGGAGTGGCAGCAAACAGTGAGATTCTCGCTGGGGCTGCCGGCGGGGGCACTTTCACATGTGTCATGTTCTCTCTCGCCTTCTCCTCTTCTCACAGTTTATACAAGACAGTAATATGAGTGAAAAACACAAAACTTTTTGACTTGTGTCTGTTTACAAGTTCTGGCTCTGATTTGTTAATGCCATCACGTGGTTCTCCGCTTCCTCTGTTTGTCCATAGCTAAGGCAGGTGTTGAAATAAAATCCACCTTGTATGTGTATTACACCCAGATCTGGATGGACTCTGAGAACATTGTGGTCTTTTTTATAACCCAGAAGCTACTTGTGTGTAACAATTCTATAAATCTCAACCCATGAAGCTGCCGGCAGTTTCTGGCTTGGGCTGCTAGAGCCTTTCCCATCCACATTTTGGGAGCTTTTGACTCTTGCTTAAAAACCAACTGCTTTGGAGGTGGACTAGTCATAAAAACAGATGGGAATCCCGTTTATCGGTCTCGTTCTTTCCGTCATTGCATGGACTTCTCCCAATGTTTTCCATGTATAGCAGTTGTGTTACTTCTGAAGGCTAACCAAGCGCAATGAGATGTGGCAAAATGACTTGTGTTACTCTTGTCTGGCTGTTTAACAGTGTATCTGTGGTTCCCGTCTGCTCTCTCGCTCATGGTCTGGCTTCCCCTTACTCTGTATATGGAGGCTGCGTAACTCCCGGAGCACGATACCCCTTCTGTCTTCTTAAAGAGTTTTCTTTTGATGAGCAAGCTTTTCCTGGGAGGGATTTGTGACCCCCTGAATGCCGCGAGCTGTCGGCCGTCTTTCTGTGGTGAGTGAACTCCGACGGCCTCCAGGAAAGGCAGACGAGAGGCTATCCCTATTCAGCCGAATGTGCTTTAGGAGGAATCATGGGCAGCACGAGCTCCTACACGAAAGGCAGTCCTTATTTTGAAGGGCTGCCTCATACCTCTTAGATGTTCCTTCCCCCTGCCTGACTGTACACCCAAGAGGCAGTGAAATTCATCCACTGCAGGCCGATAGGTGGGTTCCCCAGCCTTGTTAACAAATGAATATAATTTGTTCACCGAGTTGTTGTCTTTAGACCACACCCACAACCTGCTGCCTGACACCCCCCACCCCCAGTATCAATTACAGCTGGATCCTTTTTCCTTAATGAGGCTGCTACCGTCTCCACACTGCCTGTCTGTGGTTATGTAACAAGGCAGCACGTATTCTTCTGCGCTTTCAATTATGTTTGAGCTGTAAAGCGCTATGTCTGCAGTGTGCTTGGAGCGATCAGTCAGGCATGTCTAAAACAAGAGAGTAGGAGCGCGGCAATCATCTCTGAAGATGGGTGTAAGAACAAAGCTGGTCACAGCAGGGGGGGGGGTGTTCTACTCCATCCGATCCGAGGATTTCTCGGGGAAGCTGGGTGGATATCTCTACCCCCCATGGGTCTTCTTGTGGTGATTCTTAACCTTACCCCTCCATGCCGGCACCACCACCAGGAGAGCCTGTGTCCTCGTTATCCATCAAGAAGCTGATGCTCCTGAAAAGACCCCCTCCCAACCCATCTAATCCTTAGCACTGATATAAAACAAAACAAACCGTACAGGACGCATAAATGCATGCAGCAAACAAAATACTAAGCGCATGTCATGCTCCTAATGCTACTTTCACTTCACAGTGGGCACCTGCATCCAGTTCAACAGGCAGCCTTTTATACACCTGGGTTTTATGCACTGACATACGATCCATGGTCCTAGAAGCCTTTGTGAGATTTGGTGCAATGGCCTTTAGGTTTCAGCCAGTATTGGCTATCCCTCTGTCTGCGCTTGTCTATATGCACCAAAGTCTTCACTGCTTTCCAAATGCTCACATGAAGTAAACTTTGCTCATTCCGTAAATATTATATATAAGTTGACCATGTTGATGTCCCTTTAGGTGCCGAGACTCGTGCTTGACACACATGCATGAATTAAGCAAAAATGGAAGTAAGAAAACGGTGGTTGACCCACGTCTGTATTCTCAAATTCTAATCTAAATTCTCCTATTATTTGCATGCATTTAAACATTAGTTGCAGGCTTTTAATTTTGCATGCAGGACTGATTGTGGCAGTCAGTGGGAGTTGGATTGTGGTAATCAGGATTAATCAGGATGCCGGCTGAGTATTATCTGTGTAATACTATCAATGACATTGCTCTGCCTCCCTCTTTTCTTACCCGACACACAGACAGGCTGCTTCAAAGATAAACAGGAATGAGATGTGAGGGTTATCAAAGTAAGAGTCTTCCCTCCTTTGACACACTTATTCCATGGCACTCAGTAATGTATTGGATGTCACAGAGATAGGTACGCAATGTTCGAGTGTTTCTCATCTTGTGGGCATTAGGGACCGGTAAACAATCCATCCATCTTCTAACTGCTTATGCTGCTCAGGGTTGAGGGGGGAATGGAGTCAATCCCAGAATGCACAGGGCTGGGGCCCACCCTGGATGACATGTCAGTCCTTCTCAGGGCACATGCAGTCATGCTGTATAGCAGGGGTGGTCAACCTTATTCGCCAAGGACTGGTGTGTATGCAGGCTTTTGGAATAACCTTTAGGTTCGCTGTTCAAACCCAGGTGTAAGAACTTTTGAGCCAATCAGTCTTCTAATTAGTAATCTAATTAGGGAGTTGCAGCGAAAACCTGTATTCACAATGTTCCTTTCTGGGTAAGATTGCCTACCCCTCCTCCGTGAGAAATTTAGGGATGCCAATAAGCCTGACTGCACATCTTTGGACTAGAGGAGGACACTGGAGCGCCTAGAGGAAACATCCATAGCAATGGGAGAGCATGCAGACTCCATGCAGACATGGAGCAGGGGCCAAATGCAGACACCCAGCCATGCAGTGTGAGGGACCAGTGTTGCCCCACTCAGCCACCACATTGCAATATGGCCATAATTTAACTAATTGGAAGAGGAAATTCATACATATTAATGCGGTAAGGGCCGGATTTGTTACCCAACGGCTGGAGATTAAGACACCACAATAGAGCTTGAATCCTGCTGAACCTGTAAAGCTGGAATTACGAGGTAAACAATCATGATAGGATTAATTAACTCTAATTGGCTACATCTATATGTATTGTCTGACACACCATGAAACGCTGATTTAAGCTGAAGCTGGGTTTCCTGGAGGCTCCATGAGCTTCAGGGAAACATTCTACAGCTGCATTACCGGCACATTTTTTGATTAATATTTTGATAAATTATTGACAAAAAAGGAAAAAAAAGACATCGCAAAAGGAAGAGGAAACAGAATATGCGTTTACAAAAGCAAAGAGAGGCACTTCTCCAGGATGCCTCACACCAACAACTGCAGAATATTTACCTGTTCACACAGTTCATGAGGGGATCCCTGTCTGTTCAGTGTGCTTTTGGTGTGCTATCCCAGTGTTACTCAATACAGTACCCAGGGACCTCGATAGAGACCACATTTTCGCTCCTTCGCAGCTCACTGCCAGACAGTTCACATTTTTGCTCCCTTCCAGCTCCTAGTAGGAGCAAAATCTGGCCTATCTGAGGGTCCCCAACCACCAGATTGAGGAACATTGCGCTAACCAAACATTACTCACTGGGCAGAAAAAACCCAACAATTAAATAATAATGAAACTAATTAACCACTACCTTTTTTAGGCTGAATTGAAGTGACAGGAGTCTGAAATGGCTTTCTTTGGAGATTGGATGAGTGCCAGAGGCAGTACGTGCATCTCACTCCTGTCCACTTGGAGGTACCCATAGGGCAATCCACCTTTCCCAAGATAGTTCGCAGGTTTGCTTCCCTGCAGCCAAAACCAATTCTGCTTCTACCTCAGCCAAACTCCCGGTCATGACAGCGTGGTAAGGTCTGGCCCTCTGAGCCCAGTCTCCACTCAGTAAGTGCCTTTCTGGCCGCTGTAGATCTTGGGAAGTGAGTATATTTTATGGCTAATTGTACACTGGCATACTTCTCCATGTAACCAAGGCTGTGTCCAGGTACTCAATGGAGGGTGTCAATTACAGGTGAAGCCTCTGATTAAGTGCTGTCGATTTTCAGAGTGCAAGACCCGAGGAAGAAAAAACAGCTCAGCCTTTCAGTTTGGTTTTACAGCTCAGATTTTAAATCCCATTTGTCGGAGACGCTTTGGTTCAGTGTAGAGTTTGACAAACCCAGTCATTGCTAATAATGCATTCCCTGTATTTTCTGACTGCCTTAGGGTGTGGTGTAACCCCCACCCCCCTTCCAGAAAGTTTCAAAGCTAATAGCTGACATGGAGAGACAGCAAGCTCTCATTTTATACCTGTCAGTTTTTACAAAAGGGAGGTTGGCAATGTGGCCTTTATTTTTAAGGCCCTATTTCAAAGGTTTGTCCGGATGTCATGTTTTGTTTGCATCCGAGTGTTTCTATCTCCGTGGATGAGCTGATCATCTTGCTGTTTTCGCGGGGAAATCACAGCTGGCTTTGCTGCTTCTACTGATAATTAGCGTATTGTGACTGAAGGGCGATCAGGCTAGGACACCCCGTTTGTCATGGAAGCCCTGATTAGTGCTGGGTGTTTCCTGAGAGCCCAATCGGCTCATTCCATCGCACATTGCATTTTATCATTCTCTGATATATATATATATATATTGAATAAATGATGATGTGGTATATAGTTATCAAACAACACAGGAATAAACAAGACCAAAGCACTTTCTTAATACTTGAAAATTATTACCTGCCTAAGCACTGGTTCTCATGATGCAAATACAATGGAATTCTTGCAATCATTGCCACTGGCAACAGCTCTGAATTATTCATCTGTTTATGAGATTTTATTGGAAGTCTTCAGACCAAATGACTTAGTATGGGTTAGTCAATGGCATATGTCGTGAAGACTCAGGGTTGAAGACAGCCAGTCGATTGATGATTCATCATTGGCCCTAATAGACTGTCCTATAGCACAGCTATGTGTGTTGTAGAGAAGCTGACCTGCGTTTGGGCCCAAGTATGAATTTGGCAGCTGAAAATGTTCTTTCTTTAATTCTGTCCAGAGAAAATACCTGGTTGCTCCACTGACTATAGCTTTACATACAGTTGTAGTAGTTTAATTGTTGCAATTAAACAGCACTGGATTAGTGGCCAAGTCTATTTATAAAATGCACACAACCATTTACAAAACTCAAAGTCTTGTCTCAGTCCTCAACCATGATGTGACTGGAGCTATGTGACTTGATGGGATTTAGTGTATAGATTAGTGTATAGATTATTCCATAATGAGACTGGTTGCATATGGCTTAACATTATTAGCTGGAGTGATTTAATAATTGTCTGCCATTGACTTGGCACCACTCAGTATTATTACACTATTAGTTAGTGACATGCAAGACCTTCCCAGATTAATCTGTAGGCAGAGAAACTGAAGAAGGTTTTCTGGAAGGTGAGGCCTGGTATGTAGGACCGTATCCAGTTCCATTGCTAGCTGTCTCCCCTCAGCCTCCCCCAGCACAGCACCAGTCAAACACACCCCAAGCCCCCCCATTGCAGAATCCAAGGATTGCGGGTGCCTTGCATAGTTAGGCTCATTTATGCTCAATGCAAAATATGTATACAGTTACAAACAGAGCTTTCAGTCCGTACTCTGTTCATTTTGTCCATAATTGTGCATGTTTTCTGAAAGCTTATGGATATGGATGAAATTGAGCATTACCACCAGAAATCATGGGGGCAGCATAGCCAGTGGGTCAAGCGAAACACTATAGTTGTTTATCTAGATAATTATGCCGTGCATACAATATATAATTGTGAGCGCACCATAAATTATATTATGTGTTACATAATCAGGTTATTCAACACTCCAATTCTGGAATGTTACAAAGACATCTTTGTTACACCACGATAGTTCGCCTCATATTTGATATGTTTTCCAGCAGGCCGGACAGTTTTTAATAACAGATTAATGATGTCCAGTACAAAGACAGCTAAGCACACTGATCATTTTTGCAACTCAAGCTCTTTGACTAATTGTGTTTAACCTTCTTAATAGCCATGGAAATAGCCTATTTCCCCTGTAACGAGATGTTGGTTCAGCATTTAGAGTTAATGGCAACTGTTGCACACCTCTTGCATTTCCAGATTTCTTTACTAGCAAATTGTAATTCATTTTTGAATGTTGGTATGTGTACTTCCCTTACAGTCAGTTGAGTGTCCATTCATAGGTCAAACACTCATGACAAGTACATTGCGCTTTAAGCTGTTCATTATGGGACAGTGTACAACAGGTAGTCATTTATTGCACAAAGGAAACAATAAAGGTAGATCCTTTTGACTCAACTCCTTCTTCACCATGACAGACCGATGCAACCCCCGCATCACTGCTATCACTGCACCGATATGCCTGTCGAGCTCCCGCTCCATCCTTCCGTCACTCATGAACATGACCCCGAGATACTTAAACCCCGACCCGGAGAGAACACTCCACCCTTTTCCGGCTGAGGACCATGGTCTCGGATTTGGAGGTGTCGATTCTCATCCCAGCCGCTTCACACTCAGCTGCCAACTGCTCCAGTGAGAGCCGAAGGTCACAGTCCAATGAAGCCAACAGGACCACATCATCTGCAAAAAGCAGAGACCTAATCCTGAGGTCACCAAACCGGACACCCTCAGCTCCCTGGCTGTGCCTAGAAATTCATTCCATAAAAGTTATGAACTGAATCGGTGATAAAGGGCAGCTCTGACGGAGTCCAACTCTCACCAGAAACAAGTATGACTTATTGCCAACAATACAGACCAAGCTCTGATAAGGAAGCCCGGCACCCCATACTTCCGGGGCACTCCCCACAGGACTCCCCGAGGGACACAGTCGAATGCCTGTCCACCGTTCCACGGCCAGGGCGAAAACCACATTGCTCTTCCTTAATCTGAGGTTCGACAATCCGATGGACCCTCCTCTCCAGCACCCCTGAATAGACCTTACCAGGGAGGCTGAGGAGTGTGATGCCCCTATAGTTGGAACGTACTCTCCGGTCCCCCTTCTTCAAGAGGGGCAGACCACCCCGGTCTGCCAATCCTGAGGCACTGCCCCTGATGTCCACGCGATGCTGCAGATGCGAGTCAACCAGGACAGCCCTCACTATATGCTTGGGCCTACCAGGCCTGACTGGCTTCCTCCCCCACCAGCAGAGCCAGCTCAGCACCGGATGGTGATCGGTTGACAGCTCCACCTCTCTCCTCAACCGAGTGTCCAATACATACAGCTGCAAGTCCGATGACACGATCACAAAGTTGATCATCGAACTGCAGCCTAGGGTGTCCTGGTGCCAAATGCACATATGAGCACCCATATTTTTGAACATGTTGTTCATCATGGACAATCCGTGACGAGCACAGAAGTCCAATAACAAAACACCTCCCAATCACGGCCCTCCAGGTCTCACTGTCATTGCCCACGTGAGCATTGAAGTCCCCCAGCAGAACAAGAGAGTCCCCAGGAGGAGCGCTCTCCAACACCCCTTCCAGTGACTCCAAAAAGGGTGGGTATTCTGAACTGCCATTTGGCGCAAATGCTAGCAACAGTCAGGACCCATCCCCCCACCTGAAGGCGAGGGGAGGCTACCCTCTCGTCCACCATGGTAAACCCCAATGTCCAGGTGCCAGCCAGGGGGCAATAAGTATGCCCACCCCTGCTCAGCGCCTCTCCCCACAAGCAATTCCAGAGTGGAAGAGGGTCCAACCCCCGTCGAGGAGACTGGTTCCAGACCCCAAGCTGTGTGTCCAGGTGAGCCTGACTATATCTAGTCGGAATCATACAACCTCACGCACCAACTCAGGCTCTTTCCCTGCCAGTGAGGTGACATTGCATTTCCTTAGAGCCAGCTCCTGCAGCCGAGGATCCAAGGTCCCCTTCTTTGGCCACCGCCCATCTCGCACTGCAGCTGACCCCTTTGGCCCCTCGTATAGCAGGGGGACCCACGTGCCTTCTTCGGGCTGTGCCCGACCAGGCCCCATGGGTGCAGGCCTGGCTACCAGGCGCTAGCCATCGAGCCCTACCCCCAGGCCTGGCCCCGGGGGGGGGGGCACTGACCCGTGTCCGGGCAGGGGAAAACGTGAATCTATGATATTTGTCTCCATAAAGGGTCTAATGACCTGCTATTTGTCTGATTCCTTACCCAGGACCTGTTTGCTTTGGGTGACCTACCAGGGGCATAAAGCCCTGGGCAACTTAGCTCCTGGGATCATTGGAACATGCAAACCCCTCCACCACGATAAGGTGTCAGCTCCATGACACCTTCTGCGCATGATCTTGTGCGCACAAGATAATTTTTTAATTTACTTAATATCTTGAATAAGCTATATAATTTCTTGTTGCATAAGGTAAAAAAATGCCATTTTTCGGGACTTTGTGGGTTCCTTACGATTTGGTGTGAAATAATAAACATCTATATGAGCCCACAATAAGTCCAGGAGCAACTGATTATAATGCTGCCTCTGCTTTTGCCTCTTTCTTAACAAGTATGTTATTAAGACCTCCTCTACCATTACCATGTTCGTTGATGTGGAAAACGTCTGACAGTCCTGCCCTCTAGTGGATGTGTTATTTGACATTCATGCCAACGTAAAGGACGTATGGAAGTATGCAGGCAGTGACGATTTGAAACGGATGTATTTGTTCTCAGACGTAAAAGAAGCATAAATGAGCCTTTACAGAAATAGGGGGAAGCAGCATCACTAGGATAACAGAGCATGAGTGAATGTCAACCGCCAGCTTCCTGCCAAGGAAGGCCAAGTTTCCCACAAAAAGGCCATCAATTAATGTGATTGACTGTGGCTCTTCAGGCTACAGTACCACAGTGGCCCGGATTAATTGTGTCTGGAAGCCATGGGGCGAAGCGAGCTGTAATTACGAGAAACTGCGGCCAGGCTGAATGACGCGCCCAGATAAATATATTAACAAGCCAGTGCCCTGTTTGAGGGGCCGCGCTGATTTGAGCTGTGCTTATCCATTCTTCGTAGAAACAGGGACACGGGGAAAAAAAGGAAAGACATATAGAGCCTTATTTAGGCTCCACAGACGAAGGATGTCAGTGACAGAGCTCCTCGTGAAGGCAGAGCAGGCCAATAATCAGTATATCTGCCACGAAAGCCCCCCCCCATCAACTCTGGCAGCATCCATGTCCTAAAAAGAGGGCTGTGATTCTTACATCCACCGAAGAGAAACACCCAGCAAACAAACCTCTCCTCTGAGAATGAGCTTTATCTTCTGAATGGACCCATCATGTAACTTCCTTTCTTAAGAGTCAGTATCTCACACTTGCCCCATGTGAATCCCCCCCCATTGCCCCCCCCTCCGGTTGTACTCCATGAGGTCTTTTGCTTTGTCTACACGTACACGGGTATATTTTAAAACAGTGTTTTTCCTCCTCTGTTTAAAAAAAAAATCCCCATCCACACGAACATTGTCTTCTAAAAAATTTACGTCTACATGAAACCGCTAAAATTCGCTGTTAAAAGCATGCCAAACCAACAGGCGGCATTATAACTCTAACCGTACTGCCATGTTAGCAAATCAGAAGCCTAATTGCCAGTCCTGTTAAGCTGAAAACCGTGTATGTGTGGACAAGGCATTTACAGTACCAAAGGAAAAGCTTGTGGTAGCTTTGCCAATG
>JAODJW010000117.1:23842967-23855713 GCA_026777045.1 Hyperopisus bebe | reverse complement strand
GTTAAGCTGAAAACCGTGTATGTGTGGACAAGGCATTTACAGTACCAAAGGAAAAGCTTGTGGTAGCTTTGCCAATGGATGTAGGACACGCCCCTAAGCCTACTGGAGTGTCGATCCAATTAACAAGTCCCGTCTGTGTTAATTGCTGTGAACTGTGTAAGTGTCTCTGCCCAGACCCCATTTGCATGCAAGCAGACCCTGACCTGTCATTAGCAGAAGGGGTGATCAATTGAGAAAGGATGCTGGGTGCTGGGGGGGCTGCCTTGCCATGGGTACATTAAACCAGCAATTTCTCTCTAGTCTTGTGCTTCAGTGCTTGTGGGATGCGTTCAGATGAATTAGATTGGTTGGGAAGGGAGTGAAAATGATCTTAAAAGCCCGTTTCTGAGCTCAGTCTGATCGCTGGGTGCTCTGGGGTGCCATGGAGGCAACAGTAATGCTATGTGAGCATAGCCCTCCAACCCCCCACCAACTTAATCCCCTTTTGCTTCTGTTACACTACTCAGCACCAGCAAATCACCAGCACTGGAGCAGAACGGAGCTTTTCCAGCAACAGGAATGTGCTTTGCTATCTGTGATGTCACGTCGCAATGAAACTGTGAGAACATCTAAGGTCGAGAGAGGGTTGGCAGAGCCATGTGACCAGGGGGGAACAAGCCCGTTCATGGAATCACCCCTTTTTCTGGGCCAGTCGATGACAGGGTGGGGTCAGGGCTAACAGAATACCTCCCCTAGCACTATAAAGTGATTCATAGACCAAAAACAGACAGGAATACTCAAAATGCAAAATTGGGTGCAGGTTTCTGGCTCCAGGTTTGTGCTTCATGGGGTTAAACAAATTTTGGAACATCTCAGGAACTGATGTTCCCTTCGTGAACGCAGATGCTATATGGAAACGCACACAAGTGCCTGAGTCCGGGTGTGTCGGAGTGCTCTGATAGGCCGAACTGAGCGGTGCCCTAAGCCGCCGTGGGACATGACTTGAGGACAAGCGCATTACGGAGCAGCACAGTCAGATTAATTACAGCCTGAGCGTGATGACTCTGACCTTTTCGGCTCTCTCCTATTCATCGCGGATTTGGAAATGCGATGTGGATATCTGTGCTGAAATAACATGCAACCCATTGCATCAGCATGCATTTAACCAGAAATTATGAGTAACATCAATATTTTCCTTGCCTGTATTACTATTTAGCTGATGCTTTTAACTAATAGTTTCACCGATTCGTACAGCTGGGTGTCAGGAGAAGTCAGGATAAGCACTTCATGTCATGTCACGGACTGGGGAAGCAGAAGCAGGGAGATGAAGAATTGCGAAATGAGGGAATTTATTAGGACCATACAGAGGTCACAATGTTAATGACCAGACTGGGGAAAACATACCTAATGCAGACTTAAATACATTGGACTAATCAATAACAATGAGAAACAGCTGGTAAACATGGGGATTCCACACGAGGTTAATGAGGGGGCGTGGCACACAGGAGGATCGGACGAGCGGGGCATGACACTTCAGGGGCACAGAGACTCCTGTGTGTCTAGACTAATGCTGCATTCCATTTACCTTGGAGGCCGGAACTCAGAACTGGGAATGATGTCACACACAAGTTAGCAGTTGGAAATCCATATAGCAGTACCAGGGACCCACTTCAAAAAGCTAGATTTCTTGCTTACCTGGATAACTCGTTGGATTTAAGGTACCTCAGTTTAAATGGCCATTTTCTTCACTCACTTACATTTAGCCCAGACTACCTTAAATTTGACAAGTTTTCTGCTTAATCAAGAAATTCCACTTAATGAAATGGACGCCTGGTCAATCGTTATTGTTAGCAATATCAGTGGATAACACATTATGTGGTTTTTTTGCGTAGCTTCACATCCACAGATAGCGGTTGGACAGTACTGTGTGTACGACCAAATTAAGGAGCCACAAATAAGATGTAAGTGCTAATAAACAGTATAAAACCACAGCTTCTGTTGATAAAGGGCGCAGTCATCTTGGATTCTGAGCTTGTGGTTGTGTCAATTCATCAGACTTCATGAGTCAGAATTCCAACTTCAGGAGAGGTAACAGCTGAAATTTCGTACTAGAAACTTGGAATGTACGAGTTACGAGTTCAAATAGAATGCAGCATATCTACTACTGCACAACAATTTTATATATCCCTGTTCATAATTGCAGTGACACCGGTTGCCCATTGACGTAAACATACAATGACGGCGCAAGACTACCGTATTACTTATGAATAGTAGTATACAATACACTACCATGCTGTAGGATGTAGTGACCTGGCCACCACTCTGGCACGGCCATTCTGGTTCCTATTAATGGCCATCAGTGCGGAGGGAAGTGGATCACCGGGGGTCCTGTGGTGAGCAGGGGCTACAATGTAGCCGCCTGATTTAAAAGCATGCATATTTTTTAAATGAAAACACTCCAAAGAAGAGCTTTGACACTCAAATCACCTTTTTCAAAAAAAATAAAAAAATTTGATTAATTTCAGCTACTCTTCAGAAGGCCGTTCAAAAGTTTCCCAGGGTTTGTTTTATTGACCTTTAGGTGAAAATAAATGGTAGGGGGAGGGTTATGACTTTTCCTTGTGTCAGAATGAAATAGAACATTTCAAGGACTCAGCCGCCCCCCACCCTCCGTCCATGCAACCACACAAGTGCATACCCACTATCACCGAATCCTGCTGAAACACCTAATTAACATGCTGAATGGAGGATTGTGACACACCTGCCAATCACTCCGCAAGGCATCCAAATGCCGGCGTCTGGACTTTGATCGGCTAATGTGGCTAGAGAGCTTAATGGATCTTTATGAATTCACGAGGGCCAAAACTGCTGGGAACAAAAGCAGCGAGAACTCTCAATGATACGCTTAGATACGAACCCCAGCTACCTCTCACAGGGGTCTGTTACCCCCTTCCTAGGATAGGGGGGAGGTAGTGTATTGAAAGAAGTATATATCTTTTAAGTAGAAACAAGCCATGGTAAAACCTAAGTGCCCTGTGATGGTGATACATGAGCATTAATTGAGTTGTTAGGAAAATGCACTACATCTCCGCAAGCCATCGATAATCTACCCAGCCCTCTGTCCTCTCATAATAGCAATGCTTTTGTTTTATCTGTTGATAAAGGGCATACAGCAAAGGCATGAAAATAAAGCTTGGTGAGATATCTGACAAAGATTAATGGAATGGAGCTGTGACACCCATGGTGGCCGGAGTTATAAGGAGCTGTCAATCACTGGCTGGCTCAACCCACGCCTACCTGTTGCTTGGCTCCCATTGATTTCAAATCAGCCTGTGATCGTCAGCCCAGAGTAAATCCCACCAGTGACAGGCCTTGTTTCTTCCACCCCTCGATCACTGAGGGAAATGCAGACAGACAGCCTCAGGTGCCAAAATGAAAAGGCAGGCCGACCTTAATGGCACCGTCTTGTTTTCTGGGTCACCGGTGGTACCGATCCTTCGCCTTCCTCCTGACCGGCTGCTGCATTAAGCTGTCAGCTGCCTATACGACGCTGTGGGCTTCGCTCGACACCCCAAAACGTCCAGGAGCTTGTCTCACAGATAATAATGTGCTGCTCTCCCAGCAGGGTGGACCTCAGGGAGGACAAACGATTCGGAAGTGGCATGCGGGAAGCATGAGCGAGACTCATTGCAAAATTAGACCTATTCTGAGGATTGGATAAAGAACAAACCCACCACTCAGATCAAACTCTGATCTAATGCTCAGATATAGTCCTGCTCTAACTCTGGTAAAGACCGTATCTAATGCTTCGATAAAGGATAACACTGCTAAAAATCTGATTTAACCCTCACATACGGACTTGTTCTAATACTCTGATAATATCTCACCTAATACTTAGCTAATGACTTAGTGTAATACCCAGCTAAAGATCTGATGCTAATCTAATGCTCAGCTAATGACCTAATCCAGGGTTGCCAGCGGTCAGCTGGCTGGAGTAAGATTTTAAATTCGAGAGAAGTCTACATAAACATGCATATGCATTTACATGTATGTAACACTTTTATTACCTTGTGAATAGTCTATACGGTTTGCAGACTACCCCAGGTTTATAATGGAAGAATATACATTTGCCATAAAATTTCTTGTGTGAGTGTGGCAGTCTGAAGGCATGAGTATCACACCAGATACGTGAGAGTTGGCAACCCTGCCTTGTCTAATACTCAGCTAAAGATCTGATGCTAATCTAATACTTAGCTAATGGCCTAGTGTAATATTCAGCTACAGATTTGATTCTAATTTAAGCTAAATATGTAATGGTAGTCTAATGCTCAGCTAATGACCTAATCTAATACTCAGCTAAAGATCCAATACTGATCTAATGCTAATGACCTAGTCTGCACTAAACTGTAGACCTGATCTGCTCACTGGCTGCGGTGAAGTTCTAGGGAAAAGCTCTTTAACGTGAACTTCCTTAGTAAAATCTGTAGAAATGGGTTAGGCTGAAAATAGCAGGATGCCCTGGAAAAGGCAGACTTGCTAAGCAAGTAAGGGTAGTAGATTGTGTTCTCTAAAGAAATGATTTACCTACAGGAAGACATAAATTTGGATGTAATTTATTCATGGGATTAAGGTTATAATAAGGCAGCATATCTCTCTTAATATGAAAGTGTCCTGTACAGTATGTAAAAATGTTTTCATCCTCGGTATGAAAACAAAACATCTCAAAAGGGAATATGGAGACACGGCATTGATCTCTAAGAATGGGTAACCGGTAAGCTGCAGCCAGCTGAAGAAGAAGAAGCTTTAAAACGTAACGCTGCATGCCGCTGGGAGCCTGAGACTGACGGCTGGGA
The DNA here is from genome assembly GCA_026777045.1 of Hyperopisus bebe. Lineage (NCBI taxonomy): Eukaryota > Metazoa > Chordata > Actinopteri > Osteoglossiformes > Mormyridae > Hyperopisus > Hyperopisus bebe. The sequence continues at coordinate 23,850,881 of JAODJW010000117.1, read as the reverse complement.
ACGAGCCAAACTTTGGCATCATGGGATAGCGGGGAGGAAGGCCTGAGCCTAGGATGCGCTACACACTTACAGATATTATATATACTGTATAACTGTGGCTTAGCTTTAATCCCATCCCTGCTTCTTGTGCGGATTTTGCATGTTCTTCCCGTGTTGCATGGATTTCTAAGGTCCCCATAGTGAGTAGGAGTAATCAAGGCTCCCCAATGATGGACTGGAATCCTGTACATGATCCTACCTGGGATTGGCTCCGACTGCCTGTGACCCTTATTGGTTAAAATATGGATGAATATTATGTTTAATATCTGAGAATGGCATTCTTTGTTTTTGTACTCCAGTGGTTTTACGGATTCTGTTATCATATATGTTGTATTATAATGTCATGCATTATTTATGCTGTACAGAATCTGACATGTTTATACACACTAACCCACACATAGTGTGAAGGTTTTCCCTCCTGCTGTGGCGGTCAGCTGACATCCACACCCGCCATCTACCTCCTCAGGTTCACCGCCTCGCACCCCTGCTGACTGTGGACCCTGTTACACACAGTAGGTCATGTGACCCCATGCATCATTGTGAAGAGGTGATGCTCGCCTGTTCATTGATCATCCCAGTCTCCTTCTGTGTCTGAAATCACATAAACAAAATGAAGCTGCAGCTTCCCCAGAAAAAAGACGTCCTGCTGGTTTACAAGGTTTTTGTAGCCTTGGGATTTTTGGTGTGTCCAGATTTGTGACGCTGATCAGAGAAAGAACTTCAAAATTTTCACGTCACATGAGGTTTTTGAGAAACAGCCAGTTTTGTTGTAATTATTGTAAAATGTATTTTTGAGTATTGGTCCTGCTCTCTCTCTCTCTCTCTCTGATGTAGAAAAATGATATCAAGGCATGTGGTGTTCCAGTCTGCTTGTTATCTTCTGCTGGACCCCTAGGAGGAATGTTCCTGAGCCCAAGTACAGGAGAAAATCATACACATCTACGTTTCAGATGAGTCACTTTCCACCACGCACATATACTGTAAATATACATATAGCGAAAGGTTTAATTGTGTCTCACTCAAAATCCATGCATGATAGGTAAATTCTGATTAGATATTTTAATTCAGTACAATACAATACCAATTTATATCCATTAATTTCGATTTGTTTAACAAAAACAAAATAAAATCAGTTGACCAGTGTAATTAAATTCCAGCCTGCCTTTGTCCTGCAGATGTCCAATTATTTATAAATAAAATTAATTAAACTCCATGAACTTCACTGAGGTCACCACTAGGCCTTTCATCACGCCTGCCCGATCGAATCAGCAGTATCACTCTCTCCTTCCCAGCTGCAAGATGATAATACTTATATTAACCTCATGGTGAAATTGCTTTACATGTCCACATGCCATGGGAGGTGCTTATGCTGTAATTTTATGAGTTCACACCCCCCACCACAAACGTCAGAAATGGTTTCTGAAAGCCTGAGGATTATAAGCCATGTTTCCGCCACGGGCGAGCAAATACGATTTCCTGTCTTCTGAAACGACATTACGTTTGAGGCGATAATGTAAGTGTGCTGCCGGGCCTTCGGTGACAGAGGTGTGTGTGTGTTTTTTCTCAGGTCTCGGAACTTTCTTGTCATAAAAAAAGACTTGGAGAGACAGATGGTAAAATGTAGAAGGAGGGAAAAAAAAGGCAGTCAGGCTCCTCAAGGGTTCTGCACGAGTGAGAAACGGCTCACGCAGGGAAACACAGTCCCCCCCCAAAAAGGTGTTAAAAAACACACCCCTTCCTTTGCTGTTTATCTTCAGTGCAGCATTGATGCAGTTCCACCAGTGTCTACAGTAGGCTCTTGCTCTCTTTATTTTAACGCCGTGTGTGTTGTCCTTGAGACAGTGTCTGCCAGCCCACCGTGCTCAAGAAACACAGATCCTTGTATATCTGCTTTGCAGATCAACCATTAATATTTTACATCTAGAATTCCGCACTGTGGGGGTGGCACAGTGGCGCAGTGGTTAGCACTGTTGTCACACACCTCCATGACCAGGGTTTTAACCTCTGCTCTGGGTCTATGTTTACGAGTTCTTTCTCCATCATTATGGGGTTGCCATCAGGTACTGTAGTTGCCCCCCACAGTACCAAAACATGCTGAGGTGAGTTGGTGTTACCGAAACGTGAATAAGGTGTGTGCCCTGCCATAGGGTGGTGCCCCATCCTGGGTTGTCCCCTGCCTTGTACCCATAGCTTCTGGGATAGGCTCCAGACCCACACAACCCTGAATAGGACAAGCATGTACAGAAAATGGATGGTTCCAGGGAATTTGCTGCTGCACATAACATTAAAAGTCCAAGCTTAAATAATTTATTCATCTCAGCCAAGCTTATGTTTAAGGAACAGAGAATGCATTTAAAATTTAAATGTTGAAAATTAGCAAGCATATTCTTTAGATGTCATGCTATGAGTGTGTGCAACATCAAGGTACACTGTAGGCCTCCAGATGAAGGGAATGGATAAAATGAAACTTACTTTAAAAAAATGGCTGACTTGTCAGGGAAGACAAAAAGGTTAATGGCGTCAAAGCAACTGACTCCCAGCTCTTCCTACGTCATCCCAGAGGTGGGGGGCCAGCCTTGGGAATTGGAGTCTGTGGTAGACAGCCACGATGGGACTGAATCCGAGTGGATATAGACCCTATCCGAACACCTGCAGGTCTGCCTACATGATAGGTGTGAGTCTGAGGGACTTTCAGGTCTAACTTAGTTATCCCTGAGGTGGGGGGGCAGCCTTTGGTCCTGAATGGAGTCACATGGAGTATGGCTGTCATATGTCATTCACCCGTGTTTTCTCCGTCATCTGTGTGAGGCTTCTTGTTACCTCAGAAATGACATCCAGCACGGTGGCACTACATTACCAGTCAAAAGTACTGGTACTGTGTGTGGCCCTGGAGGTGATGGGAGGACATTATTGGTGTGGGGGGAGGAGGTATTGCCATCCGTCATTGCTAACATTCCCCACTGGGATTTTCAAGAGACAAAAACAGAGTATGAGCCGGTGAAGATGGCTGAGCTCATGAGTTTTTGTCAGAGTAACCTGGAATCCTACTAACAAAGGGTTTGTTTATCCTTCACTGTGGCTGACAGAAACCTTCGTTGTACTGGAGCAGCAAATTCATTACATGTATGATGGAAACAATGAAAACAGTTTTAATGGCAACTCAAGCAAAGGAAACACAGAAGTGTGCAGTTCATGGACTGTCAAATGTGTACTGTAGAACAGTGTTTTCCAACCCTATCCTTGGGGACTCCCAGACGTCCACGTTTTCGCTTCTTCTCTGTGGACTGCCTGGCAGGGACATGGGCGTAAATTACGGGGGGGATGGGGGAGGTTGTAGCCCCCCCCAATAAATCAAAACTAGCTAATGCGACCCCCCCCAATAATCATGTTTCCCCCGTAATGCGTGGAGACCTCAACCCCCCCAATGTTCCAGCCAAAGTTACGCCCTTGGGCAGGGAGCTGGGATGGAGCAAAACTGTGGACTGTTTGATTTAAGGTGGCAGATGTAAACCAATTGTACCTGTGACCTCGTTTGTGCCCCCCCAGGTAGGTGCCTAACCCTAATATCTCTGTCGGCACTGTTGGTCGTCTGTGCACATGCGCTGAACACCAGTTCAAACTTTCCGGCCTTCTTGGAAACCTGGGAAGGGGGACTGCAAGGTTTGGGCACTTTAATGGGTAATGACAGTGAAACCCTGGGGGGGTGCGATTGGGAGGAATGGCCTGCTGGATCCAACCTGAGCTCTAGAGAGCCGAGCCAAGAAGCAAAGCTATTGATTTACCAGCTGATCTACATTCCTACCCTCAGCTACGGTCATGAGCTTTGGGTAGTGACCAAAAGAATGAGATCACGGATACAAGCGGCAGAAATAAGTTTCCTCCACAGGGTGTCTGGGCTCAACCTTAGAGACAGGGAATGGAGCTCGGATTAGATCAAAGTAGAGCTGCAGCTCCTCTGCATGGAATGGAGCCAGTTGAGGTGGTTTGGGAGTCTATCCAGGATACCTCCTGGACAGCTCCCTGGGGAGTTGTTTCAGGCATGTCCAAGTGGGAGAAGAACCCGAGACACTCTGGAGAGATTAGTTCTCTGGGCTGGCCTGGGAATGCCTTGGTATTCCCCTGGTGGAACTGGAGAAGTTGGTGAGAGGGAGGTCTGAGCATCCCTGCTTAGACCATTGCCCCTCGATCAAACCCTAGATTTGTGGCAGATAATGGATGCATGGATGAATAAATTATGCCTATGTCAGTGTAGTAAGGGTCAAATATAGCAGTTAGGATACTAAAGCGCTTCACTCCACTATGAACATTTTTACAATACTTGGACAATACAGTGCCTATTTGAAATTTTCAACCAACCAATTAGCGAATGTTATTTTGACAGTATGGCTTGAATGAAACCAGTGACACAGGATTCAAGAATGTGCTCCATTCTAGAATTTTACTTTGCGGTTCACAAACAGCATGTAAATAATTTGGCTCCAAACTCAACTCCATATGGGCGCCCCCTGCATTGTGGATACTTCTGGAGTGTCCTACAGTATACACCGCTGCACATGGCACAATGGAGATGCATCTCCTGGGGGCTAAACCTGCTCTTGCATGATTGGCCAGGAAATCAGATGACTTTTTATGGGCAGCCCTGAAAGAGGCTCTCGGCAGTGTATCTTGTGGCTGCTCAAGGATGTGCCATTGCTGGAATGAGCCTTGTCACCTGGCCCTCCGTATACAGAGAGCCAGCAGCCTCAGAGCCCTGGGGGATGAAAACAGGAGATGTTAATATTCCAGTTAAGGAGAGAAAAAAAATGACACTCAAAAATTTCTGGGCCTCTGCTGTCAGTGTCTGCGATTCGCCATAAAAATTAACATAATGCTATTGCTGGTTTGTATTCTGGGTAATATATAATGTTTGTGGAAAGTGAGTTGTGTTGGGAGAGGGAGATGAGGTTTATTATGTGTGTGTGCGTGGATTATTACATTGTGGGGACCATTTTTCAGGTTCACACAAAGATCTGTGAATGCAATCAAAAAAGTAAAAATGTCAAAACTCTGGTATTTTGTTTGTTTACTTTTGGTTAAGGTCAAGCCTGGGTTGAAGTTAAGGTCATCATATTGGGATCAGGGTTTTTCCCATAGAAATGAATGAAAGGTCCCTATTTAGATAGGGACACCAACGTGTGTATGTGTGTGCGTGTGTGTGTTAGGGGCCATGATGACCTTCTATCCCACCAGCCAGTAATGAAATGATCGTCCCCCTATCAGTCTTCATTCTATGCCACAGAAAAAACAGAAACTACAGAGAAGTACAATTTTTCAGGCTTTCATTGGCGGGAAACTCTCACATCATAATTAGTTTTGTTTACATGTACGTGTATCTCTCAGACTCTGCTATGGTAAACACATCCTCAATCATTCTTCACTTCAGCGCTTTCCTCAGAGAAGAGATGCCCTTCACATCACCATTAACATAATGGATTGCATTTTAATTTGACGTCTTTTCTGTTTCTGGATGTAGTTTCTCAAATTCCAAACATTGCATTGCATCTCTGCCATTCCCAAAGCGGAGTAACAAGTACAGCACATGTTAAAAATACTAAATTCACTAAGTCATTGAAGAAATATTTTGACATGATCTACTTGAAACTCTAAGGTCAGCTTCGTAAGGGCTGCCCCCAGGAGGTCCATGACAGGTTGCTGGTTCTGGGACAGTCCTGTGTCAGGCAGACATTGTCACAAAAAGCAATGAGTGGAATGCAGATGACCCGGTTTAAAAGTGGGCCAATTCTGTGAAGCCGATCGCCGGTGAGAGCGCCCCCTTTGGCCTGTTTCCACAGGATGCAGCTAATGAAAACAGAAGAGCCGAAGACTCCAAAAAGCTCAGCCTGGCTTGAATCCATCAGAAGGAAATCCCAAGGCTTCTTCTCTTTGATTTGTAGGTGATATCACAAGCCCCTCCCTCCAAGGTCAGTCTGGATCAAAATAGCAGTTTGTGCTAATTTACGTCCAATTATCATCTATAATGTATCATTTTGCTATACCCTGGGCATTTACACAGTTCACTTATCTCCCTGCTTTGCTGAGGATATATGCAGTGTGCATTTTTCCCTAGATACCAACAGGAATTTCTCACTTGGGACTGCAAAGTGGACCCTTGCAATTACAATAAGGATTTTTTTGTCTTTTACTGATGGGGAGTTGGTTTCAATCCATCAGCCCAAGGAAATGTGGGCCCAGCAGGCTTCCATAACGATTGCACTGGCCAATTAAAATGTTGTTCTCTGTGTAGATCAGACCATTTTTCCAAACCCCTTGGGATTTGTTTGAGGATGGTGGCAGTTAACTGGCTAAGTGTAAATATAGCTTCTCTGGGGCAGGGTGGGCTCTTCAGGTGGTATTTCCGACTCTACTGTGCTGATCTGTGGCAGCCCAGCAGGGCAATACCTAGGTGAGCAATCTGCCTGGGAGCCTCCTGTATCCTCCACCGTCTTCAGAATTTGTGCTGGTGTACCCATCTGTCCAACTTGGCATTCTGGGAAACCTTTCATTGCAGTTGACATATACTTACAGTCCTTTTTACAAATGATAATCTCTGAAAAAAACAACAAGTATATGTACAGTGTGTATGGATATATTTTAGTGCTTGGCAGACCCAGGCATCGCAGAGGCAGACGAGATGAAGCAAGATGGTTTTGCACAAGACGGCTCTTTTATTATAGCCCTTAAAAGCACTAACACAGACACTAATGGTTACATCGACACACATAAACGGGGAAACACAAGGAGGTCTGATGCCGGACGGAAAGGCACGCACACGGTGGGTTATCCAATTACTAGAGACACACGAGGATCGGACAGGATTCACGCATGAATAAGGCAAGGGCACACACAATGAACACATACAGTTACTCGCAGGGCATGCTGGGACATACTAATTAGTAGCAGTGCTACCCTATGTATAAAGTGTCATTGGCAGCAATATCATGCTGGGAAATCGCTTAATTAGGAAGACTCAATAGTGGATTGAACGAGAACCACAACACTGTGTTTAAACATGACTGCCTCCTCGCTGAGGGCAACCCAACATTGCTGACGAATCACCTTCACATCCATGCATACTTTGCTGATGCTTCCCGCTTGCATAGACGTAGACGTACTTAAAATGCTTAACAAAACCTGATTTTTATAGCTCACTGCTGTGTCGAGTGAGCATTCATTAGGGTAATAGATGCAGGGTTACCCTACTTGTCACTGTTTATCGAAGTCAATCACTGATCATTAAGTCAACTAAGACCCATTAACTGAAATCAAAACAATAAAAAAATTAATTGAAACACAATGGAACAGCTCCCACAGAAAAACTGCATGACTGAGGGTCTCGTACATCAGGATAGACTGTCAAATTTGACAGCCCTAGTTTTTATTGAAGTTACCATCTTGGGCATTCAAAAGCATGCTGTCAGACTGCTTTCTAGGCATTCCATAGTCATCTGATCAATTAAAGCACATACGTGACCTCTCTAAATTACCCCCACTTTACACAGTTCTTTATGGCATTCACCACACCTGTCCAATTGCCTGTAATACCTTGCTGGTCCTGAGCCTCAGTGTGATGTACTGACTCCCTGAGATCAACTGATCACCTCTTCGGTGTCACGCGTGTGAGCAACCCTGCCTTCCCATCCAGTTCCTGTTCCTAGCGCTTCCCTAGTGACCCTCAGATTTCCCCCCAGTGTACTTACTTCATGCGTCTTGTGGTTTTGTAGGACGGACTTAACCAAATATAACATTAATGTGGAATTTACTGCGAGGTTCTGGCCACCCTGTGGGGGTGAGGTGTCCCATTTGATGTGGTGATCTAGTGATTTGGGTCCAGTCATG
>JAODJW010000117.1:23815594-23839787 GCA_026777045.1 Hyperopisus bebe | reverse complement strand
TCAGCCTCTGAGGTGCGCACACGCTGAGTTACGGTAAAAGACCGGCTCAGCCTCTGAGGTGCGCACACGCTGAGTTACGGTAAAAGTCCGGCTCAGCCTCTGAGGTGCGCAAACGACCGGCTCAGCCTCTGAGGCTGTCCAATTGGATTCCGCCAATGTGCCAGTGGATGGTTCGCTACAGGTGCATTGTGCTTATATAATGTTCCGTTTAATTGCTTTAGCGTAACATGGATGACTTGTTTTGATGTGGGTCCTCCCCTCTAAGACTATTAAATATGGATGGTACTAAAAAACCTTTTGGAATAACACCTATATCTATAAACTGAGTTTTGATAGCTTCATGAAAGTATTGTTCCTTTGAGCAAATGCAGTAAAAAGTAGTGAGTTGTGACTTAATTAGACCTTTAAATGTGTGTTTTGGATGATAGCTAGTTTTGTGTAGCAGGGTATATGGGTGTCTGTTGGTTCAAAGAAGATTTTTGTCTTTAATTGTTTATGACCCCCATGGGGATATGTAAAGTAAACTGTGGAACCCAAAAAAATTAACAATACAGTGGTACCTCAGAACTCAAACTTAATATGTTCAGAACTTGGGTTCGCATCCTAAAAAGTTTGAGTTCTGATCGAATTTTCCCCATAAGAAATAATGGAAAACCAATTAATTGGTTCCCGCCTTAATGGCTTCCAAAACGATAAAGAATGTACTCCAACACTAAACCTGTCCTGCTCCAATCGTCCGCGCCGTCCATGTGTCACGCCCCCTCATTAACCTTGTGTGGAATCCCCGTGTGATCAGCTGTTTCTGGTTGTTGTCATTAGTCCTCTGTATTTAGTTTGCGTTTCAGTTAGTTTTCCCAGTCCGGTCATTGTAACATCACTATGTTGTTCTACCTGTTCTGAATTAAACCCCGTGTTTCCTGATGGCTTGAGTTATGTCCCTGCTTCCCCGGCCCGGCTCGGCAGATCGTGACAACCCCAAGCCATGCCCCAACACTGCGCCAACACTAGACTATGCCATGTGGTCCATTCTTTATTTTTATTATTACTCTGTATTTGTTAATTTGTTCGTAAATCGCAAACTTTTAGGTTGCAACATTTGTACAACTATTGCATAACTTTTTGGTGAGCAATGGCTACCAAAATGATATAAAGTACAGTGTATAACCTGATATTTCCAATAAAAAAGGACAATTACCAACAAACGGAGCTATCACTGCGAATGCGAGGCTGAGACTGAAGCTTTACCCTTTGTTTCCGCTGAGAGACGTGCCGCGTGAATCATTTCCCTGCGCGTACAAGTTATCTTAGGTCGGCGATCCCGGTTCGACTTCTGAGATTCAGATCGAGTTCTAGGTCATTTTTTTTTTCGAACTGGTTGGTTCGACTTTTAAGAAATTCGAGTTCTAATAAGTTCGTGAACTGAGGTACCACTGTATATCTATCAGTGCTGCATTTAACCTGAATGTGTGCATGGTGTGTATTTGCTGTGTCCACACATTTAGAGAAGATGGTGCCAGACTCCAGATTGTCTTAAGGATTAGGGTCGAGGTTAGGGTTAGGCTTAGGGTTGGTAGAGCCAAGGGTATCACCTGAAATTCTGGGCCCCTCCCAAAATGTCACCCTTATATTAAATAGTTTTGTGTATTAAAGGGCCCCTGTAAATAGCTGCGCCCCCGATGCTTAGCATTAGGCAGTTAAATACCAGCTTAAAGGCAGAACGACTACAGGGAGATCATACTCCTCTGGAGCTGTGGGTAGTGACCGAAAGAACAAGGTCACAAATACAAGCGGCCGAAATGGGTTTCCTCTGCAGGGTGGCTGGGCTCTCCCTTAGAGTTAGGGTGAGGAGCTTGGTTATTTGGGAGAGACTCAGAGAGGAGCTGCTGCTCCTTCACATCAAGAGGAGCCAGATGAGGTGGCTTGAGCATCTGGTTAGGATGCCTCCTGGACACCTCCCTGGTGAGGTGTTTCGGGAATGTCCCACTGGGAGGAGGCCCCAGGGAAGACCCAGGACACACTGGAGAGACTATGTCTGTCGGCTGGCCTGGGAACACCTCAGGATTCCCTCGGAGGAGCTGGATCAAGTGGCCAGGGAGAGGGAAGTCTGGGTTTTCCTACTCAGACTGCTGCCCCTGCGACCCGACTCAGAAAAGTGGTAGGAGATGGATGGATGGATGGATGGATGGTAGAAAGTGAGGATTCACAAAGGAAGTCTGTGCCCCTTTCTTAGAAAGGAGGTGCAATCAGCATCACATCTAGTTTTGCTATGAATTCACAGTGAAACTGAAACTTTCTCAATCAACACATAACTTTGGGATGGCCCCCCAGTAGCTGCATTACAGCTCAGTGTCCGTCTTATTCCTTAATCCAGACTGCACTGTAAAGTAATCATCTGGTGTGGTACTGAGGCGGCAGCGAAAACAAAGAAATAAATCAGACGACGGGAAACAGCCGCGCCAGGGAATAGACGCTTCACACCCCAGGAAAGACACGACACGCCCCCACAGGGTGGAGCTAGGCGGCCGGTCACCCCCAGTGGCCCTGCATGCCATGCTGTCCCTCCGAGTTGCATGCAAACCCACGCTGTTTCCCTTTACCGTGTCTCCCAGACCTGAGAAATCTGCTTTGCAGGCTTTACAGTCCCACAGAACAGCTGTGGGCCCGTGATTTGGCGGAGAGAGTTACGAAGCTCAGACGAAATTACTATTCAGTGTAGTTAAAACGAAGTGATCATTTAAACTACATAATTGTTACAGTGATTAAATCGTTTGAAAGATTCCAGTCAACATCCCGACCAGTTATTGTTTTGGAGAACATAAGATAACAATCGAAATACTAGTTCTTTTGTTTGCATTACAAATAGATCTACTAAAAACTCATAAAGTCGTAGATATATCAAGATACGCAAAATCACTGTAAAATACGGATCAACTGCCCTGTTAAGACAAATAAATTTAAATCTTTCAGCACTGTAATAAACCCCTCAGCCAAGGTCCCTGTAACCAGAACTCAGATAAGCAGATTGAAGATGGATGGATGGATGTAAGACTGTAATATAACACACCAACTAATCAACCTGCACAGAGCTTATTTATCTCAAAACAAATTAGGACTAACAGAAATTATAATGATCCGAGCCTGGTGCGGAGCTGCCGCAGAAATCCAAATGATCACCATCCATCATCACCGTAGCAGTTCTTCACAACGCGGTTTGTTAGCTGGCTAATTATCATGCCATAATTGCTACAAAATGTCATTGTTTAATGCTTGTATGAAAAACCGATGCATAATGACCTGTGCATACAATAATTTGAAACATTTCAAATAAATATTATGCAAATTGTATAGAGGTTTCCATTTCCTTGTTTCGCTAGTGTACATACTCTGATCACTAACCCCGGCCATGGCATTGCTTATTAGAAGTGCAGTACAGTATGACAATATTGGTTTAAACACAACAAAGCCAGGCTGAATGATGCTGGCTGAAAAATAACACTAGAGCATTGGGCTGGTTCTGCCATATGGTCCGATTAATGGTACCTCTCTGATAGCTTATCACAGGCCCGGTTCGAAGTCCCGCAACAGCCTTGGAAATGAATCGACTCAGAAGGACTTAAAACCTTTGCATCTAGGCGAGGGTGTGAAGTGTAAAAAAGGACGAGGGACTGGGGATAAATGTCTGTCGATGTGAGAATTCACGCAGGCGTCCCTGCTCCCCATTACCGAGATGGTGTAAACGAGACCAGAGCCAGCCTGTGGAGAGAGCGTTTCACCTCCGCATGGTCCCTTATACAGCCGTGTTGCCAGCAGTCGGGCGACGGAAGGCGTAATCTCGACACCCCTGCGTGTAATTCATCCATCAGCCCTTTGTAATTAAGGCAGCCTCTTCTATCCCTGGAGGCCGTGCTGTGAGTAATGCCCACCTCCCTCCCCAGTCTGGGGCTCATCCGCCGGGCCCTGGGCAGCCTCTCGCAGCTCACACAGCCATGTGCCCCGGTCAGGTGTCTCCACCTGATCTCCTCCACACGTCCTCCACCGTTATCCTTTCGCATCTTTCTCTGGTTTATTTTCATTTTTTAATATTCATCTTGCACATGGAAACAGATGGAAATCAAGGAAGAATGGAATATAAAACTGGAATAAATGCAATGGACGTGCATCTCTTGGAAAGTTTTCAAGATACACCCTCCTCCCTCCCCCGAGAGTTTTAGCTCAGGAGCTCGTGCTCCAAATATCTCACATGTGCTTTCGAGTCCAGCTGGGATCTCAGCGGCAACAGAGCTTCACAGCTGGGCGCCTGATAGCTGTCATAATCTCAGAGCCGCATTAATTAATGAGGGCCGAGTCAGCAGTAAAACATTTTATTCCAAATTATTGCTTCATGGTTGCAGAGTATATTTGTTTTCTGTGCTTCCTGCTTTTACACTCCAGCATCCTCCCACTTACTGTCAGGCAGGCGACCATTCAAGCAAACGGCGCCCGACTTCTGTGGCACGAAATGAGGACTTACTTTTACTCCTCCCCATTTGCAGGGCCCGCTGACTGCCAAGCTGTATCTCGCATTGGGCTTTCTGCCCTGCCGATCACCTGACCCCTCGGATCCCGCAGAGTCACACCTCGGTTGCTATCGTGAGTTTTCTCGCCGGGCAGCGTTTGACCGGGGCTGTAGATCACCACGCATCAGCGGGTCGATAAAAACGGACACCCAGTTAGAGCGTGAGGGATCGGGGGCGCCGGGGTCTCCGTGGCGGGATTCATTAAACCGCTAATGACGCGGTTCATGCCATGTCAGCTCTTACGTGATTTTGAGGGCCTTTATTTATTTAGACAGTATACACACGGTTGTATGATTTTTCAGGGGATGGAAGAAATAATGCATTTGAGTCACGGCTGACGTGACAACCAGGGTGGGACTACAGCGGGAGAGGCGGGGGACGTGGGCCGGGCACAGAGGGGATGGCTGCATATCCATTCAGATCGTGCTGCCGTGTTTACATTGTGTCTGGCAGTCTAAGACCCAGAGGGCCGGTTAGCTCAAGGGAATGTCACCTTGGTCTGGGGGGGCAATGAGGGCATGTGGGGGACAGAATTCATAATTGAAACTAAAAATAAAAAAACAGACAAAATGAAAAAATAAGATTGAGTACCAGTTTATAGACAGACAAACAGAAAACTGTTTGGTCTAAGTGGTGCAGTATAACTAGATGCAGCTTTCAGGCATGTGAAAATATTGCAGGGGAAACTGAAACTTTTCAATGCATGCATTTCAGAGACGAATCTTGCCATCCATCTTTAACTGCCAAAGGGTTCACGGCCCATGCAGCTGCCTCAAAATATCAATATAGTACATTAATGAATAATAAATACGGACATGAAAATTGAACCAGTCACCTATTTTCTAACTGACGGTGTCTTTGTTTTACAAGACCGGGCGAGCGTATCAATTTGACCTTTTGGAGTTTAACGCCATGACTTCTGAAGTTTACTTCAGTGACAGTGACTATCTTCCGGAAGCTTCTTAAGCATGGCGTGGCCCCGAAATCTGGACATCTCTCCAACGGGACAGATGTGGGCGGATTCCCAGGGTGCAGCACCCATGAAATCGGGCCCATCCGAGGTTCTAATTGCACATGGTTGCATAAGCCGGATGCCTTTATTCAGGAGCTGACAAGTTACCCATTTGTACATTATTTAGTTTCTAAGGCATTCTTCTCCTTTACCTTCCCGAGAAGGACAGTCTTCCTCACACCAAGGAGAGCATCTATGCTTCTGTACCTGGGAGGTGTTTATCTCCCAAGTAGCATGCAGGTCGGTGCAGATAATTAGCACTTTATGCAGTGGGACAAAAAGCGTCAACACACACCCACACACAGTGTGGGCCCGGAGTATCCAGCACAGCGTTGTTAAGTATGTGATATGCAAAAACAATGCCTGTAAACTACAGAAGTGTGACAACAAAGGAATAAACCAGGTGTGCAAATTAATGAGACAATAGCTTGGGGCTCAGAGCTCAGGCCAAACAAAAACAAATACAAATAGCCTGGTGAGGAAGCCAGACTCGCCTCTGTGCCGCCTCTCAGAGGCCTCTCTGGCAGAGATTTCCAGGAAAACGTTTGTTTATCAAGCCAGAAGCGAAGGGACAGGCTGCAGCTGTGTTTAGCCAAGTCGGCATCTTCTGTAATCCTCAGCTCCACAGCTCAGCATGGGTGGCTGCAGTGTCCAGTTTTCTTGGGGTGGGGGGCTTGTTAGTGTCCAGCCAAGAATGGACAACGTGGGAATGAGGCTGGGTATAAGCTGGGGCGTAAAGGGCTTTGCAGGCCCAGCGTGGGGACTTCGGCCCATTGCACTCAAACATGAGGGGGCAAATGCTAGCAACAACCTTGGCAAGGAGGAAATCGACCCCCCCCCCCCATCTAATTGCACTCCCTCGTATGGTATCAGCTCCAGCATAACCCTCATCAAAGTGTACTCACAAGCAAGTAGCTTTAGTCTCTAATGTGAGTCTTACTTTACATCCCACTCCCTGTATGTGCTGTTTCTACAACACCAATTTCGAAAAAGTCGGGACAGTGTGAAAAATGCCAGTGATATGATCTGTAAATTTATTTTGACTTGTATTCAAACAAAAACAGTATAAAGACAAAGCATTTCATGTTTTACCTAATCGACTGAATTGCTTTTTGAAGGTTTTGCAATTTTTTTCTGAAATTGATGCCTGCCACGCGTTCCAAAAAAGTTTGGACAGGGGTAGCTTAGGACTAATAACTGTGTAAAAAGTTGAAATAACAAGGTGATGTGAACATCAACACTGTCCAGGAGAGACGCCCACCTCTCCACGCTTGGTCTCATCGGAGATGGACAGTGACACAGGGAATCGTGTTTTATGGTCCAACATGTCAAACGGGTTTTGGGAAAATCCAGCCCTCGCTTTTTCTGGGCCAAAGAGGAAAAGGACCACGGGGGGTTTTATCAGCGTCTGGTCCAAAGGCCAGCATCTGTCCTGATGGCTGTGTGGCAGTGTCCCTGGCTTGGGTACATTTTGGAGAAGCATATGCTGCCACCCAAACACCGTCTTTTCCAGGTTTGTCCCTGCACTTTCCAGCAGGACAAGGCCAAACCACGTTCTGCCCAGATTAGCGGTGCATGCCTCCATAAGCAGAGAGGCCGGGTACTAGACCAGCCTGCCTGCAGTCCTTACCTGTCACTTACAGAGAATGTGTGGCACAGTATGAAGCTCAAAATATGGCAAAGAAAGCCCCATATAACTGTGCAGCTGAAGAACTGCATAATGGATGAATGAAGGGAAATTCCTCTTGGTAAACTTAACCAACTGGTGTCATCAGTGCCAAATGCTTAAATGCCATTAAAAATAATAGTGATGTTACCCTTGACTCTCCAATTATTTTTGAGCTTATTGCACTCATTATTTTACTTTGCATACTTTCAAAAAACAATTGCATTCACAAGGTAAAAGTATTAAAGTGTTGTTGTAGTGTTTTCAATATAGTAGAGCTAGGTAATATCGATAGTTTTCACAATATAAGAATTAAGATCATGGAAAAACATTACAAATTTAATGGACTGGAAGTGAAACCTAATTTTAATAAATAAATCACAATTATAAGCTTTTTTTTCACAGGGTGTAACATTATAAATCTCCTGTATGGTTTGTTGCTGGGTTTCTTCTCCTTGTTACTTGTTCCAGGGAACAGCTTTGACATTATTGGTAGGATGGTGCCCCGCCCCATATTGAAAAACAAAATGCTGTGTCCCATTTTGAACCAATATGGGATGCAGTTTGTCCCATATTTCTTCAGATTGAAAATGGAAACTGTAATTGCTGCTGTCTGTGACTGTAAGCTAAGCTTATGTTCCATTAGATGGCAGCACCTAAAGTGCTAAACTGAGTGTGTAGGATTTTCAGTTTTAGTTGGCAGAGATCCCAGCACACAGCACCAGCGTGTTGCATGTCACCAAAATCTTTTACCTTGATTATCCATAATGTCTTGTTTTTGAATAGATACTGCGCTTGCGGAGCTGCCGCTCTCTTCACGTCCACTTTCCGTTTACTCTGAGGGATCACATATCTCTTTCCTGATGTTACCCAAACAGTAGCATGTGGCGTAGGCCCCTAACTCGATCAACCTTGCTGTATGTTTTTTTGGCCCTAGATTGACCGTTCTTTAAAGACTACCAGATGACCGGTTGGAATTGCATTACTTTCTGTGATGTAATAGGCTGATGTGTCATATATCAAGCAATGTTCCTTACTGACAGTTTAAGTTTTTCATGTTCTTATCATTTGAATTTTATATGCCAATTATTTGGTATTTTATTTATATCATCCAGCCCTAGTACAGGGTGAATAGAATTTTCAAATGACTCCTCTTTCATTTTCCATTCTGCCCCAGTTTTTTGGAATTGGGGTTGTATGTTCTTCCTACGGTTGTTATATGAAAAAAAACATGTTGGTTAAGGTATCCCTAAATCGCCTCGTGTTTGTGTGTATGCATGTTTGTGAGGGAATGCTTGGTGAGTCATCAGTGCACTATGTATCACTAACCAGTTAGAGGGTTTATTGACCATGGATGAATGGATGTACCTCAGTTTGCATAGGTCTGTGCTCAGCATAGCCTTATGGGTAACACTGTGGGATTGTGGGATACCTAGCTTGACAGAATCACACGCATACGCAGGACCAAGCACCTCAGTATCCTTCTGAAAGGTCTTTCCCCTTGATGGTAAGTGAGCCAGACAGAAAACAGGACACTAAGGTGCTTGTTAAGAGTGTGAGTGTCACTCAGTTTTTAATCTTTCAGTCATGGAGTGAAAATGTGACCTCAAATGTGAGTCAGGAGCCTTTAGAGTTTTCTTTTTACAGTGGACTCTTCTGACCAACTAAAAAACACTTGCATACATTAACACTCTTACGCAGTAGGAGTTATGTCCCTGCAGGTTTTCCATTTATGACAAATCGCTCACTCGGTTGGGGTCAGGATGACCTGTATCTTATCTCATATAGGATACTTACTTTTACAAATAAAAAGTGTTTTGCAGCATAATGACCACTGAATGGCATTTACTGTCAAAATGATGTTCAGCATTTTATTTACCTCTGCTGATTCCTATTTATATATTGGTATTCGTAGAGCTCTGGAAAAACACAAGAAACTACTCTATATACTTTTAAACATCTGCGTTGTTAAATCCTGGTTTAATCCTGGTTCTGATGGCAGAAGGTTACCTTGAGCAACAAGTTGCTTCCAGGCTCAAAATTTCTAAGTCTGCAGGATCCAGAAGAATGTGAAGCAGGAGACACTGGGAACAACTAAAAACTAGCCAGGTCGAGGGCAGACGTGATTTTGCAATGTCAGAGATAATCGTCAACTTATCTGGCAGTGCCTCATAAATCGGAGGATGACATCAAGTGACCCTCAAAAAAAATGGGAAACATTAAGTGGTATGAAGTGCACTGTTAGGACAGTTCATAACAGCCTCCTAAAAGCAGGACTGAAGAGCCATAAAGCAAGGAAGAAGCCCTTCATCAACAAGAAGCAGGGAAGAACCAGGCTGACAAAAAAATGTACACAAGTACCCATAAACTGAGAAATTAGTGAAATTAAAAATGTTGCTGTGGTTTGAGTTGTATTTTTATTATATAGCTTGATGGTTCATTGGCAGTGAATGATGATTATTGAGCTGCCAGTCGGTAAAATGTCCATCAGCCAGGAAGGGCTCGCTGAGGGTTAGGAGACCCACTGATGTTAAAACGTGAGTGAGAAGTTAGACCCAGAAGAGACATTATAGGGAGGATTGATGGGCACCAACCCCATTGCTGCCGGGGAACAGCTGGCTTCCTGTGAGTGATGCTGTTAGACGCACAGTGGCCCTCCCCCGGCCAGCTGCCAGCCGTCTTCGGGGTGGAAATCTACCGAGCAAAATGTCTGGCTCCATCCATAACATTAGCCAGGCCTCCAGCCCCCCCCCCCCCAAACCCCCACCCCTCAATCTCCCCTGTGCCAAGCCTCGGGACGAGCCTGTCTGGTAATTAGCCCCCCAGGGAGAGCCTCAAGGCTGAGACGCTGGGCATCTAGGCTGAAGGAGTCACATGAAGAATCTACATCAGGAGGTGGGGAGGGGGAGGTCAAGAATCTTGGCATGTCCCTTAAATATCCCTTTGGCACACAAAAATGAAATAAATTAAAATAATGTAGAAACCTGTACAATATTCCGTTGCTTTACAACTCATCTGAGTTCAAAAGGAAAATAATTTTGCATAAATTGTGCGAGATCATTTGTTTTCCACCCTCTCATCTTCCGTTGGTTTCTTCCTCTCTAATTCTTGCAGGGGTAAAGGCAAGCCCTTACTATAGTATTTCCTGGTAAACAGGAGATGGAAAGATCCATATACTTCATCCTGATTTATGGTGGCTCAGTTTCTGCTTATGAACATGAAAAACCAATAAATGTTTATACGCAACTCACCCTTCTTTCAGTTTCCAATAGATATACACTTTGAAAGTGCATCTGGCTTTAATGACTCGGTACAACCTGAAATCACACATCATAAAAAAGGTGTCTACCTCTTCAAACAAATGAGTCCACATCATGAGGAAGTCAACATTGTTATCCCAGGGTAGCAGCCTTACATTTGTGGCATCAATGGAACCAGAATTACCTCCGTCAGCCGTCACTCGCTGCCGCCTTCCTGCCCGGTGTCACCCGACGCTCTGGGAAACCGCTACACCGTGACGACGTTCTTCCGCCGTGGGTCTGTACCTTGTCGTTGCCCACGGCGACAGCAGGCACCATTGAGAACACATGTGCAGATAGAGGCCAATTTCGAGATTAAGATGGGACCACAGCAGGCTTAGAGATGATAGCGGGTAGGGAGAAGTCACCGTTTACGATGCTTATCGGATCACTAGGGTAAATAATCCTTTATTTATCGCTCTCACTTGTTGAAAAATACCTCACTACAAAATCTTAAGGCTCTGTGTTTTTAATACAAACAAAAAAAACTGCACTGTTGCCAAGTTCAACCATTGAAATGAAAACTCTAAAAAATATGTTGTAATGGTAATAATTGTGATAATTATTATGATTATTCCCACACCCCCTTTCCAGATGATGGATGGAAGGTGGACAGATGAATTATTAATACTTTTAGTAATATTATATTATTCATGGTGTTTATTCATTGAGTTTTTTCCACATTACTTGCAGGTTTCAGAAAGGGCTTTATGATGGTTCTAGGAATGATCGTGATGATTCTAACTTATCATGTGGCAGTGGCTGGATGTAAAACTTGCAGTCTCCCTGGATCATTCACATACATCACAGACACAATGCACTCGGTCAGCACAGAAAGACTGTGAACACACCCTATATCTGTTATCCTACAGACGAGAACCGGAGATGCAAGTTTGGATGTCCCTGGCACGGATGTGGATTCCCTGCTCCTTGGGTGGTAGCAGGCAGTACAAAGTGAGGCGTGTGAGGTGGGGATGGAGACCACACTCAGGGGTACGAGAGGCCATCTATGACAGTGAGGAGCAACTAACCTGAGACTATATAGCAAGAGGAAAGCATCTTCTCCGCTGTTTTCTCCTGGCACATCCTGGGAAAATCCCACAAGACTACTGACTGGTATTAAAAACGGCTAAAAGTCCATCCATCCACCCATTATCTATACTGCTTTATCCATCTGGGTCGCGGGGAAGCTGGAGTCAATCCCAGCGTCATCGGGCGAGAGGCGGGGTACACCCTGGGCAGGCTGCCAGTCAGGCTAAAAGTCATGTGTTTATTTACACATCCACTAGGTGGGACAGAGTCATATGAATAGATCACTTTCCCTTGCAGATATACAATCAATGGATAAAAATGGAAACATATTGCAGACGATGAAAGTGCTCAGGATAGGGAATCGGGTTGCAAAGGGGAGGTAAATTTCCAGAAACTTTCCATTTCATGGGAAGTTAAGCCAGGGAATTTTGGAAATATTCCAAGTTGGAAACTTTCCAGGAAAATTACGGGGAATATATGGGAACTAACAGAAAATTCCCAGAATTTTGCAACCCTAATAGAGGAACAGTTATTCGATCGAATATGTGCTTTGGTGATCTGGTGTTATGTCAGGTTTGTAAATGCCTTCCCTCAGTCCCCTGCCACCAACATCTGAATGCCCTGACAAAGATGACTCAGCCCTCAGGCGTTCTCCTGCACAATTGTGTCATTTTTATCTACTTTGTCATTGATATATGTACGGTCTTCGATTCCCTTGGAAAAATGACAGTAAATCACTGCAGAGCGCTTTGTGATAAACTTGCCTGTAAAATGAGTTTAAATAAAATGTGATGGATTGCATCGTCCCACGAATAGATTTTTGAATCCATATTGGATGGGGTCTTTAGAGGTGCAGTTCACACTGTCCCCCAGCAGGGGGAAAAGGTCAGAAAACCAAATTTGGAAGCCACGTATCTGGCAAGTCATAGGCACTGGCCTGTGCCCAGAGAAACTGACCACGATCTGCGTAGATAACCGGAGGCTGATTGGTTGCTTTCAGGGGGTTTACCTATTTTAGTAGGTGTAGGGATTATTCGCATGCTGTCTTGCTGCATTCACAGCGTGGAAATGGAGTGTGGGATCTTCCGTAATATAAACTAGGAGGCTGATGCTGGATGATTAAGTTCCAGCTTTAGTGTCTCTGTGGGCTTGTCATTCTGTTCTCTCTATTCTGCCCATACAAAACACCAACCTGTGGTATTTCAGGCTGGAGGGTGTGTGTGTGTCTGTGTGTGTGTGTGTGTGTGTGTGTGTGTGTGTGTGTCTGTGTGTGGGCGGGTGTGTGTGCCTCTGTGGGCCTGAGCAGGTAAAAATATGCTAATTAGACAATCTGGCAAAATATCAAGCAGTGCTAAAGTTATTCTGCTAAGCTAGGGTTTTTGTTTACTGATTTATTTCATTGTTGTAAATACATTTCTGATATCTCGCAGTGTTTTGGCGCCTCTGGCGAAGACATTCGACTTTTCTTCCTCCTGGTGAATGTCTTCTGGGTTTGTCTGTGGAATCGTGATGTGTCTGTGCTGGCCCAACCCGTCTCCAAGCACTGCTGCCGTTGCCCCCCCCCCCCCCCCCAGCTGTATCTCCTGTGCACGACCCGCACTAATGCACTGTGGTCGCATTTGAAAACCTCACGCCTGTTATCTCCATTTCCTCGCCGCTGGTGAAAGCCCGCTTGTCTTTGCTGTGGGTTTCTGCGACGGCATATTTTGTTTCTCACTACCAGGAGGGTCGCATCCTCTGCGCCGAACACTGCGCCTCGTGACGTCGCATTTTCACCGTGGTTTGCAGCTGTTTATTTTTGTGGTTGTTGTTGAATGAAAAAAAGGGGGTTAGGTCATGCAGGGAAGGATAGTTCTGAGTGTTTTAAGGTGTGCAACCTTCAGTCATTCATTACCAGGGCAAATTCCCAGCCCTGTGGTGCTGCAGACCATCTTCCTGTAGCCTTTAGCTAACAGGTTTCAATCATACTATTCTCAGTACCAATGCAAAGCATCCATTCATTACAGACACCTATTAGCCTAGCTGCATGTCTTTGGACTGTAGGAGGAACCCAGAGTACCCAGAGGAGGACACTGCAACACGGGGAGAACATGCTAACTCGATACACACAGCGGAGGCAGGATTCATACACCCAAATCTGGAGGAGTGAAGCAACACTGCTACCCAGCAAGCAGCAAGTCTGAAAGACAGATGTTTCTCCTGCTAGTCACTGCTCTAGCTTTTTTTTCCCGATCTGTTTTTTTACTCATTATAAACCAAAAAAACAGACAGGCCTGAGAGAACTTGAGTGCCGGAGCAGATATCCCTACTGATGCAGAGATGGCTTAAGGTCGCCATTTATAATTGAGGCTGTCAGAGGTAGTCTGTCATTGCCTTTGATTAAAATCACGCACACTGTGGACCTAGACAGTCAGAATCCCCAGCACTCTCATGTCAGAAGCTATCAGTTAAGTTTAAGCCATGCAAGTGGCACATTGCCATAGCCTCACAGGTCAAAGCTACACCGTTTTGCACTCTTAGGCCGGTAAGAACTCGCAGTCATTTTGCGTTTCACCTGTTGGCCTCCGCCTGTTGCCAGAGGTGTAGATAAGCACAGAGGGCATAAGTAGCCTCCAGATTGTCTGTTTGCTTTCAGTTAGGAACACTCCTAAGATGGCATTAATTTCCACATACATCACCAAGGCAAGCTGATTAATACACCCCACTCCTTTTCTGAACACACCACTGCATCTTCTGACTGGCTGCTTTTTACTAATAAATGCACGATAGTCTGGTGAGCAAGCAGATTGTGAGATCAAAGGACTTGTCCAGATGACTCTGATGCTTCTATTAAATATGTTTTAGATTCCTGACTATCCAAGTCACTAATTAAGATTTATTAAAAGAAAAAAACTGATGGCACTTTAATGGAATTGAAAGCATTTCCAGGCTATTATGAATCAACACAGTATTTCCACAACAAAAAGGTTTTCATTAATGAAAGTTCATTAAGTATATGAATATTATTCATAATCTACAAAGCAGAATTGATGTTAGATGTAAAACTTAATCTAGTGCCCATTTTCTCCCAGCTATTTGTCATGTCAATCTCTATGAATATTTTAATAATTAAAGTTAAGGCGAAGCTCACAATAAACTTGGTCTATAAACTTTGCATCATAGAAACTGAGAATGAATGTGCACGTGTCCTGTGACTCTCTGCACTGCATGATTGGTCTCTGCTACAATCAATCACTCAACCAACCAATCAATCAATCAATCAATCAATTACTTTCCTTCCAAATTTTCTGGCTCCATCACTAATACTAAAAATTAACGTCCTGTGTGGATGTTAGTGCTTAATCCATGTTAACTTGGATTTAAAATATGCATATCCCCACAATACTGTACTTGATAGGAAATTATAAGATGGATGGATGATTGGATGGATGGATGGATGGATGGACGGATGGCTATTTTATATCTATAAATGGATACAGATTATTTAAAAAAAATATGCTTTTGATAAGAATAGTGGAAAATCTGAACGTCTCTTTTTATGATGATGATTATATGATGATGATGATGATGATGATGATGATGATGATGATGATGATGATGATGGTTATACAATAATAACCCAAATGTGACAGCATGCATCAGGATGCTTTCGTCAGAAGGTCTTCTGCTAATTCTGTTCTGGTATGAGCAGATCTATTAAAAAAAAAAACAACAGCATAATCCCAACATGTTGACTTTTAACAGGTGGGATGAAACCCTGCGTGCCACTCATTTCAGGCCTGAATTATTTGGATCTCAGTCTGTAGCTGGCATTCAACGCACCTTCCTCTTGGATTATGCTGCCCATCTGTTTGTGTGTGTGTGTGTGTGTGAGGGAAGGAGGAACGGCCACAAGCGTGTACAGCAAGCTGTCACCGCGATATGGAGTCCTGGCAGGAGCGAAAGTGTGGCCCGGACGTGATGTACTATCTTTTCACTTCGAAAAAATAAATTTGGAAAGCAAGACGAAGAATAAATCAAACATTTGAGCACTTAAGCAACTGTGACACGGACCTCATGTTCTCCAAAGCAGTGAGATTAACCAGTTTAACGCCAGCAACCCCACAAACCACTGGATTATCCTCAGCCCTGCAGATGTTATACATGCCCCTCTTTTCCTCTGTAAAATGCTGTTTGAGTTGAATCTGGGGGGGGGGGGGGGGCACCCCCCGGGCCCCAGGAGGTTCATTTCTCCTGGTTTTCCAGTTTCACTCTAATTAGAAATCGATTTAAACGTAGTTCCTATCCAAATAATGACATTAATTAAGAGCCGAGGAGGCCTTGTCCACCCCAGAGATCTCAAGGACAGTTGTTCACCACCCCTGGATTAGTCGGAATTAAATGCTTCTTTCGCTGTCTTATTTTTCTGTAATCAGCTCCGTTAAACCTTAGCTCCGTTGCTAATTCTGGAAAGTAGTACTTGTCCTGAAAGGTGAAATACGGTACAGTACACCTTAAAAGGTCTTTGCTCTCCTGCCCCTGGCGGCCTTTCTGTAACCTTTGTTTGGGGTTTAATAACAGCCCTCAATTAGACTAAATGCGGATCCTGACGAACACGATGCCTCCTCATGATGAAAAGGGGGTAATTACGCGCCTTGGTACTCTTTGTCCCCCGGCGCCAGCTCCTTGTTGCGTGTCACTGCCCTCATACAGCCACGGACACCCCCCCCGCAGTTGCCTAACCGGCTCCGTTTATATGATGGGCTCTTCCCCACGTTTGGGTGGCTTCAGACAAAAGGCACGGGTCACCCATCCGGCTGCCCAGCCTGACTGCTTAATGCCGCCCATTGTTCCCCGCTGGCATTGACTAACAGGCGCATGAGTGCGGCAGCTGTACGCTAAGAGCTGGCCGGCTAGCAGCTGGGAGCCACGCTAAGTCATTGTGCTTCGGCTGTGCCTACCTTCTGCCACACGGGGTGGCTCGCGGGGTTGGCATGCTGGTAATGCGCTTGCTGTCACCTGTTAATGAGGCATGATTTGCAGGGATAAAACAGGGAGCCAGTTAAACCTCATATAACATTAAGCCTCTATTTTGGCTAATGATTGTGCTGTCTGCTAGCTGTGTAAAGTGTATTTGGTTTTGGCCTGTGCTGATTACAGTTAAGCATACAGTACTGATTCATGATTGGCTACTTTATTGGCCCTCACAGAGCTGAACTAGCCAATGATAACCTATCATACTGTGAATCCACGCAGCAAGGGTTTTTAAGTCCATTTTTGTTTAACTGTCAGTGTATCGGCTCTGCAAAGCATCTCCGCTGGTTTTGGCCTCCAGAACGGTCCGGCAGTCCCTGCATTAAATCTTTGCCACGTATCTGGTGGGGAGGGGGTGGGCTGGGGTAACACCAAGGAGAGAGTGCATACTGCTAAAGAAGATATAGGGCTGGGATGGGACACCGAGATCCAGAGGGGTGACAGGCTCTGGGATAGGTCCAGTGGGACTCCAGTTAAAGAAAGAAATGGAATCTTTTATCACTGGTGAAGTAAATGCATGGGGTTACCACCCTGCCCCCCCAAAATGGCCTCCGACTAAACATACGGCTAAACACCACTGAAGACAGGATGTAATATGCATGAAGGCTTTGAAGTATTTTGAGAGGATACTCAGTGTTTGCTCACTGCCAGGAGACAGGCCCTTCCGTGGAGCTCGGCCGAGCTGGCGGATTTGTTCAGCCCGCGCTCACGACGTGCGTGTGAAGTTCCTGGGAAACCCGTCGCAATCCGTGTCTCCCGTGTGGCAGTATTTAAGACCCTGAGACCCGGCAGGCTGCTCCGGTACAAAGCCGTTCCCCCGCTTTTACATGAATCGCTAATTATTTATCAGGAGATTAGCATTAGCACAAAATGCTAGCGCTGCCAATGAATTCATTCTACCTGTGACTGGAGAAGAAGACAGTAGATGGATCCAATTTGTTCTCTGTTATTCAAAAATGTTAATGAACTCAGTAGCATAGGACATAAATGTACTGAGTACATTCTGGTGCAGAGCAATATATTGCATCTCTGACAGCACCCACTGGGGCAAAGTGAGGATTTGAGGATCCCTTCACATCATTTCACATCTGTTTCTTCCAGAAAGGCTACTCCGGGAGTCACATGACGGCGGGGAATGCCGCTCTCTCTGTATCCCGAGCTGCCTTCCTGACAGCTTCCACTCTGCGCCTGGTGCTGAAGCCGACATCAGCGTTTCGCCGAAGGAGGAGGAAGCCCCGCCTCGCCGGAGCAATATGCCGCAGGAAGGGTCACGAAGGTTTTTTTTCCTTTCCGTAATTTGCAGAGAAGACAGCTCAGGGCAGCTCAGCGCTACATGCTGAACCAGGGTCAGTTTCTGAATGACAGAGCATGAATCACGTCTAATAAATCTGACTGGAGGTTTTGAAAGAACATATCAAAGACACATGGAATTCTACTACAGATGAGTCATCTTGAAGGCATCATGTGATCAGTTTGGGTTTTTCTTTTCACACAATGGAATAAAAGCAAGTATAAGGCAAAAGGTACTGATCAGGTATAAAAAAAAAAAATAAGCATTTACATTTCCCAGAATAATCCCTGCTTCGAGAAGCTCAACATTGAGCATTTCCTGAAAAGGAGGGAATCTCAAACATTATTTTTGTCAGGAATTATGCTAATAGTTATGCCATAGCCATATCCCTCATGGATATCATGAAGTGTCAGACTCATTCCCAAAACAACAGGCAGTAGGTACACACGAATATAAAATGAAGCTATTGTTATGTAAATCCATTCAAAGCTTTCCAAGTGTGTTAATCTGTTTATTATACTACAAAGATGCCTGCAAAATTATGCAGAACCGGCTAGACTGTACAATTTGAAGGGGGCCAGGTTGGTGGGCTCATGGGAGTTTAACTTATACAAAAATGTTCTCAGGGCAGAGGGAAAAAATTAGTTCAGAGACATAACCAGTCAGATTGTAGAGTAGGTATGTCTGTCCAAGCAACTAGAGGAAGTGGGACCAAGACATCTGATTGGTTGGTCCTACATCCTCTATTTGCTTGGACCCACATCTTCTACAATCTGATTGGTTATCTTCCTGAACCAACGATTTCCCCTTCTGCCCTCAGAAGTTTTTTGTGTAAGTAAAACTCCCATGAGCGGATGGCACGGGCCCTATTCGAGAAGAGGGTTTGGATTAGAAAGCAGAGGATATCCTGTTGCAAATCACTAATTAAGCACATCCAGGGGGCCTTTTTTTAACGAAGAGCATTCCTAATTGGTTTTGAATGGTCACGACAGCATTTTCGCTGTAATTTATACAGAAGCATATAAAATAACCAAAGTCTTTAGCCGGCCCAGAGTGGCTGCACTGGTATATATTGATCTCCGCTCTGCTTTGGGAATCGCCATCATAGTATTTGCCCTGATTGGTACATATCCCAGGAGGCACAGAGCATGTTGCAGGGGGCGGCCTGCATGTCAGCCTGGTCTAGGGCATAGGTGCATATGCAAGCAATCCAGAGACACTGATCCACCTTGGGGACGAAGCTGCACAAGCATGAGAAGAAAAAGTAACTTCCACATGAGCAGGAATTGGGACAGGAATCGAACCCATGACTGTGATCACCATGCCACACATTTCTCTAGAGCCTCCATCTTCCAAATTCCACTTGTTGAGGTACATGAAAGCTCAGCCTGGATCTATGGGCTGCATCTCACATCACAAACACCCAGATCAGCTCTGTGTGACAGACCCTGCAGGCTGGTTAGCCTGCAGCCGCTACACCCACCATCAGGTCCTGTACCTTTAGCCACACTTCCCTGCTGTAGCTGAATAAAACCACCTCAGAGGTCAAAAGAGGAAACATTATGGCCGCAAAATCAGCTTTTCAGAGCTCAGAGGAACCAAGTTAGACGTAGTAAGTGGCTAAGTCCTTATTAATATTTTCTGACGGACCTTGGACTAATACTAACACAGCAGCACTGAGCCCTTCAACTACTGTAAATAGTAAGTGTAGGCTCATGGGAGTTTTACCTGTTCTGAGGGCAGAACAAAAAATGATTGGTTCAAAGAGATAACCAATCATATTGTAGAGGAGGAAGGGACCAAGACATCTGAATGGTTGGGCCCGTTTCCACTACTTGCTTGGACGCACCTCCTCTACAATCTGGTTATCTCTCTGAACCAATCATTTTCATTCTGCCCTTAGAATGTTTTTGTGTAAGTAAAACTCCCAGGAGTCAAGTGTGACTTTGGGATTGTTTATTGTATATAGTAATAGTTATTATTCCAGATGTAATCTAAAGCTTGGTGCCCTTGTTAGCAATGAACACAGCCCCATTGCCAGCAGGAAAGCCTGTCTGCCTGAGGGCCTGGAAAGCAGGCAAAGAACTGGGAGTGGCTGCCGGATACCACCAGGAAAACCAAACCAGTCAACTAGCCAGTGGCTCTAACTCCAGGCAGAACAGGCAGTTTCCTATGGCGTTTGAATCACCTGTTCTGTGGAGTTAATAAAATGACCCTCAGTTTTCTTGGTAATGGGGCCTCCCAAGTAAAGCTTTGCTGGACAGAAGATGGAAAGGCTCGATCACACCTTTGCTATTCCAAATGATCAATGTTTGCTAATTGAAAGATTTGCTTTCCTGTCAAAATTTGCTTTAAATATAAGCTTATTTTAATCTTGTAAATTGAAAGCATTCCTAGAAATCTTGAGCGGGATGACAGGCTGAGATTTTTCTCCCGCAGGTGACCTCAGTGAGACTGCACCTGGGGCTCTGGTGCACTGGACTTTAAATTTCACGCCCCCCCGGTGGCGTTTAATCGGGACAATGGCTCAGCAGAGTGCAGCTGGCACACTGTCAGATGAAACGCTGTGTCACGGCGATGCTGGTTTGAATGAAGGAGATGAATCACATTGGAACAGCACGCAGATGCTTTCCTTCAGAGAAACCACAAGGAGCGAAATTCATTCACACGTGGCTGTGGTATCAATTCAGGGCCCAAAGCTGGTGAAGATCCACTACAGGATGGAAACTCTGCCTTTACAATAAACTTGCTGAAGCGTTTGGGCGTTTAAAGATGTTTTCTAACTGTCCATGTTTGGTGCTGATCTATTCACTGGTCCACATCCATGTTATTATCTTCAGGCTCTGCTTGCATCCTGCTCTTCACTGATATGTATCACCAGCTTGAACCATAAAAACAGGTAGAAGAGGAGAGGAGGCTTCAGGAAAGCGAGACCAGCTCGTTGAGAGGTGACAGGTGTGACAAAGCCACTGTAGCAATTCTTGTAAACAAGAAGTATGAAAGCAAGGCTGAGGGGGGGGGGGGGGTGACTGTCACACAAACCACCTTCACTGGGCTGACAGGTCCCCCTCCCCCTCCATAAAACAGCACAGAATGGCAGTCACTCTCACACTGGGGCACCGATTGGTACCTGAAATTTCTATTTGACATCTAACATTTGGTGTTTCAAGTGGAACAAGTACACACCTAACCAAGCTTGCTGAAAAAAAAACAAATGAGAAAACGCTTTTCTCTGTCACAGACAAGCAGGGACTGTTTCCTTCGACTCGGAATAGGGCTGCGACCCATTTCATAGGTTATGGGTTCCCAACACCTAGTCTGTGGCCAGTATTCCACCAGGACAAGGTACGCTGCTTAATTACCAAAAATAAACTACATATTTTCAATGCACAACCTCCATTTTCATCTGTCATCTTTGCATCTGAAATTGCCAATTGATCCGCTTGTGACCATTGTAGTTTCTGGAGAATCCGAAAGTCCATGAAATTGTTGATATTAACTGATCCATGGACATCAAAA
This sequence comes from Hyperopisus bebe, assembly GCA_026777045.1. Taxonomy (NCBI): domain Eukaryota; kingdom Metazoa; phylum Chordata; class Actinopteri; order Osteoglossiformes; family Mormyridae; genus Hyperopisus; species Hyperopisus bebe. Next base: position 23,818,399 of record JAODJW010000117.1, on the reverse strand, counting down.
AGTGGGGAACCCATATCACAGTATTTCCTCATTCATGCTAATCATGGCTCTCACAGTCATGGCCTGCCTCTGGATGGCTTATGAGAGTTTATTTACACAAATGTGTTCTGAAGGCAGAAAGAAAAATAATTGGTTCAAAGAGATAACCAATCAGATTGTAGAGGAGGTGGGTCCAAACAACTAGAGGAGGTGAGACCAACCAGTCAGCTGTCTTGGTCCTGCCTCCTCTACTTGCTTAGATCCACCTCTTCTACAAACTAATTGGTCATTTCGCCAAACCAATCATTTTTCGTTATGCCCTCAGAAACTTTTTGTGTAAGTAAAACTCCCATGAGCCTCTGGATGCTGTCTGCCCACTGCTAATGTTTGTTTATTCTTTTCTGTAGTGGAAAAACAGGTTAAATTTTCCTTGGTCGTGATCCACTACCTGGTGGTAGAAGGTGCAAAAGTCTGACGCGTTGAATGATGAGGATATGATATTGAGTTTGGTTCTTGATGAGTAGATCTATTCATATGATATTTTAACACACAATATACTTTGAGCTAGTTTGTTTGGCGCAACAGGGCCGACATGCAGACACCATCACACACGGCAAATATGGTCAATGACTGTTTCGCGTTGCACCTTCACCCCTGGGCCGCGTAATCTCAGCACCTTTAGTAACAACCATCACCTCCTACAGGTGGGAATACACTCAGAAAATACTAAAAATCACTACATCTCATTACAATACATCTTAATACATCTCATTTCAGTTATTACAATTATATATACTGTATATATATATATATATATATATATATATATATATATATATATATACACACACACACATATATATATATATATATATATATATATATATATATATATATACACACACACACATATATATGTAATGAATAAATACAAATAATTATAAACATTAAGTTAATACCAACAATATTCATGAATAATTCCAATATAAGTACAAGCTAAATTATGTTTAATAAACAAATGAAAAAATGGCTCCTACATTTTCATTAGTCAGTATGATCCTCCACTGTACACCTATTTGGTCTACAATGATTCTATGATCCATATTAGGAGGGAAATCTGAAGTCCAGTAATGGTGGCCATCTTGTGATCTACTCATTTTTATTTACAGAGAATGTTGGTTTTGTCTTTGTCCTGCTCTTCACTGAGATTTTTCAGAGGAGATTTTCCAAAAACAATGGCAAATAAAAGCCAGGGTTTCACAAATGAGGAGCAGATACACATTGACGGCAGAACATCTGTGAAAACCTCAGTTTGTGAGTCTCATTTATGAGTCAAGTGCAGAATGAATTTCTGTGCACAAGCACGTTAACCTCCTTTCTGGTCTTTACTCATTTTAACTCGTAAGACTTTGCTCTTTGATATAATTCATTTTACAATTTTCCCCAAACATGCATGCCAAAATGTTCTTCTTCAAACAGAGATTTCTTTCTGGTGAAATTCATAACATCTTCTAGAAAACATTCTTTTTTCCATATCCGCGATGGCCTGGCATCCTGTCTAGAGCGTACCCCTGCCTTGTGTGCTAAGCTTCCTGGGATGGCCGCCAGCCCCCCCACAACCCTGCACCAGGACGTGGTATGAGTGGATTATAAAGCTCCCCCTCCGCATTTCCTGTCTTTCCCAAATGCCCAGGGTGGTGTTCTGTATCCTGCATGGTTCCCTTTCTTATGTCCATATTTTGAATTGCTTCGGCTGTGAGCGACAGCTGCCTGGGTAACGGACATACCAAGGCCTGTACTCCGGGAAGAAAATAACCATCTGTGGAATCCGATCAGCCTGCCTATGATCAATCACCATCCAGCGGACCATCCTGTTCAGGGCGCTAATGCTTTAAATATGGTGGAAGGAGTCAGATGTTCCGTCAGATCCCATCGGCTTTCATGGCAGCCTCACTGCTTCCGTGTACATCTCACAGGCCTTGCTGACGGAGTGAGCTTGCAGCCCAGATGCAAATGGCTTGGCTGGCTTCATTAAAATTTGACACCATGCTCCTTCCATGGGATATTGGAATGGTTTTTTTAATCACCTCCCTGTGATGCAGTTCCTTTCAGAATCTGAACTTGCAGTGGCTAAAAGGTGATGTCCTGTATATCTCAAAATTTAGGATTTCACCACTGTGGGAAATGCAGTGCAGCAGTGAACTGGTTTGCCTCAGCGTCTTTTGAACACAAATCTAATAAATCCCACCTCGTTTACTTCCGTTTACTTAGAATATGTATTTTTCTAGCTTTTTACTCTTTCAATCCTCTAAGTGGAGGCACGCAGAAAAAAATGACACAGGCTGGGGTTTCTATGGAAACGCTCTGTGAGAATGTACAAAAAGCACAGGGCTTTACAGAATGCTATGCTAAAGATTTAATTAAGCATCTCTGGGCTGTTAGGCCTTCAGGCAAGGATGGGATCCGCTGGATCCACTGCCAATCCCCTGAACATGCCTAATCACAGCAGGGGAGCCTGCGATTGGACCCCTGAGAAAGGTGCACTTGCTTAATATCTCTTATTATCTCTTGCACTTGCATGTTTATGTAGGTCTCACCTGTTGACAGCAATAGAAAGCCTGTTTATCAGTTAGTTAGAGATATAATATAGTCAATGCTGATGTATAACTGGGCAAAACTGCTATTAGAGTAAGTAAATCTGTGTGAATGGCAGCCTAATCTCTGTTATAATGATTTCACAGGAACGTACATTTTTACAGCTGTTATATATGTGCCTTTGTGGGAGCTGACATATTATACTGTAAGTTAATGAGTTAATAAGTGCAA
>JAODJW010000117.1:23797200-23815378 GCA_026777045.1 Hyperopisus bebe | reverse complement strand
GGGGGGGGGGGGGGAATGGGGGGGGGGATTAATTTCGAAGTTTCCCGGTGAGCGGGTGAGAAGAAGCTGGATGAGGACCTGCATCATTTCACATGCCGAAGACTTTGGGGGGGGGGGGGACCCCATCATCTTCTTTTATAATGAAACGGTAACAGATGTATTCAGCTGTGTCGAGGCGACTCAAAACACCTCTCCTATGGGAGGTAACTCCTGAGAGGTTAATAGTACAGGTGCAGAGTGCAGTCAGTACAGAGCCCATCTAACTCCAGGGGAGCAAATGCAGCCTTGTGACAACCTTCCCTGGGGTTCATACCTAAACCCTAAACCCAGCAGTTAGCGAGTAGATGGTGTCAGTCTGGTCTGGGGGTGTTTGCTTTCAGCCCGTAGCCCAGGGAGCTGTCTTTGTTTGTTTTCAGTTTATGTTCTTTTCTATCTTTCTCTTTCTTTTCCACTCTCTCTCGCTCTCTCTCTCTCTCTCTCTTTCAGAATGCTAAGCATCTAATAGGGGTACAGCCAGACATGCACACAGCTGTATTCTCAAATCGGAAGTTCAAAGATGAAACGTTACTCAGAGCACCACGGTCAACGTTCTGCTTCTCTGAGCCATTCACACATATCTATGGCTCCTTCCTGGGCCACTTACCCTGATCTAAATTCTGCCAATAAAGCCTGCTCCTCTCCCGCACTCGGTCTGATGGCGTGACAGGGTTCTGCTGCTCCAAGATGGTGAATGGAGCCACCCGGAACACAGAGAAGGCTTATCAGGGAAATGGGATTCTTCTTAAAGGATAACGGCAATCACTTTGCAATTTATGTCACCTACACATTTACAGACATGCCAGTCATCAGTCGGTCAATTACAGGTATTTAGACTGGAAAACAACAAATGTGTAATTTATTTAAATCTGCAGTGGCATGTCCTTGTAGGCCTGTATCAGGTCTGACTGCTTATATTACTGTATATGACTTATGACCTATGAATGGATACACATACACCTCAGTGGTTCATTGTACATAATGCTTAAAAGCTGTTTACTTATGAGAACATGATTTTGTAATCTTTACACATGTAGCTATAACCCCCAGTAAGGAAAGTGCTGAAATGAAATTAATTTTTATTTTGTGGGGCACAAATATTTAGCTATCAAGGACCCAACCACATAGTAAAATTATGGGTTTGAACCACCCCGAAATTAGTTTGAACCCCCCCCCAGTCTACTGAGGGAGACCACCCAGTGTCCCCCCATACCCCTTTTATTTCTGGCTACGGGTTTATCTGAGGACCCATTCCCTACGTTCTCCCCGTAAATATGTCACATTTATTGATCACCCCAGTATTTCTCACTGTCACCATGAAGAACACTCACCAGTCCTTGAATGCGTGACATTATATTTCATAGTACTGATGTTCTTAAAGTGCATTTGTATCCTTTAACTTTGTTCCTAATCTATACTAAGAATCAATGGAACAAGCTTGACTGCAAATGCATCAGGTGTGGACTGGATGTTAGTATTGTGGTCAGTGGTGGTCTGCATCAAACCAAATGCAGTCACTTTCTCCAAAGACCACCACATTCTTACATCATGCTGCCCCATCTGCTTCTGTTGATTTATTTTGGTAACACATTGCATCTCATGTTCAATCAAAGTGGATATTTCTACTGAAACTTGCAGGTACCCACTCAAAGGTACAACAGAAGTGCCCCGACTTGGATTTAGATGGTAAATGCCCCACAGGCAGTTCCTAAAGACCTATTGGGAGACAACTTGCAGAGTACCCAGTGGCCATTAACCCTGCATATAGATTTATTTTTTTAAGCTGGACTGACAATAGTTGTGCATTTGGAAAGGGAGGATTTGGGTTCTTGTATCCGGGACGCTGTAATCCCTGTATTAATAGAGCCGCGCTATATCACACACCTACCCTTGTGTCTGACGCCAGCTCTGCGGATTAGGGCATGCTGTGTCTTTTCAAGCCATGACTTTTATCACAAGAAGAAATTAAACCCTAGATTTGGAGCGCTAAGCTCTAATGGAATTTCCGCTCCGTGTCCATAAACAAAGCTGACATAGCAGGAATTCCATAAGCATAAACATATATGTATTTTTCAGGCAGACCAAAATGTAAACAGCTACGTACTTTGCACTGTTATATTGCTGAGTATCTGCTTAAAGACACCACATGCGATCGTGCTGCTCCTCCTGTGTGCCACGCCCCCTCATCTACCTCATGTGGAATCCCCAAAATGCAGTTAGACTAATAATTTTTACTGCTTTTTTTCTGTAATACACTTCTGCTGAGGTGCTTCATATCTCTGCTGGATGGCATCTTAGCCCTCATGCGGCATGTTATTTAACTGGTGGGAGGAGGGGGCACAGGATTTCTAACTCTTCTCTGGGGTAGAGAGACCCCCCTACAGCCCATTCCCTTCAACATTATACAGGATATTCACAGTGGGGTCTGGCAGCACCAGGTCATGTGACCTCAGGTGCACTGAGGCCTGGTCATGTGACCCCAGGCGCACGGAGACCAGGTCAAGTCTCTGTGTTTTACACATTTGCAGAGAGGCCTCGGCTTGCTGCTGGAGTGACAGCAGCACTGAGCCAAGTGAGCAGAGAAGGCCACCCCCAAAAATCACCCAGGCTGTAATCCCCTCCCACATCCTCCATCTACATTCATTGGAAATTTTGTTCTTTATTTTTAAATATGGATGCAGGGGCTGGCCTCCCTTCCGGAGAATGACTGTTTCTATGGAAGCTGCCTGGCGGAGAGTGAGGTCCATGTCGCCTCCGTCAGGAGCCCATTCAGAGCAAAGGATGAGACTGACGTTCTTCCCAGCGTGGACGCTGTCGCAGAGGCGTTAAGGAGCCGGCAGGACACCTGGGGTGAGCTCCGTCAGTCTCTCCCTGGCTCCGGATGGCTCACACAACCCGAGCATTCCCGTCAGCAGCCGGGTCTGTTTATCCCAGCAGTCAGGTTTGCGTAAAGAGCTCACGCACTTCCCTGCCACGCGGGGGGAGGATAATGATGGAAAGGGCGTCACTTGAGTTGGGGGACGAGACAGACAGCTGGCAGCTGGCGGAGGCGTGGCCTCACTGTTGGGAGTGATGCCCGAAGGTTCATAGTTTGAATCCCAGACAGAATGCTAAAGTAAAATGGATGTGTCTCTCTCAGCCTCCGCCCCCCAAGGACTGCAACCACCTCCTCAGGCTGAAGTGGCCAGTTTTAATATAAATGAGAAATTGTTCTCACAAGTAACTTTATGCCCAGCGTACCACTTAGCTCACTTACGGTCCCAATAGGAATTTCTCGCAATCTGAGCTCGGTACCCAGAGCTCCCTGCATGCTTTGCTTCCGCCACTAATCCTGTGTTTTGGGTTCCCATTCCGGACTTCAGCGGGTCAAAGACACCCTCAGAAAATGAGTTGAAACGTGGAGTTTGGCCATAGCCTGACGGAGGACGGAAAACCGGGGCAGCGCAGCATCAGCCAGCCTGACAGAAGATTCTAGAAACGTATTGTTTGTTTTGCCATGACCCGCCTTGCAGTTGCAAATGCCGCTCGCTAAGCTCACAGGTGGAGAACGCCCTGTGTCATTAGACACATAGAAACAGCAAAACAAACCTCTCCTTCATTTCAGACACTGGCCAGTGCGTCCAGTTTAACCTAACACATTTAATGGATAAAATATTTGCTTTTACCATGATAAAGTGGTAGTAATTACGATGACATCCAGTTTAAACGACACAGTTGAAGGACAGTTTTAGTGGCTGGATCTGCAGGAAGGTTATGTTCGTAGGAGTTGCTGGTCAGGGTGTCTTTCTCCTCACAGGTGAGGGTCTGCACCAACCTTCTGTCCTGGGGCTTTCACCTCCCGTGTCGTCGGCTGTTACGTGTCAAGGTGAAAAAACGACATGGTGCGAAGGGGTCCTGAGGATGATCTATAAATATGAGAAGAGTTATTAAATTAGGTCTCACATTTTAAATGTGGGCTAATTAATGGCCTAATTCCAAATTAAGAACTGGTTATGATTTATGATCATTCGTTGACGGTCTGGTATATTTGCACAAAAATTAACTATGGAGGCTTGTTTCAGACCAACCCAGTCATGGATGCATCTATCCATCCATTTTCTGATGAGATGCCGATGCATTTTAATACTGCATTATATACAGAATACAGCCATATATTATCTGCAATTGTTACTTTATCTGTGATACTGCAATTCTTATAATTTAAAACCATACACATCCTATATACTATGTGCTGGCATTAGCAGAGACTATTACTGGTATGTATGAACCAGTTAGTGAAGGTAATTTTTCCATTACATCTCTTAAAGCTGACATATTTCATTGGCCTTTAAAATGCATTCATTCTGGTGCCACCTCTCTGAAGTCGCATTCTTGTATAAAAAAGCTTCTATTTCTCCCTCTCCCTTGTGTCTGGTCATTCCTGAATTATTAATCTCCCAAGCTGCCCTCCTACCAGGCCTTGTCTCCTTACTCGGTGGGTTCGTTTTGTATGCCCTCTCTTTGTCATGGTGGAGCATCCAAGCATGTGATCCTCTGGTTTCACGGTGCACCTTCTGCCCCCTTCCCCTCATTGGCTGTACATGGATAATTACCCAGAAAGCACTGAATCGCTGACGTTCATGCATGTTTTTTCAAAGCCATGTGCACCTTTATTTTTCAGAAAACCAAAACATTTTTGTGTGAAGAGTGTGTCGTTAGTTAACCCTCCAGGCAGTATGATACAAATTATATTAGCATGAACTATGTGTCAGGGAGCTTTGATATGATAAACCTCCACACCTTACGTCCACTTTAAAATGTGTTCTCTTGTGAGATTACAGCTTTAACACCCGCGCGTAAAACCACAATGGCTGCCTCCTGATGATTTATACTCTGCTGGCTCTAGTCATTACCATGTGCCACACGAATCCACATCTGTGACTGTAGTGCCTTCTTCAGCCCTCTCCCATGGTGGTGAGCCAAGCCTGTTCCCATGGGGAGGAATTTAGTAGGAATTTGCCCCGCTGCCAGTGGCAATATCTCCTTATCCGCACTGCTGGGTGGCGCTGAATAGTTTTGGCAAACATCTCCGGTTTTCTGCTTTTATTTTGTCACTACCCCCGTAATTCCGGGGGGAGACACTAAGGTGCTCTGCTTGATGGCATTCCTGCTCCCACAGTCGGATTTCTGCCCCGCCGCTGCCTCCTTTCCCAAGGTTCGCTCATCGTCTCGGTGCGTCACCCACCGCTGAGATTGTTTCTGCTACCAACGTGTGATTGACGTCTTGCCCTCCAAAACAAAATGTCATGGGTGAACTTTCATGACAAAGTATCTGTCCCTGGTTTGGACTCTCGCAATCCCCTAATCCCATCCCATCTAATTTTTAGGTGCCTAGTGTCTTTTCGAAAGGAGTGTAAGATTGATGACTAAGTACTTTTTTTTTTTTAGCAGACTTAGAATGGCCTCTGAGATTGGTAATCGTCTGTAGTCCAGGTTTTCTCTTATTATTATGCCGGTTGTCTTCTTTACCTGAGGCAACTGAGAGGTAGTCTCAGACTCAGTCACTTGGCAGAGAAACTCATTTAATCCTTGATAATGAAGACGAGGATGAGTGCAATTCAATTGCCCTTCCCCGGTCTGAAGGAACAACCAGAGACTTGTGGTTTTCTTCTCATCTGCTGCTTTCAGCCTGTTAGGGAGCCTGTCAAATTTGTATTTATCATAATTCTTGATTTCTTAATTAGTTGCAAGAGGCACAGGCTGCATGTATTACTGCTTTCTTTGAGTATCATTTTCATATACAGACTGTTCCCAGGTTAAAAACATCCAACTTACAGACAACCCATACTTACGGACAGACTGCCATAAAGCTTGTTATATTAAAAATTCAAGTTATGTGATGCTCATCAACACATTGTGACGTGTTTTCAGCGGTTTGTTGCCTCGAGGTACATTACAGTACCATATGTAGTTAATTTTATTATTACTGTATAATATTATTATTATGCATTGTATTATTGTTTTTCTGACATACCTATAAATTTAACTTTGTAACCTGAGGGCTGCTTGTATTTAACAAAACCAGCCAATTTCGCTCCCCTATAGTGACCCTATATCACAGTTGAATGTGTTTATTTCCCACACTCTGGGCTGATCCCTGTGGATAGTCACATATGATCAAGGAAAGGCCTTGACTTTTAACCCGTCAAGAGACCAAAGTTATTAAATTTGAAAACAGATGGCCCATACTTTGCTACGCAGTCCCCAAAATGTATCTTGCAGTTTGCAATAAAACATAATGCTTTGTAAGAATGCCGCCATTCCCGGGTTATTTATGGTTTGTAATTTCACGCAGCCATATATAAAATGACTAGTGAGAGCACACAGGAATTGTGGTGCAAGTTGAGGGCATAGATCATCCTGAGCAGGTATGAGGAAATTACAGATTATGACGTCCCGATTTTTGAAGATGGCATCTGTTCCGATCCCAGTAAATCCGACAGACGACGACTCCTTCTCACATTGATCTGTTTCTTCTGCTTTTCTTAGCGATTGAAAAACGGGGATTTTTATGCATCAATAATGTAACAACTGTGTGCCAAAAAATGAAAATGAGCTGATATAATTTTGTTAAGGCAGCTGAATCTGACATCTGATGAATACTTAACGATTTCAGACATCTCGCCCTCAATTATAAACACAGGAATCTGTTTTCCATTTATTATTTTAGCCTAGAAATGTTTAAATTGCCTCCTAAAGCTGCAGTTTCAGCTGATGAAAAGATGGAATGTATGAATAACAGAACTTTCGGTTCTTTTGTCAACATGTAATGTAAAGTCACACAGGTCAGATGTGGGTCCTTCTGCATAAAAGCTCATTGGCGTGTTGGATGCTTAAGCATGTCTGTTCAAGCCAGCGCTGTTCTCTCAGTCCTCGGATCTGCATCATATTTCTTTCACCCAAAGGTCTTCAGCCTTTAGTTTACGTATTGGCAGCAGTGCTGATCAGGCCCCTGTCGCAGCCTGTCTCTGTGTGACCCTCTCGTCGCTGCATAAAACGTGCAGCAGAACAGAGGGTTTCTTGCTGGCCTCCTGCGAGAGCACGTTTCTGGATCTGCATTGTTTACACCAGTGTCTCTCAACCAGGTCCTCAGGGACACACAAACAGTCTATGTGTTTCCTACCAGGAGCTGGGAGGGAGCAAAAATGTGGACTGTCTGGCAGGGAGCTGAGAGGGAGCGAAAACATGTACCATCTGGGAGTTCCCAAAGACCAGGTTGGCAAGCATTTGTTTACACAATAGTAAGGAAGGCTGTAGCCTTGAGGTCTCTTAACCCACAAACGTGCTTTGAATCCTGAGATGTCATTGCTGTTGTACCCTAGAGAGGAGCATCATGGGATTTTACATGAAGTAAGCCACTCCAGACAGACACAACAGAAGGTTTCCCACGGTACAATAGTACCTCTTGGTACAGGTTATGGAACCAGAAACAGATGTTGGACAGTTTTGGGTCCCTGTAGGTTCCCACCAAGGTAACTAAACCTAAAACTTTTCAGTAACAACACACAACCATACAGCATCAACATTTAATATGAACACCAGCTCTGCTTACCTTATCAGTACCCCGCCAAAAGCCTCCTGCTTCACATCTCCTAGCATCAGACAGCTTCAGCGTGTCAGGAATGAGCCCATTTGGCTGCCTCATACCGGTCCCTAGCTCCATTCATCCCACAGTGTGGCACATAGGAGTGAAGTGAGTAAGTTATTTGGATCAGTTTCTGCCATTGAAGTGTTTGACAGTCGCTGATACGCCCAACAGCCGCTTCCTTGATATATTGGGAGAAAAGTCCTTTTTACATGTAATAACAACCATCAGAATGACGAGATTATGAACGCAATCAAGGCGTTACAATAAGAAGCGATGCCTCAGAGCCCAATTATGTGGTATACGTCTTTTTAAATGGATTCTCCAAAATGAACTCAATGCAGCCCGTTATAAAATCCAATTGACCGTTTGCATAGTGGATCATTGTAGTCGTCAGTCTCGCCTGGTTTTCTCCTCACTGCTCTGGGCACCATTAAGCATTGCTATCAGCAAGGAGAGAGAAAAATGAAGGGGGTAGTTGGGTGGAACCAGAAGGGAACATTTGGTTCTGCTCACTGGGAGTGATGTATTGTAGTAAGTGAATAAAGTTTAAACTGTGAAGGGAAAAAATACTCATAAGTCCTCAGTGAGCAACAGCAGTAGGCGGAAATGTATCAAAAAGCTATGATCCATGTCTATATCTCTTCATCCTTGCACGTCTTTCCACTTTTACCCCCCTGCCCCCCTTATAGATCTGCTGGCATCCATTTAAACGTCACACAGGGACGTTTGCAGGGTCGGCTCTCGCTACAGGCAGAATAGGCTGTCGCCTCCGGCCGCCAAATTACCCGCATTGTAGAGGACGTGAAATGAGCATCAATTTTCGTGGTGTGGGGGTGTCTCCCAAGGGCCCCTAGGGCCCCTGAAAAAAGTAAACTGGCCTTGGAAACAAACAAATAAAAGTGGGGCCCCAATGAGAAAAGCCCCTCCCTAACACGAGATCTTTATACCTCTTAATGATTTCACATTCTTATATCCTGTGAGGTGGAACAAATTAATTTATTTGTTCAGTATTTTATATACTTCAACCTTTAATTTGTTGTTGTCTTCTGGCCCAGTAATAATTACTAAGGTGTACAGTCAGGCTGAACAGTTTTGACATGACAGTATGCAAAGGGATTTAATCACTCGTAGGCATGAGTATTTTTAGAGTTTGTGTCAGCCAATGTCAGTCTGAAATGTGCATGTATCTGTCACAGCTTTTGGGATGAAGGACATAAGGGCAGGCATTTTGATTAAACAAAAGGAGTTTTATTGACTTAAAACTAAACAGAGACTAGAATTAAAGTGGACCAGCCAGGGATCAAAACGAGAGGGATACCATAAGGATGGACACTGGCTGACAGGAGGAGCAACGTTAATGACTGGACTAGGGAACATGGTACTGGGAAGCACATATATATGGAACAAATGAGAGAGCTAACGAGAGGCAGCTGGAGTGATTAATATGAGGGTAGGACTGAGAGGTAAGACAGATGAGGAACAGGAGTGGCTGGTTAGGAGACAGGAGGGTCAGGTGGACATGGCTGGCAGGATGTGACGGTATCACTGTGTACTTTTTTTGTTTGCTTATAAAACCTCATCTAGTGAACTTGCTTTCATTTGGTTAACATCTCATTACCATAATGGTACCTCAGGCCACTCCTCCCTTGACCTGTTTGTGTTGTTTTATTGGACCCATTTTCATGTAAAAAAGCTGTGAGGTGGCCGTACGGATTCTACAGTCCATTTGGCTTCACTAGGACTCCACGTCGAACTTGTCTAGTTTTGTTTACCAAAGAAAAGACATGAAACATGTAAGGAACAGGAAAGCCAGTGTCACCGTGTATGTAATCTGGAACAGGAACGCTAAGTCGCTGGTGTGATGCTTGGTGTTCTCCTCTCAATCACACCTCACAGGTTCTCATTAACGTCTCGCTCTGGCTGCTTCCTGTCTCCGGCCCTCGAGACTTCTGGAACTGTGCTGTGTTGTGCTTTTGCACCCATTTACAGATTTTTTTTTTTTGTTTTTTATTCCAATATTTAACACAGCAGGGGTTTCTGGTCCTCTCGGGAAGTCAGGTGACTGGGCGCATGGTACAAATTTGAACAGTGGCTTCCTTTTTTCATTAACCAGTAGAATCTCATCCTATTTTTCTTCTTAATTCTTTTTCATCCAACTGCATTGCATAAATGATTCCCTCTAAGCGGAAATGACCAAAATATAACCGATAATAAAGAAAAAGCATGTATTATAATACAGGGGATGCTTGTAATCAGACTGATCCTGGATCCTGCCTTGCTTCCCTTCCATTTCCTATGTGAGTTTGTTCCTGTTTGCTGTCTCTCCACAGTGCCGTCTCATGGTTCCCATTCATCTTCCATGGTCCATGTAAGGCTGCTCACCCCACAGGACCCTGTGACCCTGGGCTGCATTGGGTCTGCTCTGCTTTTCACCCCATGGGGAAACTGTCAAACCAGCTTCATGAGACTGAGCTCTGACCATCACACTGACCTGATGACTTCACTTCATCCTCCACTGAACAAGAAGTGGCCCGCAGGCAGAACTGTCCAACCAAGTTGACACTGTGCTGGTTTGTAGCCACCCTGCAGTCCTTGAATGAGACCAAGCTGGGTACATATTGTGACCAGGGATATCACTTTTTCAACCAAAGCAAGTCCTATGTGACAGCAATATGGAACAAATGTCAAAAGAATTCAAAAGTAGGAAAATACCTAAGAATAATCACAACAACCAAAATTATCTTGACATCATTGCTAAAAGATATTAAATAAACTGGAATCAAAAATTTGGTACTAACTAACTTAGCAGCTTTGGTTTGCTTATAAGGACCTACCCACATTCAGAGCCTTCAGCTGCCCAATTGGATTCGATCATCGGGCCAGTGGGTGGTTCCTTACAGCTCCATACCCAGAATAAAACCAATTCCCCATGGCCACCCCCGTGTCACCTGGTTCTGTGTGCCATCTGCCCGCACAGAACTTTTTGGTGCTTATTGTTCATTTCCTGGAAAAAATATAGATACATTCCCCCATGTTATTTCTCATTTCCTGTTGTTTAAAGTAAAGGTTTCCTTGCCTATTCATTATTTTGTCCCTTTTCAGGTCCATCGCAATTTCAGACGAAGAAATATGGTTGGGTGCAAAGATCTTACTGTATGCACTGGTGTTAAAGACATGGCTAACACTTTTGCCTGTTATCATAAAACATGCCACATACACAAGTGTGAAAGATCTTTGACAAACTGTGAGAAAGGTCATTTGGGAAGGCCTCACAATCATCATCCTTTTATCTGTGCTCATGAATCAGCCTTCTGGGATTTACTGGGATTTTTTTGATGGCATTAATCCAGAGGAATGTATTCTGGCATTCCCACATTGTGGACAGCATGTCAATATGCTCTCAGTCAGCACACTACACCATGGAAGGTACCTTGGCTCCAGGCTGTTGTCATTGGCTCCTGCAGATAAGCCACGCCCCCTGGAGTAGTGCTCCTGGGAAAGATCTGTAGGATTGAGCCCTCTGGAGGCCGCCACTGAACTCATCTGTGGGTTCTCCCTCCTAGCATGTACTGCACAAGTTTAGCAGGATGGCAGAAAGAGCCACAATGTGTTATGTGAGTTTCATACATTTTTTTTCAGTAATTTGGTGTTGAAAGCATTTCTATTCTTTTAAGCTGTTTAGCAACTTACATAACTCACACTCCATTTATACACCTGGGTGTGCATTGAAGTTTTTACCCTGAGGATACAACAGTACAATCTCTTCAATCCCCTTTCTTAACTGCAATGCTAGCTGGTACCAGCAGGAGGCAAAACTGGGCTCCCCACTAGGCTAGGAAGGGGTGTCTTTCATAACCCAGAAATATAAAGATTCAGGAAACACTAAGATGAATAATTTTGGTTTCCAAAAGATAAATAATTTTGGTTTCCAACTGTTCTGCTTATATAAAGTCTCCAAAAGGATGGCATCCATACAGACAATTGTGAGAGCAGACTCAGGCGGAATGTTCCGGAAAAAAATGGATTCACCTGAAAAGGTCACATGCCAATTTACTTACCGTTTCAGTGCCTGTTAAAACATAAAACTTCATGAACAAACAACATACAAAACACATTTGTCCAATCACAGTAAAATGTTTATATTTTGATAACACAACATGAGCATACAATGCAATTCAAATTTGTGCATATGCTATATGCTTGCATATTAATTGAAAAGGCAATATTTTTAATCACTGATATGTTGAAAACAAAGTAAGTTATAGTCCTTATTGTAACATTTTTTAATGAGGACAGGTTGGACATCTGGTCCAGGAATCAAACAGTTTATAAATGCAGGTCTCCGTATATTTACTTTGAAATGCCCCAGAGGTCCATCCTGGAGCCGACACCTTATCGTGGTGGAGAGGTTTGCGTGTTCCAATGATCCCAGGAGCTAAGTTGCCTGGGGCTTTATGCCCCTGATAGGGTCACCCAAGGCAAACAGGTCCTGGGTGAGGAACCAGATGAAGTGCGGCTCACATGACCCCTAATGACAAAAAAAAATATTGGAACCACGGTTTCCCTTGCCCGGATGCGGGTCACCGCCCCCCCCCTCCCCCGAAGCCAGGCCTGAGGGTGGGACTCGATGGCGAGCGCCAGGCCTGTACTCATGGGGCCTGGTTGGGCAGAGCCAGAACAAGGCACGTGGGTCCCCCCTCCAATGGGCTCATCACCTATTGGAGGGGCCATAGGGGTCGGGTGCAGTGTGAGCTAGGCAGTGGCTAAAGGGGGGGACCTTGGCGGTCCGATCCTTGGCTGCAGAAGCTAGCTCTAGGGACATGGAATGTCACCTCTCTGATAGGGAAGGAACCTCAGCTGGTGCGCGAGGTTGTGAAGTTCTGGCTAGATATAGTCGGGCTCACCTCGATACATGGCTTGGGCTCTGGAACCAGTCTCCTTGAGGGAGGTCGGACCTTTTTCCACTCTGGAGTTGCCCGCGGGGAGAGGCGCTGAGCAGGGGTGGGCATACTTATTGCCCCCTGGCTAGGCACCTGTACATTGGAGTTTACCGCAGTGGACAAGAGGGTAGCCTCCCTTCGCCTTTGGGTGGGGGGACGGGTCCTGACTGTTGTTTGCGCTTATGCGCCAAGCGGCAGTTCAGAATACCCACCCTTTCTGGAGTCCTTGGAAGGGGTGTTAGAGAGCAGTCCTCCTGGGGACTCTCTTGTTCTGCTGGGGGACTTCAATGCTCACGTGGACAATGACAGTGAGACCTGGAGTGGCGTGATTGGGAGGAACAGCCCCCCCCGATCTGAACCCGAGCAGTGCTTTGTGGTTGGACTTCTGTGCTCGTCACGGATTATCCATAATGAACACCATGTTCAGGCATAAGGGTGTCTATACTGTATGTGCACCTGGCACCAGGACACCCTAGGCCGCAGTTCGATGATTGACTTTGTAGTCGTGTCATCGGACTTGCGGCCGCATGTCTTGGACACTTGGGTGAAGAGAGGGGCGGAGCTGTAAACTGATCACTCCCTAGTGGTGGGTTGGCTCCGCTTGTGGGGGAGGAAGCCGGCCAGGCCTGGCAGGCCCAAGTGTATAGTGAGGGTCTGCTGGGAACGTCTGGAGGAATCCCCTGTCAGGAGGAGTTTCAACTCCTACCTCCAGCAGAACTTCTCCCATATCCCGGGGGAGGTAGGGGACATTTAGTCTGAATGGGCCATGTTCTGTGCCTCCATTGTGAAGGCGGCTGACCGGAGCTGTGGCCGTAAGGTGGTCGGTGCCTGTCGTGGCGGCAATCCCCGAAACCGCTGGTGGACACCGGTGGTGTGGGATGCCGTCAAGCTGAAGAAGGAGTTCTGTTGGGCCTTTTTAGCCTGTGGGACTCTAGAGGCAGCCGACAGCTAGCAGCAGGCCAAGCAGGATGCAGCTTCGGTGGTCGCTGAGCCAAAAACTCGGGTGTGGGAGGAGTTTGGCAAGGCCATGGAAAACGACTTCCGGACGGCTTCGAGGCGATTCTGGTCCACCAAGCGGTGCAACATAAACACTGTTTATGGTGGGGATGGGGTGCTGCTGACCTCAACTCGGGACGTTTTGAGCCGGTGGAGGGAGAACTTCAAAGACTTCCTCAATCCCACCGACACGCCTTCCAACGTGGAAGCAGAGTATGGGGACTTGGGTGTGGACTCCCCTATCTCTGGGGCATATGCTCCTCAGTGGCCGGGCCCCGGGGGTGGATGAGATCTGCCCAGAGTTCCTTAAGGCTCTGGATGCTGTGGGGCTGTCCTGGTTGACATGCATCTGCAGCATCATGTAGACATTGGGGGCAGTGCCTCTGGACTGGCAGACCAGGGTGGTGGTCCCCCTCTTTAAGAAGGGGGACCGGAGGGTGTGCTCCAACTATAGGGGGATCACACTCCTCAGCCTCCCTGGTAAGGTCTATTCGGGGGTTCTGGAGAGGAGGGTCCGCCGGATTCTCGAACCACGGATCCAGGAGGAGCAGTGTGGTTTTCACCCTGGCTATGGAACAGTGGACCAGCTCTATACTCTCTGCAGGGTTTTGGAGGGTTTATGGGAGTTTGCCCAACCAGTCTATATGTGTTTTGTGGACTTGGAGAAGGGTGGCTGGGCTCTCCCTTAGAGATAGGGTGAGGAGCTCGGTCATTCAGGAGGGATTCAGAGTAGAGCCGCTGCTCCTCCGCATTGAGAGGAGCCAGATGAGGTGGCTCGGGCATCTGATTAGGATGCCTCCTGGACGCCTCCCCGGTGAGGTGTTCCGGGCATGTCCCACTGGGAGAAGTCCCCAGCGAAGACCCAGGACACGCTGGAGGGACTATGTCTCGGCTGGCCTGGGAACGCCTCGGGATTCCCCCTGAGGAGCTGGATGGAGTGGCCGAGGAGAGGGAAGTCTGAGTTTCCCTGCTGAGACAGCTGCCCCCGCGACCCAACCTCGGATGAAGCGGGAGATAATGGATGGATGGATGGATTCCCCAGAGGTATATAGGATCAATCTAGGTATGTAAGTCACTTTAGAGGAAAAAATTTTGGTTGTGCAGCAATGTATGTAATACGATAAATAAAAAAGAGTTTTGCAGGTAGCAAGAGTGGTGCTGAGGCTTAGAGAGCAGAGGAAGTGTTATCCAGATGTTTAGAAAGGAAGAGGAAGTTGTATCAGGAAGTTTAGAGAGGAGGGAGAATTGGTATCAGGAAGTTTAGAAGAAGAAGAAATGGTTTTCAGAGGTTTAGAGAAGAAATGAAAGTAGTATCCAGAGGTTTGGAAAGAATCTAAATTAAAAATTAGAAACTAGACAAAATAACCTGATTACAATATCTGCTTGCATATTAGCAGATGTCCTTGTCTGGGCATTTTAAAATGTTTATGGTGCACTGCCCTGCACATCACATTCGGCTTGTTTACCCAGCTTTGTCCCTGAAGGCTCGCTGAGCCGAATATTACCTACGTTAATTACTTGACGATGTTCATGCTTGGGAGTTGTGGGACGAGTGGTGGTGGGGGGGGGGTCACTTTATCCTTTACCTCTTTATTAAACAGTGGTGGCTTCTTTCTATGTGGCTCTGGCACACTCCAGTCACATCTAGACGTACTGGAAGTCACAGGAAAAAGTATATAATTATCCTGGTGGAGAGTCAGGCCACAGCTTAGTTAGCTGTTGATTGGCTCTTTTATGTTCGTTTTCATCAAATTCTGTCATTTAAAGAGAGACCAACTACCTGCTAAATGGAGAGAATCGGGTGATTATTTTCTTCCATTGCTCTTCCTTGATGGAGAGACCTTTTAGTAATGGCAATAGTGGGGTAGTGTGTTTGGGGTGGGGTGGGCTCTTCTTGGAAGGATTCAGCTGGGGAGGCACGGAAGCCACGACTCCTGTGACATTACAAGCATGACTGATTCTCCATCCGCCTACAGAGATGGATTTTCACACATGGGAAATCTTAGGAATCCCAGCAAATAGCATTCCTGACCCCAGTGTACTAGTGGAGTCAGGGATCAAACCAGGAATGCCCTTAAACCTCAGTGACGGGGGGATTTTCCTGTGCTGCCAATCACCGACTGTTTTAACCCACTTTCTATTGGCCGCCGTATGACTTTCTTGGAGAATCCCATTGGGTCCTGCAGGCAGTGACAGGCAAAGCCTGGTAATGCTGTCGACAGTGGGTTTCCAACCACCATGTATTCCCTCGCTGTCATGGAGAAGTTCTCTCATCCAAAGGATAATCCGTTTCACTTATCGGTAATATTCCCCGGCGACCATCAGCTGCTATTACATCCAGAACATTCAGGGAAGCCCCTAATGACAAAATACTCTTTGCCTAATGTGCATTAAAAGTGCCATTTAAATTAAATTTACTTATAGCTTGCATTGACCGTATGAACTGCTTTCATTAAAAAAATATTCATAGAGAAGAAAAACAGGTGTTCTCTGTGAGAAACTCAACTCACTTTCCTTATGATGCAAATTAAGGTTGTAAATATTAATTGGCCAAGAAGGGTCAATTTCGGAGCAGTATGGAGGTGCGGTGGTTGGCACTGCTGCCTCACAGCAAGGAGGTCCCGGGTTTGATCCTGTGTGGTATCTGTGTGGAGTTCAGACACTCTCCCCGTGGTTGATTGGGTTTCCTCCCACGGTACAAAAGCATACAGGGTAGGCTGATTGGTGTGTCTAAATTGGCTCTGTGATTGTGTGCACCCTGTGGTGTGTTGGTTCCAGCCTGTGCCTGTTGTTCCCGGGATAGGCTCTGGTGACCCAGTTGGGATTAAATGATTATGATGATGACAACGACAATGGATGGATGGGTCAATTATGTGAAAAATAGCAATATTCAATGTCAATATGCAGTTGATATAATGAAGCATGGAGCATACCCTGCTTATCAACTTATTTCTCATGATTTTCTTTTCTTGGAGTTCACCACCAAAGTGCACCAGTTCTCTGGGGCATTTTAACCATGCTTTCCTGCCTGGAGATGGCACATGACACAATTTCCTAAAGTAATGACATTGGGTGGTACCCAAAATGGTAACCAATAAAAACGTGGTAGGCATACTTAGAGGTGTGGCTCTTTCTCACCCTGGCAGCTTTAGTCTTTCCCTGTCTTTTTTCACCTGAAAGGAGTAAGGTGCGTGTCACTGAAGACCCCAATGCATGCGTCTCATCATCCTACTGTATAGACCATAAATGCGAAACATCTTTGAGCAATGAATGTGTCCTGTAGAAGCCATGTCTGTCTACCTATGACCCTTTAATTATTCTACCCACTGGGTAGCCTGTTTCAGTTAAGCTTTTATTCTGACATTAACAGCAATATTATAGATTCAACAGAGAGAGCATTGCATTAAAAGCTGGATATGAATATTTGATGCATCCACTCCATACAAAGTATTGTAGAGTGATATCTATTGTGCCTGATGCATGCATGCATTTTTAATGATAACATTTTATTTATTTAAAAAAAAAAAGGTGTATTTTAATTAAAGAGTGATTACTCTTCATGAAGAATGTCCACAGCTCCACTCCACGCGTGTGACAAGTGAGATAACCATTTACTTACTATACAAACAATAATGTGATGTCACTTCCCTTCTGGGCATCTTTCTGACTACAAGTACAGTCCTTATCCACCACAGTGCATGTTGACATGGGGCATAAAGGTTTGGAAATTCGGCACAGAGCAACTCACAAGGTTGGAGGAAAAGCTAGTGGCCAGTCAACCTCAAGAAGGATTTGTTGCTTGGAAAACGGAGAGGATGCGCTTTAAAGTTTTACAGGTTTAAAGTCTCGCCTGCCAGGTGAAACAGTCATGTTTTTTGTTTTTTTTTGCAGTTGTGTTGCCAAAGGCACAGGTGCAGGATCTGCTGCAGAATACAAACAAGAAGATGGAATGCATTGTCACGGTGCTGACTGTGCTAGGGCCCCTGGTCATCTAAATAGCTGCCTGCGTGGCTGGGAGATTAAAATGCCAATTAGTGTCCTCACCTGACACAGCAGGTGTCCACAGACAACCTAAACTTTTACTGATACCTGTGTTTCACAGAACTGTGCCCATAAGGAAATCCTTTATACACACACCACAGGTGATCAAGTCAAATGCTCTGAAGGATTTTTTAAATTGCATTTTATTAATTTAGCTTAATTCTGGGCATCATTTCCTTTTGTTTGGATTGTGTAGGTGGCCGGGATCTCATGGGTAATGTGACCCTTATGTGATTGTCGTCTTAATTGATGTCGGTTTTTTATCCTGAGGCAGAACCACAGCAACACATTTTGCAATAAACAGGTGTTATAATTGTTTACATGAATACAGTCTGGGTCTATATTGCATAAGGGCATCGTTAAGCCATAGTGCTGCTAGCATCCAGCAGGATTAACAATGCGGGCCTGTGACAGGAGGTACCATGTCATGGACAGCCAAGCTTGCCAAAGAGATGGATGTATACAGGAGGAATGCTGACCCACATCCACCCATCTACATTAAAGGGACGGCTGTGGAGCGTGTGAGCAGCTTCAAGTT
>JAODJW010000117.1:23755967-23767810 GCA_026777045.1 Hyperopisus bebe | reverse complement strand
GTGTAATATCACAGAGCCAGGTCTCCTCCATGGCAAACAGAGGAGGTGTAATATCACAGAGCCAGGTCTCCTCCATGGCAAACAGAGGAGGTGTAATATCACAGAGCCAGGTCTCCTCCATGTCCGCCTGACCTTAATCAGAAAAGATGTTTTCTTGTTCTTCTGTCTATTGATCCCTTCCCTAGTGAAAAGATGCCAGAATTCTGTCCACACACCTCCAGGTGGTTTGCTTCCAGCCCCGGCTTCATACCTGTTGCAGTTGCTTTCCCTGTCAGCTGCTCCCGCAGCCCAGAGACCCTCCGTTCAGGCAAACTAGTGTTTTTTTTCACACTTTCCCTTCATATGTGTTGAATATTGCGTGGGCTTCCATGGCTTACTCTGCCTTGCACCCTCTATTCAGTCATTAGTGATTTTACACTGTATAACTTAATGAAACTGTATTATGGTAACATATGCAACATACTATGTATAACAGGAATGACATGCAAACACTTGCTCTCAATTTCAGGCTTTTTTAAGCGCTGTGCGACCCACTGATAATGATTCATGATTGCTGATAAGCTGCTGATGGTGATTTATGGAGAAAAAAAACAGATACAAGTCAGGCTGAATTATTTCAACTTATTTATAAACCTATTTAAATAAGTTCAGTACAAAGGTGAAAATCGATTTTGTGTCAGTAAGCAGATGACTTCCCTTCACCTCTGCAAGTACTGTATTAGAGCAGTGCAGAGATTAAATTTGTCACTCATTTATGGCTCATGTGACAAAAAGTGACAAAACTCACCCGCAGCCCTATTCTGAGCTTGACAGCATGTCCTGTCACTGTCGGTCAAACCCATTTAATCCTTCGTAAGGCTCTATGTGGAAGGCATCTAAGTCAAAGGTCACACAAAGGACCGCAGCCTCTCATGCCACCACATGTGACACTCAGCAGCCCTGTGTAGCGGTCATCCACCAGGAGTATTCACCAAGAGGCCGCTGGTGTGCCAGAGACTGCCCTGTTCTCAGACCCCGAGACACCTGAGGATAACAGACAGTCCCATGGGGCACTGCCCTTTACATCAAGCTTCTCAGGAGAGGAGCAGTGCTTCTTGCACAGGGCTGGTGTTTTTATTGAAGTAAACAGGATGTTCGTGCTTTTTGCCAACAAATGCAGCCTATGGAAGATCTGGCCTTTAGCTAAAAGCTTCTTCATAACCTTGTATGAGAATAGTAATATCCTAACAGTATGTGTGTTGTCATAATATCAAATTCTACTAATTGAAGATGGCATTCATTATTCATTATCAATTATTATTACTATTTCTGTCAACCCCATCTCCAAAGAAGTTGGGACGCTATGTAAAATGTAAATATAAACAGAATGCAATGATTTACAAATGATAAAAACTCTTATGTAATTGAAAGTAGAACAACATATCAAACATTGAAACAGCATGGCTCTGTAATAGAAGAGTCCGGACCTGTCACCCATTAAAAACATTTGAAACCATGAAACAAAAAATACGACAAAGGAAACCCCGAAATGGTGAGCAGTTGAAATCTTCTATTAGGCAAGAATGGGACATTTCACTTTCAAAACTCCAACAACTGTTCTCCTCAACTCCTAAAACATTTACAGAATGTTGTTAAAAGAAGAGGTGATGCAACACAGCAGTAAACATGCCGTCCCAACCTTTCTGAAACGCGCTGCTGGCATCAAATTCAAATTGAGCATAAATTTGTCATAAAACAATAACATTTCTCAGTTTCAACATTTGATTTGTCATCTTTATTCTATTTTGAATTAAATATGGGTTGCTATGATTTGCAAATCATTGCATTTTGTTTTTATTTACATATTACGCAGCGTTCCAACTTTTTTGGAAACCGGGTTGTGTTATTTTTGCTAGTATTAGTACCTGTAGTCGATATGCATTTTAAATATAATTTCTGCTATGTAAGACTGCCACCCCAACTAGGGTGTCCCCCTGCCTTGTGCCTGATGCTGCCTGGGACCGGCTCCAGGCCCCGTGACCCGGACTCAGATAAGCAGTTGGACGATGGATGGGGTATTACGTAAGACTAATATTCTCTGACTATTACATGTCATCCTCTAAAAAAGATAACATATCATTCCAGTATAATCAGCGAGCAAATACACCATGTGAGAATCATGCCCAATTACTCAGGACACAGCAAGATGCCGTTAATCTGCCAGTCTCAGCCCTGTGTCGGAGGTAAAACGGGGTCCTGTATTTTGTATCGGCTGAAACGCAGACCATGTTTAATGTGGTATTTTGAGAGTCTCTGCCCGGCCTTGCAGTGTCCCTGGAATCACAGGGCGATCTGGCAAATGATCAGGAGACTCTGCACGTGTCTCTGTCATTCAGCAGGGTGGGGGGCGGGGGGGGCGTCCAGTGCAATAACAACTTCTGTCCAGGAATTTAAATACTGCTATAGTGCCTCTCATTATATACATTGTGTACTTTATTTCCAGATTTTTATTGTTATTGTCTATGATATCTTGTAGTGTATTATTCACTTTCATACGTGCGTGAAGATGAATAGCAAATGTTATAATTGCTGCATGAGTGAGAACCACCTGTATCACACCTGTCGATCACAGTTTACCATGTTTGATTTACAGTAATCCTTCACTACTGCCTACTACCTCGGCTTTATATCTCTGTTGTAGTCCTTTCAAATATTTGCGTTAATCACTAAAATCCAATTTGACTATTCATTCAGTTGTGGGTTTTTGTCATGCAGGATATTTTTCTTGTTACTGACTGAGACACCAGATCGCGAGGAGCAGATTAGATTTTCTCTCTTTTATCTGTCTCTTTGTAGTTATTTAATTGGACACCGCACCTCAATTAAAGCCTGCTAGCTATTTCATTAGAGGGGATTTAATTAGATGCGGTAATTGTTTGGCAATCAATCATGGAGGGCGTTTATATTTGGATCAATTAGCACAGGTAGTGATTTTTCCCTGTTTTTCTGGGATGTTTGATAACTTTGTGAGTCCCTCGAGAAACAGGGACGTAGGTGTTCTATTCCAGGATGCTGCTGAGAGATATTTATTTCTCTGCCTGCATGCTTGTATATTTATATATTTATTTTAGAAAATTGTCAGGGCGCCTTTGTTATGCAAAAAAGTAGTAGCAGGAATAGATGGGTAATCTGCATTACATTTTCTGCTTATCAGTCTCCGAGATCTCAATCTTGCATTTTTCCAGAGGAATTTTGTGCTCGGGTTCCTCGTTAATCCTGCCTGAACTTGGCTTCACACGGACACACACAGTATCCTGCTGTCCGGCCAACTGACTAAACGTGTCGCCAGCGACCCGATCACCTCTCCTCCGGCGTCACGGTCTGCCTCGCGTGACTCGCCCTCACCGTAGAGCGCTCCGTCCATTCTTATGCAGGCACGCATTTTATCTCCCTAGTAAAATTGCGGGGGAAAACGTTAAAATAAGAAAACTGTCTGTGCTCTTGTTGCATCAGCTTACGTTGGAAGAGTTTGCTTTTATGTAACATACCTTATATAGCCTACAGCTACATGCTGGCAGGGATAAGCTGCTTCAGGAAGGATGATTTATATTTTTAATGGTACCTGTTACATTTGGGATTTAGGAATCTCCACAACTCTAAATATGTTTTGCGCTGCGTAAAATATTTGCTTGGCCGCGGTCTTTTGTGGTCAACCCACGATAAATTAAAAAACACGAAATGCCTCATATGTTGGCTTAATTGATTGAAATGCACCAATTTTAAACAGCAGAAAATAGTAAGTATATTCAGTTTTTTATATAGTGCCTTTCACAATACATTTGCCCCCAAGGCGCTTGACATGTGCATGGCAATTAATTACTACATCACGTCTACAAAACGATGCATGAAAAATGGAAGAGAGGAAGGAAGAATGCCAGGAAATGACAGGAGAGGAACCAGAAACTTTTCAGTAAGGAGAGAAGGAAAACCTCTGAAGACCCAAGCCCCCCCCAGGCATGCTAAGAATACAAAGAAAATGAGTCTGCTTTAATAAAAGCAGGGTGTGAACTGTGCACATAGTGAGAGTTCATCAGTAAGCTAATTCTCCATGTAAGCCTGTGCAAGCCAGCAGTTTGTGGGCTGCGCTCACGTTGATTTAGTTCATGAGCTCCATCCATGATGTCACCCTTCCATAGGGTTCAATCGGCAGTTCTGACTCAGACAGTGCCACCCTAGGCACCACCCGGGCATGTGTGTGGTGGGGGGTAGATGGGTGGTCAGAACAAGCATAGACCTTTGCTCGACCTTTAAGTGCCATATATGTAAGTAGGAGAAGTTAGTCTGGAACTTAACAGAAAGTCAGTGTAGGGGTTATATATTCAAACTTCCCACTCTTAAGGACAATTATAGCTGTTACATTTTGAATATGCTGTGTGGTGTTTAATGTAGAGTGTATGCTCCCAAATAATAGAGTATTACAGTAGTCTAACCCTATTGTATACAAAAGCATATATTAGTTTCTCAGTATGAATAAAGAGAAAATGCTATAGCTTCATTCCTCAACCATAGGTAGTGTTCCTTTGATACTACATCCACATGAGATTTGAACATGAGGCTTGTATCCAAGGAGATGCCAAGGTTAATGAGCAGGACCGTTGAGGCAGAAGTTCAGCTCCTAGGAGCTCTGTGCAAAGATGACAGCAGTTGTATCTGTACTCTTGTCTCTGAACAGCAAAACCCTGGTTTTCTCCACACTATGTGAGGGAAAGTTTTCATTCATCCAAGGCTTCACTTCATTAAAGCAATTAGCTGAAGTGACAATAGATCAGATGTCATTATATGTAGCTGCAATGTATGTTTGGGTGTCGCCGGCATAGGAATGAAATAGTAATGGCAGCATTTGCAGAGAGAATATTACTGGTCCAAGCACTGATCACTGTGGCACTACAGACTTGGCCTGTGACATTGCTCTTCCACACAAGCCGACATCAAATTCTAGTCTTTGTAACAGAATAGAAAGGTCAACCATGTCAAAGCAGACACTACAGTCAAGGAACATGAGCACAGTTTCATTGCAAGCATCAGTTGCTATTGTTAAATCATTTACAACTTCCGTTAAAGCAGTTTTAGTGCCGTGTCCTTGACAGAAGCCAGACTGGAATTTATCAAGTATGTTGCGCATGCATAAGTAGGGCTGAAGTTGACCTGTGAGTATTTTCTAAAGAATTTTGAACAAAAATGGTACACAGGAGGCAGTTAGTGTACCTGTGGATCCAAGTTTAGTTTCTTTAGCAGTGGGCCTGCAGACAGGGATGTATTCATTTTCCACTTGTACATCTTGTCAGAACTCCCGGAGATACTTTAAGAAGCTGAGCGGGGATTAGGCCCAGCAGACAAGTGGTCAGTTTTGTTTCAGTTAGTGGCGTTTTTAACACTTGTTCATTGACTAATTCAAAGATGTTAGGGATGTGTAGAGCTCTCTTATTTGTGAGCCATTTGAATGTGTTTGAAGTGTAATGTTGGTCATTGTATTGTTAAGTAAAATAATCACTACTAATACTTGTTAAGTTTCTGTCAGTAAGCACAGGTGCACACTAGTGTGAAGCTCAATGTCTTTAACAAGACAGGATTTGTTTCCTAGACATTCAGTAATGAGCATTTTATGTTGGGTTTATATTGTAGCTGATTTAATCTTATCAGTGGAATATTAAGTGATCAGCAGAGGAGGCCGTAGTAGAATGTTTAGGTTCTTGCAATGTTTTGGTCTAGCGATAGGCACTACACTCTTTCTAGTTTCATTCAACTGTTTCTGAATACTTATTTGATTTAGGGGGATGCTTTGTTGTAGAGAGCTTGAGTCAGTGTCAGAAATTGACTAAGGTTGGGAAAAGAAGTGGCCTTTGATTTACTATTGCAAGGCTGAAACTTGCGTGGTGCTCTAAGTGGTAACGCAGGCAAGCTGCTAGCTAAGTTTGGGGATAGTGGTTACGCACCAGGTGGCACAATGCTGGGGAAAGAGCTGATTAATTACCCATATTTTTATGACCCCTTTCGTGCATTTTCATAGCTTCTGAAAAAATGGACACATTTCAATTTATGATGGAGAGGAGCCTACTGTAGGTGACATCCCGTCTGTGAAAGATTGGTAAGGGACCAGAGACAATTAAATTCCAATATTTTCTTTTTGCTTCTGTGCACATAGAACTTGAAGTTCCTCTTTAATACCCCAAATAGTTTGGATGTTATATGATCAACAAGGAGGGAGCTTTTCTTCTGGATATTTTATTTTTTTCCAATTTTTTCAGTGTTTGAGAGTTATCGCCCCACCACACTGTCTCAGCTCATGCTGAAAACTGTTATTGATGTACAATCTATGTTACTGAACATTTTGGAAGAAAATGTTCAGATTCGTTCACTAGGTACCAGTTGAAGCCCATGCTGCACCCTTTTTGAGTTTCAATTGTGACGCACCCAGTCTGAGACAGAGTGAAATCGGCTTGCACCCCTCAGAAGATGGTGCTCACCTCTGTGAACTTCTGGAATGGATTATCTTGGAAAATGTTTACCAGGCAATCTGTAAAGTGAGAACCCAGAAGAGAGAGGGAGATAATGATGGTGTGAGGGAGAGTGAGAGAGAGAGAGAGAAAGGAAGGGAGGGAGCGAAGGAGGGTGGGATAGAAAATAGGCATTAATAATGAATAATCAAGTAAACCCAGCAGAACTAACAGCTGCCCTGCATGTTGGGCATGGGCTGTGATACAAGCAGACATGCATGACAGTCACCTGTCATGCAGGTCAGGGGTTTGGTGATGACGGTTTGCTGGCCTCCAGCCAACCTGCAGGAGCACACGCTGAGGCAGAGGGTCGGGAAGCAGGGCTGACGTGGGAACGCAGTGGGGCCTCGCTGGGCACTTTATGTCTGCTTCAGTAATCCTCGCTGTCCACTGCTGTGTCTGGCAATTGTAGGTTGAAGTGCGGGCATGGGGGTGGAGCTTGTTTGAGGGCAGGACTTGGGAGGCTGGGCTCCGGAGGCGGGGTTTGGGAGACCGAATCGTCTGCAGAGCGTGAGAGTGACAGATGGGCTGCGCGTACGCATGTATCCCACTGAGCGGATGCAAGTCCTGATGCCAGCGCCTCAGCGGAACACGGGAAATGGGAAATTCAGGATATTTGTGTGCATTTGATGTGTTTGTATGCATTGTTTTGCATGCGTGTCATTTAGGCATCATAAGAGACATCTTGCGGAGCACCTTCTGAATGTTTAACATAGTAGAATCATAGAATATTTCGCAAGGATAAGTCATATTAGAATGAATGCCAATTAGCAGTTCTCAGCAATGAAAGAGACCTGACATCAGCACTTTCATGTAAGACTTTTCAAAGATGCAGCTCCAATCAGCGCATCACAAGGGGGGACAATCTCAAAATATCATGGGAGCATGTACAGAAGCCAACTGCATCGGTTAGGAGGAATGGCAGCAGCCAGACAAAGCTCACTGAAAGGAATACAGGAACATGTTAGGGTGCTTGCTAAATGCCAAAAAAGTATGGCGTCAGAAATTACCTTAGATCTGAATCAGCACCATTTGGAAACCTCTTGTATCCTAGGCCAATGCACAAAGATGCATCACCAGGAGAACCTGGCGAACTAGCAAGGTCTGATGAGGCATCTTTTACCCTTTTACCTGCATTCAGACAGGTTTATGTTTCACAAAGGCCAAAGGGCTCCTGCAGTCCGCAATGTCCATCGGTGTGGCCAGCTATGGCGCGGGAGTCTTTAGGTCCATTCATTCTTCTGAGGAATATGAGGACATTTTACAGGTCATTAGTTGTTTTTAGGTGCAGGCAGTGGCAGTGTCTCCACCACTCGAACGATGTATTTGTGCTGAACGCTCCAGGTTTGGGCCCCCTGTTGGCCATGAATAGTCACTACACTATGGGAGCAGGGAGCCTCAAAGTGGCTTTTTAAGTGTGGCCTCAGAAATAACAAGCCCTGGATGTCAGACTATTGTTTTGTCTACCCTCTCTTTGTTCATGTTATATTGTATTCACTTAAGATTCCTGGCACAAAGTTATATACCTGTTTATTTTAATATTATGTTTCCCTGAAGCTTTATAGTGATTAATGTCATGTACCCCATATATAACAGGACAGATTGCATGTATGAAATAACTGAAGGGAAATTAACTAGATTCTCTTTTGATCCAGATGAAGGTGCCCGAGATGCTCCATCGCAGAGACACCTATACCTTGTTTCCACCAACACAGAGCCGGTCCTGGTGCTGGTGCTGGTGCTGGTGCCGGTGCTGGGCTGGTTCTCACTTGGTGCCATTTGAGAACATGCTTGTGTTTCCACCAGTTTCAAAAAAGAGCAGAACAGAAACTTTATGTTGGTGGAAAGGAGAGTAAAGTATAGGTCCATATGAATTCCATTTTTGATGTTTATTAAATATGTGGAAGTTTTGGACGCTATACCCCATCTCCCTTTAGCTGATGTTCAAAATTCCAGACGGTTCCAAATTCTGAGGTCAGCTTTTCTGTGGTGCCGTGCTGGAGCCGTTTTTCCTTTGTTTGTTTGTGGTGGAAACGTGCAGAACCAATTCTAGTTTGAGAAGTAGCCTGGCAATGGCTCCAGCACTGCGTTGGTGTTGATGGCTGAGGGCATCCTGACGGAGCTGGAACAGATGGCGATTTAACCTGGGAGAGTGAGAAGGTGGTGGGGTGTCAGACAGGTGGAGTCCTATGGGACAGAGCACAAGGTGGAGGGAGACGCATGGTGAAGGAGGTGAACTGCGTGGCACCGTGACGTCCCTTCTGGATTAGTGGCTGGCTTGGAGGAGCAAATGCATCCTGCTGCATCCAAGGAGGACGGTTCACGCGTTAGCATGATCATCGTGCAACTTTTTGACCCCCCCCCCCCCCTCCAGGGGCTGCGTTATAATCGGAGATGCGTCAGCATGTCAGCTTGCAGCCATCGTGGGCTCCCTGGGGGGTCATTATCCCTTCTTCATGCTCGACTGGTTACATAAAATGTGTGTGTATGGGGGTGGGGGCTAGCCAGAATGATAATATCACTGCAGCCACAGGCCTGGGGAGAATTAAAGCGGCACCACAGAACCACTTCTGTGCTGAATGGACTTAAGTGGCAGTGGCGAAGTCACACTGCTGTAATATTCAGTACTCCCTATTCATGTCTGGTGATAGTTACCCCACTGACGGGAGAGTAGGTCTGCCAGCAAAGGAGCCAGGTGGCCAGCTGTTCATTTAGTGCCATCTCTGTGACAGCGGGAGCAGCCAGTCACAGCAGCCGGGCCGCAGTCAGCCTCCATTGATTCAGGACCACGGACAGCAGCATGGTCATTTCTCAATTCAGTGCCACGGACAGCAGCATCATATTATATGATTCTGTCTCCTGTGTTTTAGAGACATGGACTCACGTTTTGCTTGTGGAACTTTTGCTTACACAAAAATGTTCTGAGGCCAGAATGAGAAATGACTGTTTCAGAGAGATAACCAATCAGATTGTAGAAAAGGTGAGTCCATCCAATCAGATGTCTTGGTCCTGCCTCCTCCTGTTGCTTGGACCCACCTCCTCTACAATCCGATTATCTATCTTGTGGAACTAGTCATTTTTCGTTCTGCCCTCAAAACATTGTTCTGTAGATAAAACTCCCAGAAGCTAATGGTATAATTACCTGATTCAGTCTGCGGTAATAAAGGAGTCAAATATGTGTGTGTGAACTATAAACAAACTAGTGTAAAGAAACCTCCCTTTCCGATCATTCACAAGCTTCTTGCATGTGCTCCAAAAAGAAGAGTCATCAAAAAAGTGCAAACTAGCCCCCAGCCATTGTCTTGGGGGTTTGGGGTGGTGGTGGTGGGGGGGGGGGGCTGTAATTTAACACAGCGCGTGGACGTGATTTATGGATCTTTCTCCACTGCCTTTTTATTGTCTCACTGCCCCGCAACTAAATCATTTCCTCCAGGAGATGAAAGGACATTTCATGCCTTGCTAACACAAATGGAGCCCTGGAGGCCTGTTCCATATTCAGGTGGCGAGGGGCCGAGTGACATTAATCTTTGGTCTGCATTTGACACTCGTGTTGCGTGTTGCATGTCTGAGCATTGCGCCATGCATGCCTGACACATAAGAGCAGTATATTTCAGGATACACACTGGGCTGCTGTATCCACCCTGGTGGAATCACATGGGAGTGGAATCCGGCTACATCCTACATGCCATCCACTTCCCTGTGTCCAAGCGTATTAACTGACCGTAGGTTCTTCCTGTATAATACAGTATTTACATCATGTTGGAATTCAGATATGAAAGTGTATCTAAAGTTTATTTAGCTTGGGAAATGTAATCCTACAAGCAAATGTGCCCTTGGATTAAATTCTGCTTCAGTAATTTTCCAATTATCAAAAGGATTTAAGATATGAGAGCATTACTGATACATATTTTTCCTTTTTTTCTTTTTATTTTTTACCTCACTTTTGCTAAACAGGCCTGTTCCAAAGCCCAGCATTTACAGAACTAATAACTTTTCACATAACAAGTATAACTTAATTGCTTAAATATGCTTCAGCAATTTATTGGAATTGGTTTTCCTTTATCTGAAGATATTCATGCAAACCGTTGGACAGCAGACATGAAACTGACAAACATGATTCTGTCTTTCTGTGAAGGTAAGAAACTGAAGTAGATATGGGGCTTAAATTTATGGA
Organism: Hyperopisus bebe; assembly: GCA_026777045.1. Taxonomy (NCBI): domain Eukaryota; kingdom Metazoa; phylum Chordata; class Actinopteri; order Osteoglossiformes; family Mormyridae; genus Hyperopisus; species Hyperopisus bebe. The sequence goes on along the minus strand of JAODJW010000117.1, from coordinate 23,757,103 downwards.
AACATATTGATGTATAAGTTTTATTCAGTTTTGATTAATAGTGGATATATTTTTAAATTATGTCTCTTTCACAAACATCCTGGCACCCAAGCAATATGATTGCTGTCATATCCTGCCCACCACGTTCACTTGACCCTCCTCTCTCCACCCTCACATGGCCCTGATCACACCTGTTGCTTATTGCCCCTCAGTAGTCTATATATAAAAGTACCTGTTCATCCCGTCTTCATTAGTCCGGTTACTGACGTCATTCCTCCCATTGCCTGTGCTCTCCCTTTTGCTATCCTTCCCATTTTGACCCCTTGTGACCCTTTTTTGTTCCACTGCTCCTGTTTGTTAACCCCAATAAAGTGCCCATCTGTTTGCTTTACCCCTGTCTCTGAGTCTCTCCTTTCCACAGCATGACAGTGGATCTGATTTCATCTACAGTAGTTGGTTTGTAATCATGAGGCTCTGTCTTGTCTTTCTCATATTCTTATTCTAAAACAAAAATAATTTATCTTAACCAAGCTGCCTATAGTTTCTGGAGTTGCTTTTGGTCATATTAGACATGCCAAATCCTCGCAATCATATCTCATATTCTTCTGAATTTTTCATATTTTGTGGGTGAATGGTCATTTTGAATAAGCATGTCCAGTGATAAAAAAGAGGCATTTCTGCTGCTACAGTTAGCACTGGCGAAATGTGGAGATTGTGGCGAATCGTTAAGCTGAACAAAGGCATTTCCTGCGGGCTGTTATCATGCATATTCAAATTGTTTTCCTTATGTAAGTTAGTACTGAAACTGGGAAACGTGCAAAGAAACAGGTAATATTTTTACACTGTTATTTGATGTCCATGTTAAACCTAATTACTAGAGTTATGGAGCTGCAAAGCTTAGTTTATTAAATTAAAAATATTTTTATAAGTGAAGTGCCAAGTAAAATCATGCACGAGTTTTAATCGCTGCATATTGCAGGGAAGAGGAAGTTAATAAGTCCAGTCACAACCAGTCTGCTTTGCAATGCAGAGCAGCTGAAAGGTAAAGAGGCGGGAGGAGAGCTGCCAGCTGGACTGCCTGTGTGTGTGTGTGTGTGTGTGTGTGTACGTGTGTGTGTGTGTGTGTGTGTGTGTGTGTGTGTGTGTGTGTGTGTGTG
>JAODJW010000117.1:23735282-23755317 GCA_026777045.1 Hyperopisus bebe | reverse complement strand
TGTGTGTGTGTGTGTGTGTGTGTGTGTGTGTGTGTGTGTGTGTGTGTGTGTGTGTGTGTGTGTGTGTGCGTGCGTGCTCCTGAGCTCTCTGTCTGTTTTCTCCATGTCAGAGCCATATGAGTGAAGCTGTGTGAAGACTGTGGGGTTGGGACTTGTCAGCATGCACCAACCACCGTCTGCGTGCGCCATGCCCTGCCTGTCTGATGGGTGAAGGTGCTGGCTTGGTCTGGATTGGGCGCCCCATCTGTATGTTAAACTTCGAAACATTTGTATTAAAGAAACATGTCTGTTTTTTAATGAAATTTTACTGCTTTGGCTTAAAGGCTTGGTACCAAAGAGTGGTGTATTCCAGAACTTAGAGAACAGAGTGTTAGCAGGCTGTTCCCTTTCACAATAAATTCATCAGCAATTTGCTCAGTAAGGACATTCAGTCAGTTACAATAACTCCATCAGGACTTTGCTCAGTGAGGACATTCATTCATTCAGTCAGTCACAATAACTCCATCAGGACTTTGCTCAGTAGGGACATTCATTCATTCATTCATTCAGTCATAATAAATCCATCAGCACTTTGCTCAGTAAAGACACCCATTCATTGTTATTCACTCAGTCATAATAATTCCAACATATCTCTACTTACTGGTGCTATACCTGTTTAGGTCATACAGTAGCTTACACTGAAGAAAGCAATAGATTAGCAAACAGTAAAAACAGTAACAATAACAGTATCTGCTTCCTGTTGTGACACTTTCTTTGCTTATTTGTTGGATTGTTTTTGTTTGTATAGTTACACTCATCCACTATGTTGATGCTCCTCATTGAAATTCAGTGTAAATTTATTGTCCCCAGGAAAAGAAACCAGACTGTTGTGGTAAGAGTACACCACACTAAAAAAAAAATGTTTGATTTTAATAGTCTGAGAGCATTACATTGCAGCACTGCATATTATGTAATTATAATTTATGACTCTCAATTCCCTTGTGACAAGACTTTGTCTGCCAAACCATTTCAATGCCACACTTTTTCATTTGCAAGTCATATACATTTTGACAGCTCACCAGTCAAAGCTGAGCTCTTGTCAAGGAAAAGCCGAAAGATGGCAGAAGAAAAGAAGAAAGGAGGTTCCACCACTCATCCACGTGTCCATAGGAAACTGACCTCTCTCTCCTGCTGTCAGAGTGAACAGGAATGTATGAGTGTACACATGCCCACTTGTGAAGCTAGAGTAAGTGCTAATTCAGCCCCCATATATGGGTCCTAGAGGGCTGAAATACAAACTGAGAATGTGGAAATGACTCTGCCACTTTTTCTCCATGCCACGTTGGCGACATATCAACTTTTCCTTGTCTTTACCCAAAGCAGGTGAATATTAATTTGTTTCATGCACGCTACTCTTCTTGACTGCATTGGATCCCTCTCCTCTGTTTACGCCTGAGATCCTTGCCTTTTCAGGCTGTCATCTATCACCAGGCGTCACTCATAGGGTCCCTCTCCCGCTTTGGGTTCACATCTGGCCCATGTTCACCAGTGCCTGCTCCAGAGCCAACCCTGTGGAAGACAGCCGGATGTTATGTAGCCAATCAGCTGCATTCTTCTCGTAGTGTTTTTTAATTCCATAATATTATGCATTCTGACTGATCCTGTAAACTCAAACACACCATCAATAACAGCTCAAAGGTACTGCCAGTTTCAGAAAAGGAACTAGCCTTCATTTCCAGATTAGGCACTTTATGTGAATTTTTCAGTAAAAGTAAAGAAAATAATGGGTTTTAAATTTGATTTAAGTACTTTGGAGAAATGCACCTGTCAGGAAATCCTTTAACACAATTTAAATTTTGATTTAGATGCTTTTTTTCTTTTTGAAGAGAAAAGATAAGGATTCTGAATATTAACCAGGAAACTCTTTCATGATCTGGTACAATCTGTTGTCTCTTGTATACAAGTGAGAGAAAAGGATCCTTTGGGGCACATTAGTCTGTATAAACAGAGCATTTTTACGTCATTACATGGCTCACAGAGTTAGAAATTTCATGCCTGGTTTTGCAGTAATGAGGGCTTGAGCCTAACATTCCACAGCAGTGACAGTTAGCTGGCTGCAGGAATGATATTTTACTATCAGCTCTTATTGGGCTTGGATATGTTGACAGCAGTGAACAAAAAACAGGCTGGTTAGATGCCACATGAATAGTGACTCCCCAGTCAGCCATCTGCTTTCCTCCTCATGCCTTTGACTGATGTTTCTAGCAGGAGAAGGTTAGGAACCTTCACCTGTGTTCACTCACAACTTGATGTGTCTTCCAAAAGCCATCCGATTGCCACCAAGGTGAGGCTTGGGTTCTGAGGCATTCCTGACACTGGCTCAGTGGGGCATATTCCATCTACCAGATTGTATAATTATTCTTCTAGGTGGCCTGTTTATAGGCCATCACGCCGAGTCATAGCCAGCAAACTCCTCAAGAAAGCCGTTATCATGGAACACTGGGGCTCTGAGCTTGATGAGCACCAGGGTCTTTAGATGGCTCATTAAATAAAGTTTGTTTTGTGAACAAGACAGAAAATTGCTCCTTTCTAAAGCTGCAGTGCCTTAATTGAGGAAAATCTTATTAGAAACATCAAGAGTCATTAGCTTCCCGAGTGCAGACACAAGTCTAAATGGTTTGTAAGAACAACAGAGTTTATTAGTTTTCCATTTTCTTTTCTTGGCTATGCAAATTATGCATGTTTTCTGTTATTTGCAACAAAATGTAGATGATCATCAATGCATATTCAGTCAACGGTGGAATTCTGGTCCGCAGTGAATTCCAGTGCAGGTATTTCAATCAGAGCATCAATATCACCCCTCGGCGAGACAGATAGAGACAGTTGCCAGTAGCAGCACTGGCACTGAGTTCTTTGCATGGGGAGCCTCCTCAACCTCTCCTCCCTGCCCCGCCCTCCATATCGAGTGTGATGTTTTTATAGTTTCTCTTCCTTTTTTCTATCATGGTTTGCGTTTCATGTCTTTTTATTGCATAAGCCAGCTGCAGAGAAGTTAATGTATTCATTCTCTTTTGGCTGTGAGTCCCATGAACTCAGGGCATAGAGAACACCTGAGGATAATGCTGGTTTCCTGCTCTGTGTTAAAGCAGACCGCACCCTGCACACACACACGTTTGTATCTTTGTGGGGACTCTCCATTCATTTCTATGGAGAAAACTCTAATCTGTTCTTTGATTGCATTCACAGATCTTTACAGGGACCTGAAAAATGGTCCCCACTATGTCAAAATACCAGGTTTTATTACATTGTGGTGGACTTTTGGTTCCCACAATGTAATATAGACCTAATCCACACACACACTGCAATTAATATACATGCTTTTTTGTATATTTTAGGTACTTCACCGGTTTTGATTCCACCTGGGAATTCCATATCCAAGGCTGCTGGAATTGTATTTGGCTCCCAGATGTTAGCAGCGTGGGTGGGTTTGCACTGTGCACAGGTATCACAGATATTGTTAAAACTGTCGGCATAGCCGGGCGATCCATTCGCTGTTTGCACCTCGATCTTATTACCATTGGTCTGACCAATCGCAAATCACCCTGCCTCCTTGAGTTGTCAATGAATCAGCAACATGGCTACAAACGGAACCTTAAATGAAGCAAATAGGATGCTGATCCGTTTAAAGTCTGCATGGGCATCTCTCACACCCCTGGCGGGTCACAGCAGAAATGTTTAACTCCTGCTGAGGACAATCAACTGAATTGACGCACCCATAAGTCTTCTGCTATGCCATTTACTCAACCTCAGCCTCTGGAGGAAACACACACAATTGCACTTTCTCTTGTGAGCCACAGCATGTTACAGGCTTCAGAGGAAATTGAATGACCCCCTTGGATATGAGGCAATCTCGCAACTATGGCATCCCAGTGTCTCTCGGTTTAATACGGCTTTCTGGGCGATGATGTGGTTCAGATCATAAAGCAATGGAGCGACACCTTGGATCCCGATCTGCTCAGTCTTTCTGTTCTTACTGCAGTCAGCCGATTTTCAGCACTGAATGCACATTTTAGAACGTCAAGGGGTGGATCCGCTCAGGGGGCTTTTTTTAGAGGCACTTTCTTTCATGAGTTTCTTTCTTTCATGAGTTTCAACCCTCATTAAATACTTGAAGTTGTACAACACATGAGTATGTGATGAGTCAGTGATTTCATAAAAACAAACCAGCAAAATAAGGAGATGATACTATGACAGTTGGAAATATCTGCATAACATTTTGTTTTGTGATTCAGCATATTAAAGGAAAAAAGAGTTCAAAATAATTCAAATAATTGAATTTTTGTATGCATTGAAATGTTTTCATGATGCAGTCACTGGATGGATGGATGGATGGATGGATGGATGGACTGATGGACGGACAGATAGGCGGAAGGGCAAACGGATGGATGGACTTGGTGTGTGTTAGGACAACAGAAAGGGAAGGGGCAGAAGGGCGAGGACAATCTTTCCAAATGAAAACCATGCTACAGGAACATGGTATTAAGGTCAGCTCCTGTTGAATCAGCCTTTTGTGTCCTTTCCACGTTTGGCCAGCAGGCGTCGCTGGCCATCCTGTCCCTCCTGTCAGTCTTTGTGTTTCTCCTCTTTCTTGTCAGCCGCATGGCTTAATGTGTTGAGCATGCAGCCACCTGCAAATCCCCTTCGTCGTGTGTTTGAGTCCCACCTCCTCTGTTTTTGTATTTTGTTTCATTGTATGAGATTTTCTAGTTCCCGTGTCTTCTGATTTGTATTTGTTTTGGTTAAATTCTTTTGTTTGGTTAAACCCTGCTTGTGTTTCTACCTGTCTGTTATTCCCCAGTGTTAGATTCTGTTTCCCTGTTTAGTTCTTAGTTTCCCTGTTCAGTTCCCTGAGTTCATTAGTTTCACCTGTTGCCTGTTCTTGTGCCTGCCCTTGTGTGTTTTCCTGATTGCTCGTTGTCCTGCATCTTCCCCTATTGGTTAACTGTTTGTTTCACTCCTGGTTGTCATTACCCTGTTCAGTTTTTGTATTTAAGTTGCTGCCTGAGTTTTAGTCCCTAGTGGTTCATTGTTTGTAATGGTTTGTGATAGTTGTATTGTCAGTAAAGTTTTGAATATTCTGTTTGTAGCCTGCCTGACCCTTTTGTAACTTTGGTTTTTATTTTTGACCCATTGTCTTATGTTTTTGACCCCTTGTGGTCCTTTTAGTTTTTTTGTAGTGTTCTTAGTGTTTTTTGTTTTGTTGAATAAATCCCCATTTGTCCCGTGAGCCGCCAGTGGGTCGTCCATTTTTGTTCCAACCTGCACTATGCCTCGTCCCCGCTCCAAACCCGCCCAGATCCTTGCATGGTGTTGCAAAGCTAAATTCTTCTGCTAAAAGTCAACAGAGCACAAGGTCAGTGATCATTCCTTTCTCTACATGGTTCTCCTGAATCCATAGCTTGGATATTTCTCAGTGACATGTGGGGCCTTTAGTATGATCATGATTCCGTAGAGCAGCAGCTGAAGTTTCTGAATGAAAGAAGTCAGGTACAGCCACAAACAGATGGGTCCTGTTTCACACATCTGGATGTTCTGTGGCCCAGTTCAGCTCACTGCCTGGGATCCAGCTGTCCGGTGTTATTTTCCTGCCAGGAAAGGAGTGTGAGACAGGGGCAGCGCAGAACTGAATAAATATGAGGCTGTCAGCAGTGGACCTGGCTGTTTCGCTCAGTGACGGTAAGAGCGTGAGTGCAAGTCTCCCAGAGACAGGAAAATTACTCCAGCCTGGGTGCCGCTGGGGTCACACCCTCTAAGAGCTTGCGGAAAACAAGCATGGAAGGTAGAAATTGGTCCCGTGAAGCCTTCATCTGCCTGCTGACGTAAGCAGTGGCCCGGTACGTTTTGCCGGGGCGTGAGCTCTCTCTCCCTCTCTAGAAACCGAGCAAATGAGGCTTCTTCTCACATCCACTACCAGTTCCACCATTCCTCCTTAAGACTTTTTTTTTTCCCTGAAGGAAAGAAAGAAAAGCTGCACATCTCCGAATCACAAGCGTTTCATGGCACAAGTCCAGGGAGCTGAGTCTGCGATTTGTTGGGCTGGATTTTACTGCCGTTCATTTCATGCCCAAGGAAACCGGAACCTGCAAAAAGCAAAATGTTTTCACTTACCATGACAACACTGATACAAATGTCCGTAGGAAGAGAAAACGCTTCCTGGTTCATAATGTTCGCTACCATAAACAAAAGGCAATCCTCTGTAGACCTACTTTTTTTAATCTAACCTTTGCCATGTCAAATGTTAGATTACCCATCTCAACTAAAATATGTCCAGTCGCTGTTCTGCTCAAAACCAAGCAGATAGCAGAGAAGAACAGAGACAAGATATAGCACTGACCTGTAAACACTCAATGAGACACTTAAGTGAAAAATTAAGAGAATTCAGGGAAAACTAAATATTCCCCAAATCCTCTTTGTCACAACTCAGACCGGGGAAGCAGGCGCAGGAGTCAGGAAGTCGTGAAAACATGAGATTTAATGAAGGCGATGACACTCAGGACTCAACACAACATTAAACGACAGTAATGACCGGACTGGAGAAAACATACCTAACGCAGACTTAAATACATAGGACTAATGACTATAACAGGAAACAGCTGGTAAACATGGGGAATCCACACGAGGTAGATGAGGGGGCGTGGCACACAGGAGGAGCGAACGAGCGGGGCATGACACTCTTAATGTTAACTTATGTAATGTATCTTATTAAGGTCTTGCTTTGTTTGGAAAATACTGTGTAGCTCTTGCTCCTATGATGCTTGCCCTTGTACCTGAGCATTCACTGGATGCTCTGCACTGATGCCTAGTCGATTCCTTGATAACCTTATATATGTGCTATTTCCTTCACTTGTGTGCCACTTTGGACAAAAGCATCTGCTAAATAAAATAAATGTAAATGTAGGAGATATTATGAAAGATGATTTCAAAAGGGGGAGGATTTTTAAAGAACAGTCCTCCGAAAAAGCTGTTCACCCCCGCAAAAAATAAGCCCACAGCTCTGGCATCATGAATCGTTTGCTAACTGAAATGAGCATCTCTCTCAACTTTTCCAGCCAATTAAGTAAATAAATAATTTATTTCAAAAGAAGTTAGAAACATAAAATAAGCCACTAATGTCATGACACAAACATATTGCATGCTAAAAAGTAGAGAATCAGTTTATTGTTACTGTATCTGATTTCTAGAATAATTCTATGTCGAACATGGTGTGCACTCAGAGTTACTGTCGGGGAGTCCTGAAGCAGTACTCCTATAAATGAAACAGTTCACTGTAAGTGACGCCACCTGAAAATGCCCCTGGCCAACTGCAGTTCTCCAGTATGAATTGTTTACTGTAAATCAGACTGACTCCCCTTGGTTTACAGTATGCTAAAGGATGCAACTTGTTTTGCCATCTCTCTTACTTCAAGATGCTTAATTGAGGATGTGGATTTAGTGGAAGGAAGGGAACGCTGTGGAAAGGTCGTCAGATTATTTCTAGATAATGCAATAACTGAATAAACAATTATTATAGGTCAGAGGTGATTCAAGTCACCAGAAGTGTGTGATTTTGGACAAGCTATGGAAGACCCAGATCTGGGGCCAGCGCCAGAGCAGGGCCAATCCCAGAACAGGGTCAATCCCAGAGCAGGTCCAATCCCAGAACTGGGCCAATCCCAGAGCGGGGCCAATCCAGCTGGGCCAATCCCAGAGCAGGGCCAATCCAGCAGGTCCAATCCCAGAACAGGGCCAGTCCCAGACCAGGGCCAATCCCAGAGCTGGGCCAATTCCAAAGCAGGGCCAGTCCCAATTCTGGGGTAGCTGAAAGACAGAGGGTGACATGCTGGAGGCGTGACAGAGCAACGAATTGATAAATATGAAAGACATTCATTTATGACCCAGAGAGGCTTGCTTCCGGAACTGTCTGAGCTGGTCTGACCAACCTGGCCGTTAATCACCACCTTTAGGCACGTGAGGGGAACGTCCCTCAGTCTCCTCAGCAACTGTGAGAAAAGACCGTCAGCTTCAGCATGCAAATGAAATGACACAAAATGTACCTGAAAAAAAACAAGCACAAATGCAACCAAAAGGATCCAAGCCCTTTTTCAACAAGATCCCTTTGAATCTGATACCAAGACTTATTTTTCATTAATAATTTCTAGCTGGACGTGAGATGAAAGAGCATCAGAGTGAAAGAGGAATTTTACCCTCAGAGGTTTTTGCAAATCAATCAAAATGAAAACCACACTGAATCCTTGTAGAGAGGTGCTGGTGAAAGGCTTCAGACTGGGAGAGGAAGGGCCAGAGGCTCGCGAAGGAGTCTGTCGTCATGCAGGTGGCCAAAACCACCAGCAAGATTATAATTAAATGTTACCTGATGGGGTGGCATGGTGGTGCAGTGGTTGGCACTGTCCCTTCACACCTGTGGGACCTGGGTTCAAGTTTTGTATCATTACTACATGGGTGGGGAGTTTGCATGCTCTCTATGTTGTCGTGGGGTTTCCTCTGGGTACTCCAGTGTCCCCTTACAGTCCAAAAACGTGCTGAGGCTATCTGGAGTTGCCAAATAGGTATGCATGTGTGACTGAATGGTGTGTGATTGTGCCCTGCAATGGGCTGGCACCCCATCCTGGGTATTTCCCTGCCTTGCAGGACAGGCTCTGGACCCCCCATGGCCCTGAATAGGACAGATGGTCACAGAAAATGGATGGATATCATCTGGTGTAGATGTAATCAAAAGCCTCTGAGGAGGATGCCGTTGTCTGTCATGCCTTGATAGGAACAACAAAACCTTATGAGCTGAACATTTCGGAACATTTCCACAGATGGTATCTTCACAAGTCTCACATGAACATGTCTAAGTACTCCATGCCATATTTAAGATTTATGTACATTAGCAGTCAAAACTGTGGAAACACCTATCATTTTTAGCATTACGCTTTAAAAATTACTACACAAATATTGGTGGTAATGTTTATAAACAATGAAAGAATGTTAAAAAATATCATATGTGGGATGATTAAATAACTGGAGCAGTAGCTGAATAAAGTTCTGCAATCTCTAAAAATTGGAAGTGCTTCAAAAATTTTGGCCACTAGTGTAGGTGTCATCTAGTGCCAAATTTGAAGCGTGACTCATAGCATGTTAGGTGGTTACCCTATTTTTACTTGTTGGAAACCTTGTACATTGTGCTGACAGTAGAATTTGGGTAAATGTAGGTACATTCAGAAATCAATCAAATGAAACATATAGCAAGTTTCATCTTTTTACTAATGTAGCCAAAAAAATGTTTTTAGAAGGATAAAACATATATATGTAGCAATTTCAGGTGACAAACAAAAAGAAGAAGGAAATCAAATTTAAAGAAGCAGCTCCCAGCAAATCGCACTGTGTAAAGCTTTTAGAACAAATGGCCGTTATCCTCAGAGCCTGAGTCATGACAGGAAGGCTGTTTAAAATCACTGACCACACTCAAAAACCTGCAAAAATATATGGTGGGTGACAGCGGAGGGAAATCTCTGGAACTGACTGAGCTGTGCGGTGGACTCCTTCACTCTGAGATGTTTAACAGCAAGCAGGAGGCCCCGTTGGCTCACGGCTGAAGGTTTGAGTTTGGCCCTGACGTTGCTTGTGCCGAGTCTGCGGGGTCTCACCAGCTTCATGTGAGTTTCCTCACAAATGACCAAAAATGTGCTCATTCAGTGAGCGGGAGGTTAAAAGTTGTACTGAAAGCCTAAATCCAGGCTGTATGCCACTAGACTAATCCTGGGCGTATCCTGTCTTTAGTTCCTCTGAAAATGGATTCATTTCACCCTGAACTGTACTGGAGTGATTATTTACTTGGATCCTAACCGAATGTTGAATCCTTCCTCTATATCCTGCTCAGTTGGGCATGTGGACCAGGCAGGGACTGACAGTTCTTTGAACAACCTACTCATATTTCCAGAGTTCGATTTTTATTGGGCATAAAGCCACAGACATCAGTGTGATTTGATGGTCCGTGCCAATTTATGCTGTCCTCCTTTATGTTCACATACACTTGTAGTAGCCTAGCATGCTGTAGCCCAGCTGCCATGAGGAGGAGGTAAGGAGCATGTACTGTTTACACTGCGTTGCCACACCCATCCCACCACCTCAGAGATGAGAACCTGAGTGCAGCCATGTGGCAGGTGACACCTCAGCACCACACTAGTCCAAATGGAACAGTGTGAGTTTTTTTTTTTTTTTCCAGCAGCTGGAGTGCCAATCCTGCCACCAACCCCCCAAACCGTCTATGTAAGTTGGAGGAGCACCTTACGGGACAGAATGTAGATTAATGTCACATCCAGAACAAAGCAATTGCCCAATAGAGTACAGTAGGACCATTCCTGGTATTCACAGGATTCAAACCAGCAACCTTCCGATTACTGGTACAGAGCTTAGCCTCAGAGCCACCACTCCACTGAGCCATCAGGAAAATGGGACTCACCCTCATTGGATCTCTCCTTTATGCTTCTGGGAGAAGTGTGAGGCATGGAGAGGGAGCAGAGAAAGCCCAGTGAATAAGAATCCAGTGCGCGTGTCCCATTTTATAATGCATTATAGAATCCAGTGCGCATGTCACATCTCATAATGCATTAAAGAATCCAGTGCGCATGTCACATTTCATAATGCATTAAAGAATCCAGTGTGTGTGTCATCACATTTCATAATGCATTAAATAATCCAGTGCGTGTGTCATCACATTTCATAATACATTAAGGAATCCAGTGCGTGTGTCATCACATTTCATAATGCATTAAGGAATCCAGTGCGTGTGTCACATTTCATAATGCATTACAGGTTGATATTATTCCCTCTTCTGCTACATTGATCTCCCATATCCTTAGGAAATAATCCCACTTGAAGACTATTAGTTTCTTCCTATTGGAGCTCGATATCAAAAGGGATTGAGCAGCCCCTCATTTCCCTGATTCCAGATCAGGATTTCTAAAAAGGCTATAAACTCACATCCTTTCACCTAACTGTCAGGTGACCTCCCTGCAAGTTCTTCCCCACAGTAGAAAATAGGCCTTTGTTCCATAAATAATGGTAATATACTGTACTTAACCAGTAGTCAGAATACATGAAGTAAAGAGATAAACTGCTAAAAATAAAGACCAAATGATGAGCACAATACCACAGTAATAAATGTGCCCCCAAACAGAAGGGTGTGGTTTACTACCCGTCTCTGACACTCACCTGAACTCGGAAGGGGCAAACCCAGGCACTGGGCTGTCAGCCACCTTCTCTGCTTCCTCTACGTGCCTCATACAGGTACATCTCCTGGAAACATGAGGTGAGTCTCATTCTCCAGGCAGCTCACACCACAGTGTAGGAACTGAATCTGTATCCCAAGTGCAAAGCCTCACACTAACCAGCTTACAGCTTGGACCATAAGACAAGATATACGATGGTAAGATTAAATACTATACTTTATTGATGTCGCAAATTGTAAATCCAGCTGTTCTGCAGCACTTCAGAAATATATTACTCCCATCACAATACAGACATGCACGACATAACGACATTTCGGACAACAACGGAACGCATATACGATGGTGGTCCCATAAGATTATCATGGAACTGAAAAATTCCTACCATCTAATGACATCACAAACCTGCTGCTCTGCCAGTCTTGTAGAAGTACAGCACATACAGGTAGTCCCCAGGTTACACGTAAATTACCTTCCCCAACTCTGTCTTTAAGTTGACCTTTTAGGTAAGTCTGAAAAACAATAATACATCACATAATAATAGTGATTGTAAAGTAATAGTAAAAGTAACTACATACCGTATTGCACTGTACGTTGAGCCAAAGTACCACTGAAGCTACGCAATGTTTTCACAAGCTTTACAAAGTATTGCATGAATTTGTTATTATGAACCATTGTATTTAACCCAAATTTTAATATAATTTGCTTTTTGTCAGTCCATTCATAAGTATGACATTCTTGACCTAGGGAATGTCTGTACAATTATGTACAGTACATAATACTTAATAATGATAATGAACAACTATGTTACTGGTTTATTAACTATACTTTTTAATCGTTACGCTGTACCATATAACCTAGATATGTAGGCTAGGGGTGGCCAATCTTATCTAGAAAGTGCCGCTGTGTGTGCGGGTTTTCGCCGCAACTCCCTAAGTAGATTACTAATTAGAGGATTGATTGGCTGAAGAGTTCTTACATCTGGGTTTGAACAGCTGACCTTAAGGTTATCCCAAAAACCTGCATACACACCGGCACTTTGAGGATAAGATTGGCCACTCTTGTAGTGGGCCATACAATCTAGGATTGTGTAAGTACACTCTAAGATGTTTGCACAATGACAAAATAACCAAATGACGCATTTCTCAAAGCATATCCCCATCATTAAGCGACGCATGACTCTACTCTCCATCCCCGAAATAGTAAATAACCATAACTCATGCAGCACAGTATTACAAGCGAGGAGCAACACTGGATACGTGTAATTTAGAGCAGGTGCAAAAGTACAGTGACGAGTTAGAAAGAGCTGCTGTAGTGTCTTTGCAAGCTGGATGGTGTCAGGGGCACTGAGAACCAGAGCGGTGAACCAGCAAAAGGTGTGATGCATGAAATCAGGTGGATCTCACAATCCTTTTAAGAGGGTTAGGAAGCAGGAGCGAATCATCGGTGCCAGATGCAGAAGCAATAAAGGTGACCTGAATCCAGTAAATACAGTGTTTAAATGGACAGATGGACACCCCCATTTTAGGCTTCCTACGTGATGGTTTATTGGATTTATGGCGTCATGTCTTCTCCAGTCCTGCAGGGGGAGCCAGATTGTGCAGGGTTTTGTTTTGTCAAGCCATCCATCTGCCGCTTTGTCTGTTCTCTTAAATTTAGGAGCTTCATCCACCAGTCCCCAAGGGGCCTTTTTAAAGTAGCATTGCTGGTTCTTAAGAAGTTCTGGTTATAACTACAAAACCATCTCAAAATGCGATGGGTTCAAATGAGCTGTCTTCAAATCCCAGAAACTTGCGTCATGAGCGGTAAAATGGAAAGCTGTTATAGATGTCTAAAAAAACATTTTGGATGGAAAAGGCTATGAAATTTTACTTGGAAAATAGTCCAGCGATTCACATTTAAATATACGCAAATGACCAAGTGAGCCCTTTTAATGCAAAGTCTGTGGGTCTATGCTAGATATAACAAATTCAGCTGTCAAATTAGGTCAAGATGAGGGACAATTTGCTATGTTTTCCCAATTGAGAAATTTCTAACATTATTCATTCATTCATCCATCCATTTTGCATCCAGCAGCAGGTCTATGCAGAACTGAAGCAGCGTTTTTGCCCGTAATACTTCTGGGTCAAGCTGCTGCCTGGATCCAATGATCTTTTCCACAAATACTGGGCAAAATTAAGTCAGGTTTTAACCTAGAGGAGAATAATGTGAATCACCAAATCTGTATACAGTAAAAATAATGTGTCCTTGATTTGAGTTTTTCATATGGTTTGTGTTTGTTTTTAATCTGTCACTTTCAGTACGTTTCCTTTTAAAATGCAAAATCCCAGGTCTGTCAGATCTGTTTTCTAATTTTATCTACCGCATAGTCAAAGCTGCAGACTTTTCATCAAGTCGTCAGATCATTGGCGCTGAGTAACATTTGAACAGCACAGTGTAGATCTTTGGGCACTTTATTGATTAAGGAACTAGATGTGAAGATTTTAGCTCTGTTCTCAAGGTAGTTGCTGTAGTACTGTGAAGAAGGTGCTCACAATCCTTCAGTGATACATCCCGCTGCCAGTTTGTTATGCTGGGTAAAAGTGTTTGGTGAAAAAAGGAGAATCTCTTTCCTCTTGAGTGACTTGAGAGTCTGTGGGATGCTTTGCCCTTCAGCTCTCGGAGTCTTCCTCTAACAACAGAGCATATGGACTGAATCCAGCATGTTCTCTTTCATATTTTCATATTCTCTTCATGCAAACACCTCCGGAGGGCAGGGTCTGCTAAGACTGGCACAGATGTGTCACAAAGCACTGACAGGTCTGGCTGGCCCTGATAACCGCAGGAGAACCACTGAATCCCATCCCGTCAGGGGAACAAATCACACTCTATCCCCCGGGGGGGCAACCTTCTGTGAGACCCCCTGCTCTCCCACAGAGACACAAACAGGCTTCAGCTTCTGGCTCCATAAATCAAGGCGTTAGGTCGCCGGCTGGTTAAGCAGAATGAGGCTTCGGCGCCTTCCGGCTGTCTCCGGTTTCGCGATCCTCCGCCTCCTTTCATTTGATCTAAATTATAAACCCAAGCTGTCACTTTTAAATGCTTTATTGCCAGCAAGTAAAAACCCAGGAAATGACAACTGGAAGCGAAACCCTTTTGAAACAGAGCTCTAAAAGAGGGAAATAAGTGATTAAGAGGTGATTTATTGAGACTAGCTAACAGGATACATATTAGCTGCAAATATTAAAGAATGGAAATTAGCGAGGCAGAATGGTAACCTTTTACGACCAGCCTTGGTAATCAGAAGGCTGACTTAGTAAGAAAAGACAGATATATCTTATTAAGCTATTATGAGGTAAACGTGTCGGAAAGCTCTTCAGCATGTTTGTAATACTGCATGCAGGTTGTCTCCAGGTAGATGTGAGGGAATCCAAAACCAAAGGATATGATAAGGCTATCCGGAAGGCCTGGAGGAAAGGGCACACCAGACATGCCCTTATGAGCAGTGGACCTGGAACGGGCTGCAGTCGAGGGGAGTGTTTCCAGAAAACCACGCCCACCACCTTAATGAGTCTCTGCTCAGGTCACCCTGCTCAGTTCCTCCCAGCACCGACTGTCCACCATCCAATTAAACGTCACAGATATTACCTTCACAGAGTGATGAAAAAAGACAGCTAAATCTTGGCGTTGGCCTACGTGGCAGCGAGGCGAACCGGGATGAACAGCAGCCCTCCTGCCAAAGCAGAAGCTATTCCACACAAAGCCTTCGAGTCCACCACAAAAATTAGACCAGACACGGCGTTAATAGACTCAGTTAGAATAAAAGCCAGCCGGTGGCTGGCAAGTTAGTTTTCATCTTTTTTTTTTTTTTTTTGGGGGGGGGGGGGGGTGGTGTCACAGCAAAGCAGGGTTAGGGGGGCTATGGGATCCAGGTAGTTTATGCTAGGCAATCATGAACTGTCCATTTTCATATTAAACTCATACATTTTTATCACCATTACATGTATAAAAATCAAGGCAGATTCACTGGAATGGGTAGCCATTTTAAAGTCGTTTAAAATCTGATATGATGTCAGCCACTGAAGTGTGGATGAGACGTTCTGGCTATTAGTCAATGTAAGATTTATATCGGATGCCTTGGACTGCCGAATGTTTATTAACAGAACAGCAATTCAGTTCATTCAAGTGAAAAAAGGGCAAGATAAAAGCATAATTCACACCCAGAGCAGTGACGATTGCTGGTGTTTGCAAGCTGTCAAATTTACACACGTTCATCAGCACAGGCTGGATCTGCGAGGAGGCAAATTCCGCCTCTGACATCCCAGTGAAACTGGTTACGAGCCCCCTGCTGGTGATGTCTGATATGGCAGAGAGTGGGACAGCAGGATTATTGAGGAGAGGAGGACTGGCAAGATAAATATGTTGTATACAGTCATCACTGTCCCAAGTAGGAACTGTGCAACTCACATCCTGCAGCATTAGCGTCCCCTACAGATCAGTCCGGAACCTTGCAGGACTGCCAGCAGGTTCCATTCCAGGACAACATTGCAGAGTTTAATGCTCATGAGAAGCAACTAAATCAGGAGCTAGCAGTCATGTTGGGGGTGGGGGGGGGGGGGGTTACTGATGCTGTAAACCAGCAATAAAATTGACTCAGACATCAGGCGACTCTCCATGCTCTTCCCTTGGGTTACCACAGCAGCGTGCGGTGGAGTAGAGCAATGCAGATCAATACCCACAGGGTCCTCCACCTCCCACAACACTGCTCAGGGATCTGTCTGTCATTCAGTCCGCAGACCGGATGATGGTCCAAAAAAAAAAAAAAAAATTATGTTTTAAAACACTGACAGTTTCTTATAGTGACACCCACAGCAGTGATGGCAGACTTCCGTAAGCGTCCATAAACACAGACATATAGCCATTTATAGCCATTCTCTGCCTGCCCATCAATCACACGCTTGTGCGACCCCTTAATCCACATGCTTAAAAAGCCCCCCCCCACCCAGATAAAATGCAAGGTATCCCTTCTAAGGAATCCCCCCAACACTTGTGGCACGGAAAAGAAACCTTTCAGGTTGTTGGCTTGAGGTGGCTGTGGGTGGGGGGGGTGGGGGGTGCAGCACAGGAAGTGACAGGTCACCATGCCGACAAAAACTCCTGCTCCTATAAGCAAGAGCGATTAATAGATATTCTTGAGTGGGTAGAGTAGTTCTGCCTTTTCTAGTAACGAATCCAAAGTCTGTCCAATCCATTCTTCAAGGATTTTTTTGTTATTGCTTTAAAACAACTCAGCTGTTTAACATTCAAAGATAAAATAAATTTAAATAGCATTTGCTATTAAAGAAGAGCTGCACCTATGTATGTCCAGCTATATAACAGTAAATACAGGGGTCTCTGAAGACATATTGTTATTGTACTTATAAATCTGTGGACTGTGGTCTTTTTATCCATTAAAAAGATTTATAAACACTGCAGAATTGAAATGTAACTGGAATGTAGGGGACATTTTAAGGCAGTTCTGAGGACCTCTGTAATAGGTCCATGGGATATCTGACTTCTTTTTTTACGGGCATTGACCCTGAAAGTGGCTGTGAGGACATTCCATACACCATAGCAAAAGTGTTTACATTTCCCTGCCTCTATTTATATATATAAAAGAACAATTTAGGCTCGCCTTATTCATCAGTCTGTCCCAGAATGCACCTGGTGTCCAACAAAGTGTGATCCTTGACAGGACTCTGACTTATGGGAGAATCTTTAATTTTGTTTTTAAATTATCATGCATCTTGATATGTTTGACAGCTGAAACTTCTGAGGGAGTATAATTTTCTGACAAGCTGTCAATTAGGCTGCCGTCATTGTATCGATTGTTGGAAGCAGCAAGCAAAGACTGATTGGCCTGAAATCCCCATCTGCTATAGCACTACAGGGGGGAATCCATTTCAAACGTGCCAAAGCATCTTCATGAATGTGGCCTTTGCCATCAGTATGGAACAGCCAAGTCATGAGAATTGACATAAAAATGCACAATTCAGTCGAAGCCATAAATGTAATAAATGGGCGAGAGAGCAATGGGTGCCAGTCTGGAGCCCAGGGTTAACCGGCATCGAGAGATGGAGAAAAAATCCCATTTCCCAGCGCTTCTGCTGAACAGCACATCTTCTTTGCCTGACAATGGATCCTCAGGGGTGTTTCCCAGTTATGGCTCGCCCCCTTGCGTCGCCCGGCAGAGAGCTGTGGGAACAGAATTCTGATGGGGCCCGGTCGGGGCAGAGCACGGCCCATCAGGACAGCGAGCTCTCGCTGTTCTCGACGCCTTCTCCCCTTGTGGTCTGTCACCACATGCTGGCACCATCCTCTTTAGAGCGCAGCCCAGTAAACAAGCTCTCGATGCTACGCTACTGTGCTAAAAACATGTCAACCAAAATATTTTGTCACATTTTACTCCGGTGACACAAAATAAAGATATTTCTAGCCAGTCTGTGGAATATCTCGATGGGTCTCGACGCACATGACCCAGTCAGACCCACGGTGCTAGAATCCTAGATGGTAGTCTGGGAAACACAGTCAGAGATTCCCACCAGGTCTAACCCAGTGGCAACTATCCTCCTACAAATGGTATCAATTAATGTGGAAGCCCCAATAAGGGTGTATGAACTAACCAATTCATTAAAGGTTCCTCCTGACATTTCAGCAGACACTGAGAAGCATAGGATCTGTTTTCGGAGAGATCCTCAGATCAGTGTGGGTCCAGTGCCATGGTAACAATGGAGGCTGTGGATTGCAAACACAATACCTGTTGTAACCAAACAAGACTGGGGGCTTTTCTTAAGACCAGGGGGTCAACACCATGCTGAATTCTGACAGACATTTTGATCGAAAATGCAAGTTTTACCACGGACAGAGTATTTAAATATATCATCTTTTTTCTCAATCAAAACATTTTGCCACAAACATGTAGGTGTATACAGATGGGTTGGTGATCCCTGCTTAAGACACCTCGAGTTTATAGAGCCCGAAACCTCTTTCTAATCACGTCATACACGTGTGTTTCTGCTCAACAGCATAATCGTGCATCGTATTGATTATGCATTCATAACATTGCACAAGGATCAAAGCGGGGCCATGTGTGGCTGTGAAAATGTAGAGAGCCACTTATTCCGTACAAGAACCCTGCAAAAAAATGACTTGTGTCATGATTCGTAATAAACACTGCCATGAAATACAGCCCCGGGAAGGTGGGCGCTCCATCTGCTGCATGAGTCATTAAAGGTGTTCCTCTTTCCGCTCTGGTCTCTGTGAAGTACAGCTATTTTGCCTATTAGTCCAGTAACCTATTCATTCATCTCAGAATGAGGCACAGAACAGGATGTATTGATTTTACCTCTTTGTGGATGACTGAGTGAATTAAAAAGGCTAATGAATGACAGATGGAGCAAACGTCTTTCAGAAAAATGTCTTTTTGTCGCTTTGTGTTGTGTTTTTAGTAGTATGTCAGGGTTTTTTTTTTAAGTCACCCAGCTGGACGTTAAAAGGAAGGCTTGATTTCCGAAAAGGACATTTCTAACGCTTCTCAACCTCTCCGGTTGAGGAGTCTGCACTGAATTCATGTAATATTTAGAGTCTGCTGAGGGAACGTTGCTATCCCACCACCAGGACCCACAAAAATAGGCTGCAGGAGGACATTATGAGAAAAAGACCTTAAAGGCTTTTGGGATGGAGATATTCGGCTATCGGGATGGTATCATTGCACTTAAATGTCTCATCCTCAATTCCACATCAGCAAGATGGTTAAACATCTACAATATACATTTATCACAGTCCCCTACTTCCACATTCACACATCATTCAATCGATACATCTATCAATATCTATTTATACAGCAAATTCAAAGTGCTTTATATGAGAGAGGAAGATGATGATTTTAGGTGAAGAAAAGATCTGAAGAGTAATACAGGCAATGTATTCATCCTCACGTCTGCAAAGCCTGTAGGTTAACAGTGCGATATGGCTTCCTACAAGAATCTGATATTATTTCTGACCTCTGCACGGCCTTAACGGAGCACTAGAATGAAGGGACAGATCTCACAGGTGCCATTCCACCTATTCACTGGAAAAATGTTATAATGGAATCAGAACAGAATAAAACATTTTTTCCTTGCTGTGGAGGCCTAGTAACCTTGAACTCTGAATTTTGTGAACAAAATAATAATTTCACGCAATCAATGCGGACATCTGTCAAGGAACATTAAGTAAGACCTGCTTTGACATCTTCAGCGGCTCGTCTGCTCTGCATCGAAGTGAAAAGGCAGATAAAACTCACTCCACGCAAGCCTGTGGCTATTCCAGGTCAACACCAACCTTAATCTTTGTGAGATCTTGCAAAAGTCTCACCCTGGAGTGAGGGAAATTGGTCCTGAACCACAGCCTCAACAGCGAGGTCACAGAACTTGCCACTAGGTGCCTTGTTTAGCTTAAGCCTTTCCCAGCTTTCCAATTCATAATGCTGTTCCCGTCCAAAACATCTCCTGATACAAGGTCGGCAATTGAGGTCAAGGCAGACTTCCATGACAACCATGCTGAGTAAGAAATGAACTGCCAACAAAATATTCGCTTTTCAAAAGTCCTTCCAGGGCCTAGCCTTGATCCTCAATAACCAAGCTATAGAAGTGATCTCAGCATATAAGTATGCCTTGGAACTAAAAATGCAAATAAAATATACACTGCCCCTCCAAAAAAAAGGTCGCCATTTAAATTTATATCAGCAAATACTTAAGAGCCAATGACTGGATCATTATTACAGCTCA